>CM077665.1:299181204-299491204 GCA_039707655.1 Elymus sibiricus | reverse complement strand
CTATGAGTAGTGGCGGGCGGTAGTTTCCGCCCGCTAGAGGCTTTCACGCTACCCATCACATGAATTTACACAGCTGTGGTGGGCCTTTTGTATTGCTCGCCACAGAATGGTGAACTAATTGTATTGCAGGATCATATCATTAGATTGCAATTTATACATAAATTCTAGTTTGAACATTGTTCTAAATACACGCAGCACATTACAATGATGTCAAATTAATGAAAAGTAGTAGTTAGAAAGCTAATATAACAAGTGCATTACAATAATTAATAAGCATATATATGTGGCTCATCACATAATTAATGGTTTGACGAGTTGTTTAGGACTGAAATGAGTGTCGGCCGATGTTCAATACGTATAGCGCTAGTAGAAGCCACACATACTACATGAATTAGTACTTGATGAAACGAACGGGGACCAACGGGCCGCTTGCTCTGGAATGGGAGATTTGACCTCTCGAAGAGCCCATTGAAGAACCTCAGTCAGTGTTTGTATGGTGGTTGTACTTAGACCCTGTCAGATCCTCAGCCTCTCATCTGGGGTCACCTCCGTAAGGATGCACATTGCGAGGTCATTCAACCGCCTCTCTACATTATTCTCTATCATTGGGAGAGAACATTGGGCCATTGGAACACTTGTGACCGATGCTAACATCGCCTCTGTGAGGAGCTCTGCCCGATACTTTTCCCGCATCCATAGATAGTGCTTCTCCATGTCCATCGCAGAGATCCCCTCCCACAATTCTTCTAGCGGTACCATCTGTTATTTTTAGCACACAATAACATTCAAAATATATACATATAGAAAAGATCAGAAGGTAAAAATATGGCACACGTTCATATAAAGTAGAGATCACAAGGTAACAAGCATTGTGTCATGACATATGTCGGTGTCAAATCCGGCATATCTTGTAGTAGGGGTCCTAAGCTAGGCGTCTTGAAGCGATGGTAACATGGACACAGGATTTTGATATGGGGGATAGTACAGAGTACATGTATCTACCATGAGATTATGAGATGTAATGTAATGATCTATTGACTAGCCTGGCCTTGGTTTATATATGCACCGTAGGCCTAGGGTTTAGAGGAGTCCTTGTCTTGTGCGCCAAGTCTTGTGGAATCCTCCTTGTATTCGGCATGGGCTGCCCGAAGTGGCCCATTAGTGAATCATCACGGGGGTCCTCGGCCCGACCCACTGGTCGGGAGACGACGTGGTGAGTACCCCCTAGTCCAGGACTCCATCAGTAGCCCCCTGAACCGGTCTTCAAGTTGGGGACGCTCCTCGGTTCTTCCGAACAGTTCTTTGTCGGTCTTGAAAACTGGTTCAACAAATCTTCCCATGTCCGATCTTGAGGATCGCCGAACTGAATCCGAAGAGTTCACACGTCGGGCATCCGAGGAGCCCCTGTAAGTTATCGGCCTTTATCAATGCCTTATTATTCTTTACGCCACACCTCGGGCTTGAAGGGTTTCCCGTGCGGCGGTGTCCTCTTGCGTCCGAGCTCCAACGCCGAACTGCATCTGAGGTGTCTTTTTACAGCCGAGCTCCAACGCCGGACTATGTCCGAGCTCCAACGCCGGACTATGTCCAAGCTCCACCGAGGTATCTTTTTGCAGCCGAGCTCCAACGCCGGACTATGTCCGAGCTCCAACGCCGAACTATGTTCGAGCTCCAACGCCGAACTGTGTTCGAGCTCCAACGCTGAACTTTATCCGAGGTGTCATAGATTACCTCGGTCTTGAAAAAGTTGAAGGACTTCTTCCTAGCTTAAATGCCGGAGTAGTCTTTTATGGAGCCAGTCATTGACATCCAAGCTTTATGCCGGACTGCTTCTAAGGCGTCTCCGATCTTGAGTTTTATGCCGAACTGCTTCCGAGCTCCAATGCCAGACTGCATCCAAGCTCCAATGATGATCAGCATCCGAGGTATCATAAACTACCTTGGACCTTAAAAAATTAAAGGAATTCGTCCGAGCTTAATGTCGGAAACGCTCTCTATGGAGCCAGCCACTTGCGCCCGAGTTTTATGCCGGACTGCTTTCGAGGTGGTGCACCACCCCGACCATGGGCTGATTTTTTGTGGATATTTTCGGTTGGTGCAATTTATTCTCCGCCGAGATATATAGCCACTAGCCCTCAAGGTGTGTGTCGGTCTATAACCCGAGATGCGCCTGGAGGATGACATAAGACCGCTGATCCCAGTAGCCCCTGAGACTCAAGTCGATTCGCGAAATCGGCCTGAGGATCAACTTCTAGCTCGGCAGCATACATAGGAACACAAAAGCGGCATGCACAGACCTTGAGACTCAGGTTGGGTGCGGCCGACCAACCTGAGGATCATAATCTCCTCGGAAACTGTATTGCACTTAAATTTTCTGCATTGAATTGTCAATGCAGTACCCCCCAAGACTTGGGTTGGGCAACATGGCCGACCCTAGGATCGTACCTCCTCGGGAACTAGTTCAACCGTCATGTATGTTTTAGCAACACCGAGGTGGAGTTCAGCAGGAAAGATGCCGAACTGTAGTTTAGAAAAGAGTTTCCTAGCAAGACCATCATGCCGAACACCTCAACCAAGAGAGTGTCCCGCTTCCTGAAAGGAAAACATAAAATAGGTGAAAGATGTTATAATCTCAAAAGACCAAAAAACTTGCATATAAAACTTTACGTCTAGATTGAATCAGGTTTTTTGGTGCCAATACGAAATTGGTCTTAAAATTGTGCTTCCGTCGTGCTTTGACATGACACATCCGATCTGTAGACTTGAAGTGGGACAGCCTTCGGCTTCAACCTCCCTATCCCGAAGGCGGAGTGTTTCTCAGGACAGTTTAGCGAACTAAACGCGAGCGGCTTTAGAGAGAAACCAGGCTACCCGGCTATTGATCATACACTTGAGTCGAGAAAGGAGTGGTAGAAAAAGACTTTGCGACGACTAAGAAGAAAACATCTATTATAAAACGGGTCATATTAATTTAAGAGCCCCCAAGTGACTTGGGTAAAAGAATTTTATGTATAATGATTGTATGTACCGAAATACTTATATAATATCTGTGTTCGCCCAAACTTTGAACGCGTCTTAACCGACCGCCGGCTTCTCCCTCTTCGGCCAAGGGCCGAAAAGTGTTATCTACTCCGCCTACCGAAAATATCGGCGGTGTTTCGGATAACCAGGCAATCAGGCCATGAGGCTGTGACAGACAAAGCGCGCCCAGGGAACTTATGCTATATTACATATGTATCGTAAGAAGCATCTTCAAAGAAAATAGTGCCCCCAACGGTACCTTTCTTTGGTCGCTCATGATTACTATGAGACTTGTGCAATAGATTTGTGTACGCGTGAGTTCCGTCGTGTGCCGACCATAGTTGAAAACAATAAGAGCGCTAGCTTTCGGCTTCACCCGTCTGAGGTACGAGTTCGGATGACCCGATCGTAACAATCGCAGAGGTGCTCCCTTTACTCCCTAGCCGAACAATCGGGAACGTAGGGGTAAGCACAGGAGCCAGGCAACCCAGCTTTGCGGAACACTTAAGTCAACATGATGCATATTTTGGCATAATACACGAGCAAGGAAAGAAACTGTACAATAATAATCACATGCAGAGGGAAAAGGTTTCATAAAGGAAGCCCCCAAGTAAACGGGGTATTTGAACTTGTTTGTAACAAACAAAGTTTTGACAAAGAAAGTTTTTCGCAAACAACTTTTTGTCAAAAAGGTATAGTGCTTGGTCGAACCGAACAAAAAGTAAAATTCTAAAGAGGGCTGAGCACGAAAACGACTTAGCTGGTTAATGTGCTTGGTGCGGTCTGGGGTTGTGGCGGGACAAAGACGTAGTCCTCGGCCTGGCCGAGGTCCCAGCCCCCAAGCCCGAGGTAACCGAGCGAAGAGCTCGGGTCGAGAAGTGGCAACGCAGCACGGTTGCTGCGGCGAGGCAAAGCCCCCGGTCCAGCCGAGGAGACAGAGTAGTTCGGCAGCGTGATGACGAAGCCCCCAGTTATCATGGGAAAAGGAAGTGTTGTTAACAAACAAACTTTTTTATTTAACATAAATATAATGCTCGGTAGAACCGAACAAAAATTTAGAAATTTGAGCATTAAAGTGACTTAGCTGGTTAATGTGCTCGGTGTTGACGACGCAGGCCGAGCTTATAGCGGGTCAAGGTCCCAGCCCCCAAGCCGGTCCCGAGGTAACCGAACGAGGAGTTCGGCACTCCGAAGTAGTGTCACGGCTCAGCCGATGTGGCGAGGCGAAGCCCCTGGTCCAGCCGAGGTGGTGGAGTAGGTCGGCAAGGTGACGCCGGGGTGACCGCATGACGGCAGTCGAAGTCGATTTTCTGCACTCATAAAATAGTGCAAGCCAAAAGTAATAACAAAGAAAGATAATAATATATTTTAAAAAAAAAATCCTCTACTTAGTTAATTTAAGTGAAGCAAATAAGTAAAGGAACATGGCCTGGGTGCCGAGGTGCCGGAACGAAGAGTTCGGCTTGACGAAGTGGCGACGCTTCACGGTCGATGTGGCGAGATGAAGTTCTCGGTCCAGTTAACATGGCGAAGCTGTGATCGGCGGACGCCGTAGTCTCATGCAGGTCGGCTGGTGACGCCGAAGTCTCATGCCAGCCGAGGTGTTGAAGCAGGTCGGCTGGTGACGCCGAAGTCTCACTCCAGCCGAGGTGTCGAAGCTGGTCGGTTGGTGACGCCGAAGTTTCCGGAGCGGGTTGATGAGGAGATGACGAAGCCCCCGGTCTAGCCGAGGCGACGGAGCAGGTCGGTAAGTTGACACTAGATCCCCCACGCCAGCCGATATCTCAAAGTAGGTCGGCGTGGTGGGCAGAAACGACGACGCGGCAGTGCCGACGCAGGTCGGAATTTATGACGCGGTAAATACCGGCTTAGAAGTGACAGCGCGGCGATGCTAGCACGCCAGACCCGTGCAATCTGTGGGGCAACGCTCTTGTCTTGACGATTATTTGTCCTTCACGATGCCGAACTCTTGGCCGGCTCGCCGAGGTGATGATCCGAGGTGGTTGTTGTCGGCTCGATGGAGCGACCCCGCAATCGACGTTGGCGCAGGTCGGTAGCCATGGAGTAACGTGGTCGGGCCGGTTTGACATCGGCGCGACGGTCAAGATCGCCTCGGAAAAGACTCAAAATTTGTGGGCACGTGTTTGAAAGCAACACACAATACCCTAAAAAAAATTCCTTAAAAAGGATGTCCAATATCCCGTTCATGAAAAAAAAAAGATGAATTCGGGTCGGATTCGTTCTCGTGGAGAAAATGGATCCGAAAATTGGTGCACTCATCGGACGTTTCCCGGAGTTTGAACGGTCGGATCGAGCTGAAATTTTGAGGGGTGATCAGTATGTGAATTCCGCAGCCGATGAACGGTGGGATCTTCCAAACAATGTCCGAGCTGGAAGCTGGACACCTCGCAATAAACTCGTCCAGATTCACGTCCAGATTTGACAGGGCTCCGGTATATTGTAGATCGCCGGAGATTCCTCCACCGGAACGCGACGAAATTTTGCAGGGTTGTTCTAGAGTCAATTCCACACAATTCCACTGAAGCAATCGTCAAAGCGAGACTCCAGGAGGCGGGGACGACGAATACGAATTCGCTGTCCAGAAAAACTGCATGATCGCGCGGGGGCAATGTTGACGTTGAGCCCCCGAGGACCATGGAGGATTCTTCCATGATCTTGGTTGAGATTGGAGTTGATGTTGATAAAGACACCCGTCCGATCTAGATGATCCGACGTGGCGTGGAGTCCTCGGCCTAGCCGAGGTGACCAGTCAAGCCGGCGACGAAGATGCCGACGTTGACGATGTAGCTCAGTTCCGACGCGTAGATCGCGATGGAGCCGATCTGAATTCCCATCGCACCGCGGCGACTACCCAGCAGACTCTCAATGAAAGCACCAATGTCGATGTCAAATCCGCCATATCTCGTAGTAGGGGTCCTAAGCTAGGCGTCTTGAAGCGATGGTAACATGGACACAGGATTTTACCCAGGTTCGGGCTCTCTTGAAGAGATAATACCCTACGTCCTGCTTTTGATTATATTGATATGGGGATAGTACAGAGTACATGTATCTACCACAAGATTATGAGATGTAATGTAATGATCTATTGACTAGCCTGGCCTTGGTTTATATATGCACCGTAGGTCTTGTGGAATCCTCCTTGTATTCGGCATGGGCTGCCCGAAGTGGCCCATTAGTGAATCATCACGGGGGTCCTCGGCCCGACCCACTGGTCGGGAGACGACGTGGTGAGTACCCCCTAGTCCAGGACTCCATCAACATAATTTTATGTTTTTGATGGTTTTCTAGACTAGATCGAACGAGCATATATATATCGCCATTTTGATGTTGCATTCTCATCTCTCATTCTTCCTGACTCTCTGCCCTGCAGTAGAACATTCCCTCATCCCTAGCTATATGGTGATTGATGATATTCGTGAGCACCCTCTGAAGGCACTCATGCTTTGTCCAAAAGTGAGATAGCTTAACTTCCTTCTCATTCTCTTTGGACCATTTCTGCAACAATGAATCACTTCTCAACAGTGGTCTTGTGCGCACATAGTCATCCATCAAGACCATGGCATAGTATCCAGACATGTACATGGTTTCGCTTTTGGGTTGTTGCCTACAATAGAAGCTAGTGTTAACTTTGTACTGTGAATAAGGTATGTTCTTACGGTCAGACTTTTGACGTATTGAAAGAGCAGCACAGAGAACTTTCTTAAGATTAGTCCATGGCTTCTTAGGGTCTCTCGTGGAATCAAAGAAATACGCTTGCGCGTCTCAGTGCAATAGTGCGATGGCGATCCGGTATTCATTGCTGGGCAAAACAATTGAAGAATGTAACATTAATGAGATTGACATCAAAGTACTCAGGTGTATATGTGCAAGCATAAAGATTTGAACTTATGTTTCGAAGAGGCATGATAAAGTTGAGCTTGTGCCGCGGACTATGAAGAATGGTCTTGTGGAGGTAAGTCGCAATAAGACGTTGTCCTCTTTCAGAATCCGCATTGGTCCAATGCATGAGATACGGATCAAGGAATGCAAATTCGTCATTTTGGAGTAATGGATTTGTAGCATGCCAGAGAAAACAAAGCCGCATTAAAGACAGCTTGATTACAGCCACATAGAAAATATTGTCATTGACCACACTCTCAAACCCAAGATGTATTTAATCAGCAGGGTGCTCGTCGACAAATCCAAGGCCCTCTATAACATTGGCGGGTTAATACATCTCACCCTTTCCTGGCCTAGCTACTACGTCTTTGTGTAGAAGCTAAATTTCAACTCTTAGTGCACTCTTCTTGGGCTGTGGTAACATCGGTTCATCCGTCTTAAACATTTGCATGAAGAACCTACTAGTAGAAACATTCACCACGTCTTCTTTTGGTGCCTTACTGGCGGTATGTTCATTGGCTGGTTTCTTCTTTTCCTTTCTGCCCTTTTTACGATGCTGAGCTGAGGCATCCATAGAAGATGGTTCTCTGAAATCCATTTGTTGCATTTGCTAAAGTTTAGTGTGGTAATTATGAGTCATGAAGCATAAAAAACGAAGGAAAAGTTCGATGAAACGGAAATGAATCGACGTTTCATCAAAACATTGGCACTCGTGTCAATACCTGCCAACGTAAGCCAACGATACTACAATGGATCCTATTTAAAAATGAAAGAAAAATTTGACATGACCTTTGCTAAAAAGATGACATAAGAGTGCCAGAAATTCAGCAAAATAAAAATGAATCGACATTTCACCAAAACATTGGCACTCATGTCAATACCTGCAAATATGAGCCAATGATACTACAATGGATCCTAGTTAAAAAATGAACGAAAAATTTGATACAAGATTTTCTAGAAAGAGGACATAACAAGTGCCAAAAATTTGACGAAACGGAAATGAATCGACATTTCGCCGAAACATTGGCACTCATGTCAATACCTGACAATGTAAGCCAACGATACTAAAATGAATCTTATCCAAAATACTCCTAGTCTACTCATAGTTACCCTAAGCACACATAACACTAACACACATTACTCAAATTTAATCCATGGTAAATATATTTTTGCCCTAAATACAAATCTGACCATACCGAAGAGGTTGCTGGCTTAGCATCCGAAGGCAGCGCAAGGTATCTGACGTTCACGGAGGAGGGCGACATGGCCGGAGGGGTAGCCATCACAAAGGAGTTCATCGGTGGCAGTGGCAGTGAGATTCCTCCAGTGTTGGAGAAGGAATCCATGCCCTCCACGGTGAGGAGGGACGCAGCGCGGCGTCGACGAAGGGCACCCGCGAGGGGGCAGCGAGGGGCTCGGCGGCGAGGAGAGGCTGCAACGAGGGGCGCGTCGATAGCAAAGAGAGCCGACAACGAGGAGCTGCACGCCAGCGAGGAGGGGGGCAGTGGTGAGTCGGGCGAGATTTGGGGCGAGACGCGGGGGTTGGGGGCAGGGGAAATGGGAAGTTTTGGATCGGTTTGGAGACGGGGGAAACTCAACTACCAACGATGTGGGTGTATGATTGATGGGCGCATATTAGGGCCCGCCACACATAAGTTAGGAGCAGTGGCGAGTGACCCGAAGGCCCGCCACTGCTAAGCGTGCATACTTTATACATCCTACGTGACTGTTACCAGTGCATACAACAATTTAGTTGTGGCGGGCATCAGAATCAACTGCCGCAGATAACTTACTAAGAAGTGGCGGGCATGGGCTACCACCCTCCACAGTTATGTTTCCTTACACGGTCAGATGGAACGGTGTACCTATGGCTTGGGTGTATAACCGCCCGCCACTGCTTCCTTGGTAGAAGTGGCGAGTAGCCTTTGTCACTCGTCATTGGTAGCTTTCCAAAATAGCTGTGGCGAGTGCCCGGTAATGCCCACCACTAATTTGTGTTCACTTATAAGCCCTTTCCTAGTAGTGTTAGCAGCATGACCGTGGCCATCACGAGATGGTGTTCACTATCAGGGAGAGCATGCTTGTCTATCTGCACCCTTCCCTCTACAACATTGTCATAACCAACATTGCATTCAATGAGGAGGCTCTCATGGTGGCTCTTAGCTTCCTCATGCATAACAGAGCACATGGCCTTGGGTTTGTTTGTGTGGCAGTGGAGCACAGGACGCTCGATCTCAGGAACTCGCTGAGAAAGCACTACTATGTGTAGTGCAAATATCCCTGGTGATGGTGGAATGCATCATGTTCATGATGCACATTTTGTGATAGTTAAGGCAAGAAAACTCTAGATGGCATGTATATGTGTTGAGGTGGTATGTACTACCCTCTTAGATGATGATTGTCAACTTACGGTGGTAGAATTACACTACTTTTGACGTCGTGGTAGGATGATACCATAATAGGCAGGATTAACTTGTGATGCTTTTTGGTTATATATGAATCATGCTTGCCTATGTTGCTTCTGGTCCATATGTTCTTTGCTAACTTGTATTATTTCTTTTGTTTGGTGAAATTTTATTCTTCTGTCTTGATAGATGAAGTTATGTGATATACTCTGGGAGGGAGAATATTTGGTGCACGGTTGCATCTTTGAATTTTCTTAAATCTTCAAAAAATCCTGAAAGAAAATTAGTACATTTGTCACAACATTTCAGAACATATTTGAAACATAATCTGCAGATAGAAAGTAAAACTCCTAAAATTTTACCTACATGCTGGAGAATGCAAGTGTGGACAGGGTTCCCTATCAAACCCTTTTTCAATACATAGCAGAAGCTATATATTAAGAGGTTAATATACAACATCTCTTAAATGAATTTTTTTTGTCGAGAACGGTTTTTATTAAGAAGTAAGAGAAAAACCAGCACGTGTAAGTATTGAATAGAGATTCGTCTTTGTATGTTTCCATAATGAACTTTAATCTTGTGTGTGGTTAGTTACCATAAACATTATATTTTTTTCAGGAAAAATCTTATATATTCAGCAAACACCATATCAGTATAAAAAACACTAGAATTAATATAAAATCCATGTCTATAGACCGTCTAGCGAATACTATAAGCATTGAAGCGAGTTGAAGTTGTGTCGTCGACATCACCCCTTTACATAACTTGCACTGCATAAAATAAAATAAAATCATGTGGCTGGCCAAGTCGTCATTTTTTTGTTTTTGAGAAGGAGGATGAACCCCTGTCCTGCATCGAGTGACGCACATTCATTTTTATTATATTATTCATCAATGTATTTAAGAATGCATCTGGTGCCCCCTTAGTGGTTTTGGAGTATTGAAGACAAATGGGTTAAGGGACTAATGTGTTTGTGAGTGTGCACATGTGTTATAGTCCCTGAAGAGTTTGGTTTAACCGACAAAAGAAGACCCCTAAAAATGTATTTCTTAATATGAAAATTTTGATATATTTCTTGAAGAAATTGAAGTGAAGAATTCGGTATGACCATGAAGAAATTGATACGAGGACTTGAATCTTGAAGACTTTGTTTTCATAGTTCATTTCTTCTTTTCTTGAGTCATAGGAAACACTGTATTGTTAAAGGGGGTCTAGGAGAAGCATAGACGCATTTTCAAGTGATGGTCCAATACTACATTCCTAATTCTTCGAGTGAAGACTTTGGAAATCTCTTACAGCGCAGACACGTTCCCAGTGACAAAGACGAAGTTCTTCTGGTCGCTGACGACTTTGATCTGACTGAGGAGATAAGACTTCGCCAGTGTGATTTGCCTACCTTGACGAATGACGACTTTGAGTGCCCCAACGAATTTGAGAGTTCGGATTTTCGACGGTTGCTACAATTAGTGTCAGCTGTCCAAAGGATCTTATCCAGAGAACGGTCATATCATTGAGGGGCATTTATATCTTATCATGTCATGTTGCTCCCAGGATATAAATAGCCCCCCCCCCCACAACCATTCCTTATTTGGCTGCTCCGAGGGAAAGATTGACACTTGTCATTTAGAGAAACCCCTTCCTATGACGACTTAGAGAGAATCATAAGTGAGGAAAAACCCATACACCCAGAGCCTTAAAGTGATTGAGCATCATGAAAGAAATTGTCATGTGTGGAACCAACACTTGTTACCTTTGAAGACTGTGTATCTTCCCGATGGTTAGACGTCATGGTCTAGACCATCCAAGAGTCATTGTGGATTGCCGGGTGACCTAGTTTGTGAAGGTTTTGGAAGTTCACCTTGAAGAATTACCACGAGTTATTGGCTAGAGTCTAAGTGACTAAGTGTCTTCAGAGTGTAAGCTCAGCCACCCCAACCAGACGTACGACTGTCACAACAGGTGGAACTGGTCAAACAATCCATTGTCTTCGTCGAGTAACCTGGTTCTATTTCTTCAACCCCTCACTTACTTACTCGTACCTTGAAGAAATTGCTTGTTGTTTTATAAAGACTTTGACTGAAGACTTTCTCTATTTCCTCAACCCAAATTCTTCAGTCACTACACCTATCCTGGAAGTTAGTTACTCATTCACTTGTATGCTTCAATTCATCATGACGACTATGTTGTTCATGTATTTTGCATATGCTTGAGTACTTATCTGCAGCGTTGCTTTTCGTCACCCTGTAATCTCCTCATCTAGAAATTCCTCTGTGATGAATTTATAAAATTCGCCCAATCACCTCCCCTCTGGCCGATATAACACACTTTCAATTGGTATCAGACAAGGTACTCCCTTGTTCTATGTGATTTTGGTTTAACCACCTGGAGTTTTAGTTATGTCGATCGTAGGTAGGAACAAGATCTCTGCTGCGTGCCCCATCTTTGACGGGACAAACTATCTTCTCTGGAATGTCAATATGAAGAAACTGCTTTGATCACTTGATGCTTATCTTTGGACAGTGACTGAAAGGGTTGTTTTAGTGCTTTGTGAAAATGCCTATGAGGATGATGCTCTCAGATACACTCATCTTGATGCTCTCATAATGAATGTTATCTGTACACGGCTATCACAGGCTCAATTCACTTGAGTGTATAGACTGGGCTCCGCAAAACTCATTTGGGACCAAATGGTTGATGCAAATGAGGGATATCTACACCGTGAAGATTCCTTCATGGATGATCTGAAGAGCTACCTCAATCGCAACATGAAGAATATCAACACTGATGCTCCTGCCTATTGCCTCATGGCTAAAGGTGTCAAGGTACCCTCCTATCCTTCCTCTTTTGAATCTGATTCTGATTCAAGTGAAGGTGAATCCGATGAAAATATAAAACCTAGCTATTCCAAACTTTCTACTATTGCACTAAGCAAGAAAGTGTCATCCTAAGGATTGAAAAACTGTGAGACAAAAGTGATGACATGTTGAATGAGCAAATGGAGCATACGCAAACTCTGACTGATAACCTTCAAAGTCTTCAGTCAAAGTATAAAGATCTTAAAAGTCATCATGATACCCTCTTAGTTCGTCATGAGAAGCATTCTTATGAATTTCTTCAAAGAAAGAAAGATCTTCAGAAGCTGAGGTGTCTCATGAAGATCTTCAAAAGGAAAATGTTTCATTGCTCGCTCAACAGACCGGTTCCGCTCATGAAGAATTTGTCCCACCTTGCTTGAAATAAATCGAACATGAAACTGCTCATGCTTTACCTGAATGTTCAAATGCTTCTGAAACTGCAAATTCTTCAACTATTTCTGTGGTTACTAACCCTTCATCTGAGGAAGCCACAAGTGTCATTGACGAAAATGCAAGGTTGAATTGTATGTGACAGGAACCCTAGGAAGCAGATTCAAACCCTTTGTGATGTGCTTAAGAAGCATATTCTGAATAGGAACCCTAGGAAGCAGATTCAAACCCTTTGTGATGTGCTTAAGAAGCAGATTCTGAATAGGAACCCTAGGAAATAGGGTGTTACATTCGAGAGGAAACTCAATGCTGATGGATCTTACTCGAAACCTGAGCAGTACCCCAAAACAACATGGGTTGTTGCAAAAGGACCTCTTGTATATCCATCCACCTTATCTGGCTTTCACTGTGAATCTTCATATTCTTTGATGAGTCATTTGAATCCAACTATAAACAGTTCAAAAATCAGAATTATGAAGTATTTTCCAGATATATTGGAACTAACAGTAGGAATGCCCCCCCTATGAAGCAGATCTGGGTTCCCAAAAGTTGCCTTGAAAGTCTTCAGGTGAATGTCATCATGACACCACCTTTGAAGAAAAGGAACCCCAGATCAAAGTCTTCATATGGACCAAAGTCTTCATATGGTCACAGATGTACTCGCATGCGTACTAATGCATCTATTTCGTAGGGAAATGATAGATCTCATGAATATGTGCATTATTCTTCAAGTCGTTATGTTCACAAATCTTTGAAGTATTTCTCTACTTATTCATATGATTACTCTAACCCCTCTTCTGTGAAGCGAAGTGCATTAGCTTCAATACCAAAGTTTTCACATGCTGCTTATAGAATGATTGACTCTACCACCCATTCAGATGTGGGTGGTGAAAAACAAGAACTAATCTCTTGTGTAGGGTCAGGTCTCCATACGAACTTGAATGCCTAACGAATTTGCTGAGACCTGAAGAATGCTTGAAAGGACGCAAGCTAATCATGAAGAAATGAATTACTCAATTCTCACGTCCTCATCCTACTATACATATTGCATCGCTTGATGATATTCTGACTAACGAATTTGATTATCACATTCTTCACTCTGAAGTATATGAGTTTGTAAGTTGTACTAATTCGTCTGCAGGAAGAACTACCACTAGTGGAGATATGGCTAGCCACAATTTATGTTGGTGGTGCACCAATTGGAAGCTACCCAGCAAAAAATTCAAATACCGCCGGCATTGGACAAATTGGTACGCCAGCTTTGTACAAGTAGTGCTGGCGTGGATATAAACTGGAACGCTACCAAAGTGTGGGCCCTACTGAGTTGATCAGTCGGAATATATTGGTGGCATCGTATATCCTACCACGTCACAGCTATATTATGTAGTGGTATCGTTCACTGTTCGTGAACGCCAGCACTAAGTTTTGCCTATATAAGTGTTGGTAGCCCCTTTGTTTCTCAAATACATTCACTTCCAATTCTCCACAAAATTCTTCTCCCTAACTAGTTAGCTCCTCTTAATAATGGACCCATGTCGGCGGAGCGTCTCGAAAGTTTGGCACTTCGCCGCCCTGGATGAGCTCCTGTCTGGTCCTGTTAGCTACGCCATGAGCTCGCGACGGCCAATGCAGCCGGCCCTGCCTGGTGAATTATCCCGCCGCAGTAGCCTGACATCCATTCAATCTGGCAGCTACGCCACCAGCGTCAAAGATACCGGGAATCGAGCGAGGGCACCTATTCTACTTTGCGGCTGTCGACGCCCTGTTGATAAGAATATGTTACACAATAATGGAATCCAGAGCGAGAGTTCTACATCTGCGCCAACCGTGGAAAGTTACGTATATGACAAAAATACATCTTGATCTATTTTCAGCTAATTTGCACAGTTCAACTCCTCTTGTGTCGCTCATATCATTATGTGTGTATATATATTGTGATCCACAGAAAACAGGGGGAAATATTGCTTCACATAGATATGGGTTGATCTCGTCTAGAAGTACATAAGCGAGTTTCTCGACTACTCCATTGGACCATTGAGACAACAGATAGATGAGATGCAACTCAAGAACGATGTGATGCGAGGCCCAATCAAAAAAATTCAAGATGCTTCGATATGCACTTTTAGCCGGTTGCATGCTTTGCCTATTTCTCCCAGCTAGATCGATGACAACATTTCTTCTCGTGGGAGTCATCACACTGATGATGTTCTTAGTCTAGATCTAGTAGTAGTAAATTATACTTGTTAGTGTTTATTATCCTTCTGTAATGTATGTAAGAAAGCCAAATTAATTAATGAAATCTATTTTGTTCCCATATATATGTATCATCTTTTCAACTGTTGTTTTAATTATATTTATATTCACCAAAAATGAAAATGAAAAAATCATAACTAATAAAATAAATAGCGTAATAAATAATTAACTAAACATATATAGAAATACAAAATAATGTGTATATAAAAAATAAACTAAAATAAAAGTACATAGCAATGGCGTTGGCCACGTGGGCCAACGCTAGCAAACACAGCACCGCCCGTCAAATCCAACCACCCATATACACACCCGGATCGATTCCCCACCCACCAACACCCCCAAATCCATCTCCACCCCCCCACCGCCGCCAACGACCAAGCCCTTGGCCGCCGTATCCGTCTCCAACTCCACACCGCCGCCGTCTCCATCTCCACCACCACTGCCGCCGTCACCGTCTCCGCGACTCCACCGCCTCCGTCTCCGTCTCCGCCTCCCATCACCCCCATCACAGTCTTATCCGCCGCTGCACCCTCACCGTGGTCAATGCCTCCACCGCCGTGTCATTGTCGTGATCTCCGCCTCTACCGCCACCGTCAAGGACCCACCACCCCCGCTTCTCCATTACCGGTGAGTTTTAGTGTAGTTGAAGTGCACAGTTGTTAGTGTAAATGTAGTGTAAAATTGTACTGTAATTGTAGTGTAGAATTTATAGTGAGATTATCATATATAAGACTTTATTCTAGTTCAAGTGTAGAATTTATTGTAGTTGTAATGTAAGATTGTAGTGTAGTTGTTGTGTAAGAATGTAGTGTAAATTATTAGGGTAATTGTAGTGTCAGATCTTAGTGTAGTTGTAGTGCAGTTTTTTAGTGTAATTGTAGTGTAAGAATTTAGTGTAGTTGTAGTATAGATTTTTTTAGTGAGTTTCGTAGTGCATAATCTGTAGTGTAATTGTAGTTACAGCTAGTGTAGAAACTTTTATTCTAGTTATAGTGTATATTTTCTAGTGAGATTTGTAGTGTAGTTGTACTATAATATTTAATTAGTTTAGCTGTAGTGTAGTAGTAATGTAAGAATGTAGTGTATTCGTAATGCAAGATTGTAGCATACGTTTAATTACATTGTCTAGATTTTATACATATATGTGTTGGAAGTACAGTCAGATGGCTACGAAGTTTCGTGGTGGGCGACAGAAGGGGACTAATTACTATGCAACCATCGCGAAGGACAATGTCCTCTACCAGCTTGGCCACTGGGACACCCCAGAATTAGCGGCGCGCGCCTACGATGCAAAGGCGGTTGAGTATCATAAGGAAAATGCGATTCTAAACTTCCCTGATTGTCGTGAGTACGCGCAGTTCCTCGCACTGGAAAACATAAGGATATGCACTAGGGCTGAGGATAAGGAGAATCTCCAGGCCAAGCAATAGTTGTTTGACCCATTAGTGACGGAGCTTGTGAGAGATGACAAACTCTTAGACACCAACAAGATGATGCTCCTTCAGTAGGCAGCGAGGAAGAGGGCAGAGGAGGATCCTGTAGATTGGGATAAGCTTGCAGCACGGGAGGAGGAGGAGGAGGAGGAGCTTCAGCCACTGCAGCGTCGTCGTAGGTCCGCTAGGGACGATCTTGAGGTCGGCGCCTCTGGCCAGTAGCTTGCTAGATGGGTAGCACTAGCTATTTCATATATATATATATATGAATGACTGTTTAACTTTATGCATGTTATTTTATGTTTGAACCGTTCATCATTTGTAGAATTGCTTAATTACTAGTATATGTTCTATTTTGATGTGTTAGTTACTTAGTTTAATGATCTATGCTTACTTTGGTCAACGATATTGAAAGTAGTAAATGGCCGCATCATGTGGGATTTGTGATGCTTTGAGATGCGAGAAGGATAGGAAGTTCTTCATAGATCTTCGAAAAGATTTCATCACTAAAATGGATCGATCCCTTTACATGGTGCCAGCCCTGTCCCTCTTGTAGTGCCTTGGTCCTCTTCCCCAAAAATATCGGTAGGAAAGGGTGGCCACAGGGCGGCAACTCGACAGGGGACAGGAGCTCAGGCCTATCCTGACTAAAGGCAGTCTTCATCTGGTAAAGTTGTCTTCGTGACGCACGCGTGGGCTCTGTGATAACCTTCGTCCTGGCGCGCATGATCTTTCCTGGTCTTCTTTCACCAGAATGGCAAGATTTAGGAACTTGCTTTTGGGGAGGCGCTCGCCGCTACTTCCTTATCACCAAAATGGTAACCTGGCTTCTCTCGTGCTTCGTCATCCTTATCCTGACAGCGGGACGTCACCCGCGTGGTGGGCTCGGTACCCCGCAGCTGGTGTCGTTCACCCAGCCTCACAAGGCAGCCTCGCGCAGAGAGCCATGCGAGGCGATCTCGTGCTTGGCGGCCTCGGTAGGGCTGGGCCTTGCGGCGTGGCTCCTCGGCAGGCCTGCCCCTCGCAAGGGACCTTCCTCCAGGGCAGCCGTGACAATGTCGTCTTCTGTGGGCCGGCCCAAGCGTCGTCCTCAGGGCCAGCGGCAAATAGGCCGTGGTACCCTAGGGCCCACTGGGCCCACAGTAGCCCCCGGTCCTGCGGCACGCACGTTCAATCCGCGGGGGGTGAAGCGACGCGGGGCCCATTGAGCCGCCGGGCCCAGAGGCGACGCAAGGCGGATTTGACAGGGAGGATCGCCCTAACTCCCCATGACGCCTTGGAAACGTCATCCTGACGATAAAGCCTACACGCGCGGACGAAGTTAGATCATTGCTCTGCCGTCCCAGCTTGCCCTCCATCTAGCGCATAAGCAGCTCCTTTGCTTGTCCTCTCCCCACCTCCAATCTCTTTGCCGCCATGGCCCCAGGCAGAAAAGGGAAGAAGAAGGTGGTCACCATGCTGGGACCGCAGGCCCCACCCTGGCAGGGGCCCGCGCTGCGGAAGCCTTTGATCCTCAATGAAGAGGGCCTTGACAAGGTATGGTCGATGATGGTCGGTGCCCACAATGGGAACGGGGCGACGAAGATCTGGCCGACATCGCACCCCGTGGCCTAGCGAGGGGCCACGACGTTCCAGTTCTTCCTCCACTTCGTCTTCGCATGGCTGGTGCCTCCCTTCTCAAATTTCTTCAATATCGTGCTCATCCATACCAGGTTCACGCGCTACACTTACACCCGAGCTCGGTCCTCCTTCTTTCTCTCTTTGCCTACCTCTGTGAGGGATTCCTGGGGGTGATGCCCTTCGTGGCTTTTCTTCGGAAGTTCTTCCGCCTCTAGTTGACTATGTCGGAACCGTGTTCGAGCTGCGTGTTCTTCCAGATGGCCGCGGGCGCGTGACCACATCATCGACATGCGGCTCCACGAGGATGTGGAAGGCTTCAGGGAGCGCTAGGTATACATGGACGCGCGCCAACGGTGCGGAGCTCCGGTTGGGGGTACGCCGAGCTGGCCGACACCACGCTGGAGCCAGTCATGGCGAGGATGCGGGTACTAAAAGCTGGCAGGCTCACACCGGCCATGCTCGTTAAGGAGTTCATGCGTAAGCGCGTTGCTCCCATCCATAGGCGCCATGTCAGGTATGGACTCATTCGGGCCTGGAGGACCCCATGAGCCTGGGCACTTATCGCCTTCACCCGGAGATGGTGGATGGGATGGCAAACGTCCTCCCTGCGGCGGGCGCATCATTTCAGCCGCTCGCGGCGGCCCCAATATAATGCTTCAGAAATCGGGATGATGCGCGAGCGAGCATGCTACAGTTTGATCAGTGGGGCCTGGTGCCCGTGGGTCACGTGGGGCCTCGCGACAATCCTGTCCAAGTGATGCCGATCCTCAGAGGCGATGTCGGCACCGAGCTGGCGGCCGCTGCTGATGCCGGCAGCGAGAAGATGGCACCCCCGTTGGTCCGCCTCTAGCCGACGACGAGGGCCTACAACGGCGGTGCCGGCGATGTCGGGGGGTCCCGGGCCCTGGCCCGGCGGCCTGCGTCCCCAGAGGAAGGGCCCCTTGGCGCGGAAAGCTCCAAAACGGGTGGGACGACCCCGTCGGCCGGGGCTCCAGAAGGGGATTCAGGCAGGCCTCGCGAGGGGACTCGGGAGGAAGCCCCAGAGAACCTCGGGGAAGCAGCGGCAGCAACTGCCAATGAGGGAGGCTGAGGAGGAGGCGATGGGCCCCGAAAGACGAGTAAGCCTCCTCTCCTAGCACACCTCTATCGCTCACTGCTCCACCTTGCTCGGCTCAGTCTGACCCCCAACAATGCAGGAGGAGCCCCCCGCCAAAGAAGAAGGGGGAAACCAGGGACGAGGATGCCACAGGATCGTCCATTGCTCAACAGGAGGTGGCAACGAATGTCACGCCGGCGCCCCCGCCGAACCCAGAGTTGCGCAGCGGAGCCACCGGGGACATGACAGCGGCCTTCACCTAGCCTCCCGAGGAGGTCTCCCCTCCTGCCGGAGGAGGGCCTTCGGAAGAGGCCCACCCCGAGACGGAGGCGGGCGCCGCCGTGGCTGCCACCACAAGTCTCGCACGATCGTCAGGATGCCATGAGCCGAAGGCGGCCACGCCCGGCTTTCCCCAAACGGCCGACCTGCCGGCAGGAGCGAGAGTCGAGGTGGCAGTCAAGGGGGATCCTAGCCGCCCGGAGGGGTACGAGGCCCACTCGGGTGGAGACATGGGACGGTCTGACGATGCAGCCGCCCCCGGGCACTTACGGCTGCCGGGGCCGGAGCTGGAGGGACTAGGCGCGCCCTGGGCACTATCTCTGGTTCGACATAGCGCTCTACTGCGGAACAGGACCATACGCCATGCCCGGTCGGCCCTCGTCTCCTTGGTGGCCCACCTCATGGTCGAGGAAGAGTACCTCCGCCAGGAGCGGGAGCGCCTCGTGGGAGGCTGTCGGCAGCTGGACGTGGCCGTCAAGCTGGGCCGCCGCAAAGCCGACACCGTGCGGAGGGAAAGCAAGGAGGTTGTCCGAAAGAGCCGGAAGCTCCTCGATTGGGCGATCTGAGATGCAGGGGAGGTCGCCCAACGCCTCGAGGAGGGGGCTTCAGAGGTGGAAGC
This sequence comes from Elymus sibiricus, assembly GCA_039707655.1. Taxonomy (NCBI): domain Eukaryota; kingdom Viridiplantae; phylum Streptophyta; class Magnoliopsida; order Poales; family Poaceae; genus Elymus; species Elymus sibiricus. The sequence continues at coordinate 299,471,333 of CM077665.1, read as the reverse complement.
CCTCGCGAAGCGCGCCGTGTACCGCGAGGCCCAACTCGCATCCCGCGAGGAGGAGGTAGCCCGGCGCGAGAGCGGGGCAATCGCTCTGGAGCTGGACATGGAGGCCAGGGAGCATGAACTCCTACAGACCACCATCGAGCAGGAGAGGGAGAGAGAGCCCATGGAGAACCTGGATCGCGTCGTGGCGGCCGGCGAGGCCTCTTACAAACAGCCCCTTGTGAAAGCCAATGCCACGCTCGAAGAGAGGGCTGCGAAGTGCAAGGTTGAGATCGATGAGCAGGCCCAAGGCGAGATCGCGCGCAGGACCAAGGTCCTTGCAGACAAATACTCCAAGAACTTGCAGGAGCAGGAGGACCGATTCACGAATAGGCACGGCGAGCTTGACGCCGAAATCGCCGAAGTCAAGAAGCAACTTGCACCGTCAAAGGCTGAGAAGCGGAGTGTGAAGGAGCTCTAGGCCAAGACCTGTCGCGAGCTGGAGGACCTCCAGGCACAGGTGGGGGCTGTCGGCAACGAGGCACAGTGGACCCGTGAATGAGGCTGCTCAGAGGCGTGGAGAGCAGCACCTGCGCTCCAAAATATTCCGAGAGCTCGCGGAGCATGCCCGCTGCACCGTGGCCGCCTTCTCCGACGACAGAGTGGAGAATCCTAGGGAAACCGATGACACCAGCTACCTGGACTTCTTCATGAGGCTCGTGGAGTAGCTCGCGACCTCATGAGCCAGGCGTCGTCTCGCGTCTTTAGCAACCTGCTGCGCGTCGACAGCGACTTCGACTATGATCAGGTGCTATTTCCGGTCCCAGAGGAGCTTCGAGGGAAACTTGTGAGGTCGGTGGAAGACCATGTGGCGAGCCTGCTGGAGCGGTTTACACCTGACGGAGAGGTGTTCGGCAAAGACGGTGCCTCCGCCGCTGACGACAGCGATGGCGGCTTCAATGCGTGAGACCTTTTCGCTTTCCTTCCCGTGACAGAGTAGATGCGGCCCCGTGGGGGCGTGAAGACATTTGTGTGGCACTTTTGCGTTAAGTACTTGATGTATTATGCGTTCTTGTTTACCTCCCGAGGCCTTTCTTTCTTTTTTACATTGCCTTTGTGCCCTGTGTCGTTGGGACCCATCCCCCGAGCTGGGCTACACCGTCGCTGGTACGCCTAGAGCGAGGGCTCAACAAGGCCAAAGGGTGTAGGACTCTTAGCTCTGGTAGGAGATCCTGACGCTTGCTGCTCAAGGTCTCCCTAGAGGCGCAGGTGGCTCGTGCCGAGGAAGTAAGAGTGCCCCGAGAGGGAAACGAGGGGGAGAGAGCCCGAGGGGTGTCTTTGACTTAGCTCCTTCGTGCGGTGAGCGACTTGAAGCGAGTCCTCCGTAGGGGGCGGCTCGTGAGGCGCAGTCTCTCGGGAAGCCTTCTGTCCACAGGATGCCGCTCGTGAGGCCTCCCGATGGGGGCTCCCAAGGCCTTCAATATCCTGCACCAGGGAAATTGCCAAATTTTTTGCAAGTATCGCAACAGGGCGCGCTCGCGAGGTCGCCTGCGGGTGTTACGCGAGGAGACAAGAGCATGAAGGACCTAGTGAGGTGACGTACACGGGAGCCAGCTCGCGAACCAGAGCTCAGTCGCTTTGGTTTTGCAGTGCTTCAGGGACTGGCCCGAGCACAAACACCGTGCCTAGCCCTCGCTCGCGTGACAGACACAGGGGAGATCGCGAGCGCGCGCCCCTCCTGAGGCAAACTCAGCTACAAGCACACAAAAATTCTAGAGAAAATGAGCTTTACTGATGTAAGAAGCATGTTCATTACATAACAGAAAGATACATGCTGCCATTTTCGACACGGGTTAGCTTGAGGCTGTGGCCGAGAGGCACCCCTCAAAGGATGACAGAAATACTGTCGTGACGGACACTGGTCAGCCTGAGGTTGATGCAGCTGAAAAGCGCCCTCATGTCAAAAGGTCCGCCATGTCTGAGCATGGGGTATCCGCCAGCGTTGAGCATTGGGCTTCCACGAGACAGAGGTGACTAATTCCCCATCTCATTTGGGGCGGAAAACGAATCGACATCTCGATGTGATACAGCCCTTTCCATTTTCGTTGGGCAGAACGCCCAGCTTCGCAGAGCTGCTCTCTCCCCAGTCCCCTGCAAGGTGTGGAATATGGATCTACTGTGTGTTCTGACTCTATTGGATCAAGTCAGATAATAAGCCTTCTACTTTGGAAGGGACTCTCACGTGCCGAGGGCAGCGTGGGTAGAGAGAGCCCCAGAGCGTGTGGAGGTCCATCTCACTCGTATCCGTGGAGCACGGATAGAACTTACGATGATGGAGGTCGTTTCATGTGTTTTGTACTGGAACACCCTCCGCCGTCATGCGTGGCGCTGCGGTGGGCCAGGGGGTGGTCGTTAATCACATCCGCGATGCGGGACTCCGGGCTCATAAGCATCAGCCTTTGGAAGGTGGCTGCGGCACCCTCTAGGCCGAAGGGCATATGCATGAGCAGAGGTGGAGGAGGGAAGGGCCTCATGGGGCGAGCCTGGTTGAGGGCGACGAAGTCGACGCACATGCGCCTCCTGCCGCGCGGCCTGGAGACGGGGGTCGGGTTGACAATGTGGTGGGGCTCGTGGCCGATACCTGCATCTTGGAGCTTGGTGACTTCTTGCTGCTTGATGGGCCACACACTCTGGCGCGCGGCTAAGTGGTGCTCGACCACCTCCATTGGCAGGCGGGGCATGCCTAATGCTATCCAGGCCAACACATCAGAGCTTGGCCGGAGGGAGGCGACGAGCATGCCTTTCTATTTGGGGGAGGGGCCGCCGCTGACGGCGTGGGATGGGCCCGCGTTGCCCCTGTCAGGTGACGCCTTCTTGGAATTGGCCCGCTCCTGAGAGAGCAGGGGCTTTTCTTCTTGACGGGCGCCTCCTTGGTAGGCCGAGGGATGTCTTCGTTGGCCGGGTACGCGGTGGCAGCGGCCTTGTAGGCATGCTCGAGGGTGTGCATCGCGAACTTCTCGTCCCAGCAGACGGTGATTGTGCCGCAGCAACCAGGCATCTTGACGAGGCCGTAGGCATAGTGAGTCACGGCCATGAACTTGGAGAGCGTCGGGTAGCCCAGGATGGCATAGTAGGGCGGGCCGATGTGCGCCACGTCGAAGTCGATGAACTCTATATGGTGTTTCTTGCGAGTGCCGAAGGTGACGGTACTGCGCACCTGCCCCAGGGGGATAGTGGAGCCGTTAGTGACTCCCTAGAAGGGCCTGGTGGGCATCAGGTGCTCGTAAGTCACTTGAAGCATCTTGAAGGTCTCCACCGAAAGCACGTTGAGTCCTGCCCCACCATCGATGAGCGTCTTGGTGACGGCCACATTGCTGATAGTAGGATTGCACAGTAGGGGAACGACACCCACGGCCTTCGTCAACTCGGGGTTGTCGTTGGCGTCAAAGGCGATGGGGAGCTCATACCAATTGAGGCAGCTTGCAGACTCGAGCGCCGGGAGGGCCGTGTTCACATCATGGGAGAACTCCTTGAAGTGGCGGTTGGATGGAGGGGCCTGGGCCCCGCCGAGGATGCAGGCCACCCTGCGGGGCTCTTGGTAGACCCCAGCATTCTCAACGGGAGGGAAGTCATTGGGACGCGGTGGGGCAGTGTTGGCCTGAGGGTCAGGCTACCATGGCTCATTCTGCCAGCCCTGACGGTTATTACCGCCGGCGCTGTTGTCGTTATTGTCACCCCAGCGGCCGCCTCCGCTGCCACCGCCGCAGCCCCTGCCACGCTCCTTGTGGCTGTCGTGGCGATCGGTGCAGCCCTTGCGAAGCTGCCTGAGCTCGTAGTAGTCTTCGGTGATGTGGGAGTTCACGTTGTGGTAGGCGCAGACAGGGCGGTCGTCCTTCTTGATCTCATCGCGGTAACCGCCATGCTTGTAGTCTGGTTCCGCCGCGAGTACTTTAGAGCCCTTGCGCTTGGGGTCTTTGCCCTTGGACTTTGCTGTGCCAGGCTCAGCGTCAGGGTCATTGTGAAGGAACAGGCATCCTTCTTCGGCCTTGGCGCAGCAGTCGGCAAGGATGAATAGCTCTATCGCGGAGTAAAGTCCATCCCTGGCGGGGAGCTTCTTGCGCATCTTCACATCGGTGACGCCGCTGGTGAAGGCGGAGAAGATCGCGGCATTGGAGGCCTTCGGGATCCGTTTGCGCACCTGGCTGAAGCGCGGGATGAACTTGCGAAGGGGCTCGTCGGGGCACAGGCGCACGACACGCTGGTTGTTGAGCGTTAGGGGGCGGTCGCTCGTGCCCGTGAAGTTGGCGACAAACTGCTTGTACAGGTCCTCCCACGAGGAGATGGACACCTCAGTGAGGATCATGAGTGTAGGATCCGAAGTATGTCCATAGTGGGGATGATTAGACTACTTGACCAATTAAAAATCTAGCCATTGTAGCAAGTCAACTACACCCTACACATGCAAGTCTAAGAGTATAGCAGTGGAAACTAAAGACATGCACATGAAAGTAAAGGTAGGGATAGGAGAGTCAAACGCAATTGATGACACGAAGATTTTTCCCGTGGTTCCGATAGGAGGTGATATCATACGTCCATGTTGATGGAGACTTCTGCCCATAGAGGGTAGTGGTCGTGAGAGTCCATGGAGGGCTCCACCCATTAGGGTCCACAAAGTAGCAACCTCATCTACTCCATCACGGCTTCAGTCCATGAAGAACTAGCCTCACTATGGGTAGATTTCACGAAGTAGGAAATCTCCTTGCTAGTACAAACTTCTTGGTTCAGCTCCACAACACGAAGAAGGAGGCTCCAAGAGACACCTAACAAATCAAGGAGGCACCACCCTCCAAAAGGTAATAGGCTCGGCAATATCGATGAACTCCTTGCTCTTGTGCTTCAAAAGATAGTCTCCTCAACACACAATCACTCTCTCACAGATTTGTCTTGGTAGAAGAGGTTGATTGAGTGGAAAGCAACTTGGGGAGGCTAGAAATCAAGATTCCTAAGGTTGGAGTGGAAGGTCTTGATCTCAACACATGAGCAGGTGGTTCTTTCTCAGAAAAATGGATGGGACAAGTGTAAGTGTGTTCTGAGTGCTTCTCTTGCGAGTGAGAGGTGGTGGAGGGGTATATATAGGCATCTCCAAAAATCCAACCATTACAACATTATTGCCCAACTCGGTTGAACCGCAGTAAAAACTCGGTTGTACCAACTAGTGCAAAATGTGGCAACTTTTGGCATTTCAGTGAGACCGATATATAATTCTCGGTGGTACCGGTATGGGTGACCTAGGCAGTTACACAACTCGGTGGGACCAGATTTCCAGATCTCAGAATTTCCGATTCTTGGAAAGGAGATACCAGATAGTTGGTCACTGATTTTTGGTTGCACCGAAAGTGAAAGTTGGTCTCACCGAGAAGCTAGGGTTTGGCATAGGATCTGTCTAAGTGAAAACAAGGTAGGGACGAACAGAAAAACTTGGTGGCACCGATTTTGGATATTTGGTTTTGGACAGAGTAGTTGTGGGAGAATTTCATGTATATTTTTGGTGGCTAATCTCTAAGCACTTGAGCAACTAGATCATCATAGACACCTCTTCCCCTTTTAATAGTATTGGCTTTCCTATGGACTCAAAGTGATTTCTCACAAAAATGTAAAATGTAGAGTCTTCAAGCTTGTTGCCAATAGATGTTCCTTGCATCTAGGGAATCTCCTCACAATCCTTTGCCAATCCATTCATTGAACTTTCCTGATATATACTTTGTGGAAACATTAGTCCAATGAAATATATGTTGTTATTGATTACCAAAACCACCTAGGGAGAAGTTGTGCTTTCAATCTCCCCCTTATTGTAATTTATGGCAACATATAGATCAAAGCTTCGATAGGGATAAAACAATGAATAGCATCGTCGCTTTGAGAAGTATGTGATAAGCAAGAGCTCCCCCTAAATTTGTGCATTTTTTAAAATTAGTGTTTGAATGCAAATGCATAATCGATTAGGAGCATGGGTAACTCTTCCATGTCACATACAACTTGGTGGTGCGCATAAATGATATGAATGGATTACAATGCACATAACACCAAACAAGTGAATGATCATAATATTAACATCACATGGATAGGAAATAGTAGCATCATCAAGTAAGTGTATGATCGAACACACCAAAGTTTAAGAACAACCACGTGATAAACCAAATGTTTTGAAAGACCAAGAGAGCAACAAAAAGAAAAACACTCTCTCTCGAAGCCCTATGATCTATACACTTCCTATGATCTATACACTTCTCCCCCTTTGGCAAAAAGTTACCAAAAAGGGGTCTCCTCCGGTAGCTGTTGAAGGAGTCGAGAGGAGGGCATCGGCAAATGCTTCAGCTCATTGTGGTGGAGTAGATGCCAAAGGTGCAAAAGGAGCTGAAGGAGCAGTGGCAGGTGTTGACGAAAAAGGTCTCAACTCTAATGCAGGCACTGTAGACGATCTGGCTTGAGTCTTGAACTGAGTGATGGGTCGGAGAGGAGGACTATCATCATCACTTGAGTGGGGGCTGGGCACTGCATCTACTTCTTGTTTCAACTCATTGTCAGTCATTGTCAGCTCATCAACTTTGTTGTTTAGAGCATGAAACTTTGTCTCCACAATCCTCTCAAGACTTTTCTGGTTCTTGAGGATCTCAACCACATTCTTCTCGATCCCTTGGAGAGAGTTAATGATAAAGGACATTTGGTCGCTCTTCGTCCTTGGAACCTGAGCACTAGTGGCTCTAGCTGCCTCTGTCTGTGCAGTAGCTAAAATGGGACGAGAAGGATCCATCACGACAACATTATCCTCAAACTCTGTCTGTGGTGGCAGGTGTGGACGATCAAGTGCATATACGCTCTTTCCAACTTTGGAATTTATGATCTTGTGAATGTATGGAGAATGTCCACATGATCTCTTTTCGTCTGCAGCTGTCCTCTTAATTGTCTCTACAATCAAATCCATCACTCGGAATCTTGTGTGGGTGTCTACATGATGCAGCATGTAGATGGAGTAACCCCTAATCATCTTGTCATCTCCAGACTTGGGCATCAAAGTGTATCTCATGATTGTATTGGTAGTGGGTAATCCAGCTTGCAGATAGTAGACAGAGCCAAACTTGTGTGTTTCCACATAGACAGTAGGGATAGGGTTGTACATATTGGCTATAGTGTTGTGATTCATCTTGGCCTCAGAATAGACATCAAGATCTCCCTCTTGTACCTGTGGGGCTCCTAAGATGGTAGCCACTCATCAACTATTGACTGGTACCTGGTGCCTTCAGTCATCCAAACTATCCTTCCATCTGGATAGAAATGAGTTGTAGAGTAAAACTGCATGATCATCTCATCATTCCAAGCAGTGAACTCTCTGCCAAAAAATGCATCTATGTCAGTGGCCTTGAATTTCTCTAGCACATAAGGAAAATAGTCTTCGTTCTCCTTAATGTACTTCCAGTCCACATATCTCATGTCACTGACTGCAGGACTCTTTTCCAATAGGATAGTCTCATAAAAATCTTGCTACTCCTTGGTGTGGAAGCGAGAATCTACATCAGTTCTCCTTCTAGTGGCATATGGATCATTGGCTCTCCATTTCCTTAATCAACTGTCCTTCCTATTCTTCATGTCTTCAGCAACTGGGTGATCATCATTGTGTTTAGGCAGATGGGGTCTCAGCTTCCTCAGCACCGAAACATCTTCCTCTTCTTCCATGGTGGAAGATATCTTGTTCTTCTCTGCAAGAGGAATGTCTCTGGTTGTCTTCTTGGATATGGGGGTAGTAGGCTTCTTGGCAGTAGATGGCTTGGCCATAGATCCAGCCTGACTGTTCATTACATCAGCCATCAACTTCTTCTTCTTGGAGGGAGGAGGTTGTGCAACTGGCTCTTCTTATTCCCCTTCCTGCTCTGTTGGATCCTCAAACATAGAGGTTGGTCTTCCTACAACATGAACAATCCTCTTCCTGACTCTCTTCTGTCCTGCCTTCTTGTGAATGGACTTAGAAGTCCTAGGTGACTCCAAAGTGAGAGTCATTCCGGCCCTGACACTCTCTGGTGCTCTAATAGCTTCAGACCTGGCATACTCCTTCCTGACTGGCCTCTTGGAAGAAGTGGCCTCATTGGCATATTTCCTAGCAGCTTTATCATTCTTATCTTGCTGCTTCTTGGCTAGAACCTCTTCTGGCACAAAATCTGAGTCCTCTTCATCGGAGTTGAGCTTCTTCCTGTCCTTTGTGGCAGCCTTTGGCAACCCATGAGAACTGGGGGTGCCTGGATCCTCTGAAGATGAAGAACTAGCTTCTAGGCTACTGCTAGCTTCCAAGTGAACACTCTGCTCTCTGTAGTTGTTGTCACTGTCCTTTGAGCCTGACATACTGACCCTGTGAATAGATATAGATGAGCAGAAGGGATAAGCATCACAAAATTTTGAAGTTTTTGAAAGTTTGAACTAAAAAATGTAGTTCAGAATTCTACAACATGTAATCCGGTTCCACCAAGTTTCAATTTTCGGAGCTACCAAGACAGATTCCCCCTTACAAAGTGACTTGGTCACTTTTTCGGTTTCACCGAAAAGAGTGACTCGGTCACACTGAGACAGTTCGCAGAGCCCTAAAAACCAAATCAGTCTTACTGATTCTTTCCACTCGGTGACACCAAAATGCAGGTTGCGGAACCCTAAACCTAGATTTTCTCGTTCACATAATCTAATGAATATTTCTTCTGGGTAGGAGCATTGCAAAACGTGTCTTATCGATGGTATTAACCTAATGCGCAAGAATCGGATTAGGGAGAGCAAGAGGGACCGAAACCTTACCCTAATTCGGTGAAAGTTCCGCTACAACGGCGACGGCGGGGTTGATTCCCATCGGCGGTGAAGGACTCCTGCGGCGAGGGCGACGTCCGAAGACTTCATGAGTGGCAGCAAGGGTTTGCGGAGGACAACTATTGAAGAAGTAATTTCAAAAATCGGTCCGCTGGATATATATCCCCTTACTGTCGGTGACACGGATTTTCGGTGCCACCGAGTTTCTTAACTCCCATGAGACAGTGAAACTCGGTGAAGTCGAGATGGAGAAATCAGTGGTACCGAGGACCAAAAAACTGATCAACCCTAGTGCTTCGGTGGAACTGAGTTTGTGAAGTTGGTTACACCGAGATGCACATGGGAGGTTTTAGAAGTCAGCTCTTGTCGAAACGGAACTCCAAGTGCACCTCACACAGAGGGTCCGAAAAGTGCTTGCTCATATTTTGTGAAGAAGCATGAATAAAATTTGAGACGAGAAAGCATATATAGCTAGAGGAGGGTACTTAGGCATTCTTGTATATCCAATTGGCCAAAGAAAATAAAAGCCAAATAACAACAATTGGATATCCTCGAATTAGGAAAGATATGCATACCAACATGATCACACAATAAGAGGTCAATAGAAATCATGGCAAACATGCACAACTACTCTAGTATCTACCAAGCACTTTGGCGATGACGGAGTCATCTATATATGAGTATATTGACTTAGGAGCCAAGTAAGAATACTTGATCATAGGTCATACTCATCGTTTATGCACAAGTGGGGTTACCACTTGTACATAAAGCATTTAATGTCGTCACATCTTATGAGATGCTTTACCTCAAGTCTTAGACTAAAGCTCCCCCTTGATGTGACATGCCCCCTAAGAGGGATAAACTAACCTTGGGTTTTGTCGATGAAGACTTCATGTAGGTGATGTAGTGGTGGATGCTCATTGTTGATGAAGATCATCTTGAGTTGGGAGCAATCATTGTTGTTTCATACTCCTCTCACCTACACAGGTTAGTCCCACACAAGGAACAAATACAAGGATATCTATGGACATTGAGTGAAGCATATTTAGATGATGTCCATTAATTCTTTTATTACCTTGTTCCTTGCTTACCTTTGAGAGAATCTGTGACTCCTTGAACTATTGCATAACGTTGTAGTTGATTGCACATAGTCCTTGGCAAAATGAATGTGAGTGAATTTCATTGGCGGAGTCACCCCTCAAGAACTTTTCTAGTTCTTCTTCTTTGGGGCCCACATCAAGTTGATGGGTATCCTTGGAGTTGAAGTAGCACTTGATGAAGTAGAGCTTGTAGTAGCCTTGGTAACCCACTTGACCATGGCTAGGGATTCATCGTCAAATGTGTCAATCTCTTCTTGAAGGTTGTCTTTGCCCTTGAGCTCGTGGTCTTATGGTAGAAGGTCATCTTGAGCTTTTGTTTCCTTGGGGAGAGTAGGTTCATACTTCTCCCTTTGAGGAACAAACTTCGGCTTGGGGTATTGACCTTCTTCCCATTCAATTCCATTGGCGTTGAAGTAGCCAATGCCATGGTTCTTCCGGTATCCTCCATGCTTGCGTACAATCTCCTCAAATTGCTTACATCCGGCAAGACTTTTGTAGACACCTTTCTATATAATCCCTTTCAATAAATTGTTTTCTTGCTCAAGTGTAACTTGGCTAAGAGAATCGTTAGTGGAATCAATAGAGCTACTAGAAGGAACATTATTGGATAACATTAGTATTGTTGCTACTAGATGAAGAACCTTTCTTGTCTTTGTAACTACTTTGTTTAGATTTAGCTTGTGGAACAAATGTTGATAAGAGTAATCGTTTGGAAAGATAAGAAGACCTCTTCTTTCGAAGATCGTCATTGATAGATTTAAGAAACTCATGTTCTTGCACTAAATTTAGCTGCTTGAAGCGTAGCTTCTCATGAGTTCTTAAGAGCTCTCTATGATCTTCTTGAGTAGATTCATGATCTAACTTAAGAGTGTTTGTTTCTTTAGTTAGATGCTCAATCTCCTTCTTATCATCATCATACGACTTGTCTTGATTAGCATGATTATCAAGAAGTTCATTTTGACTAACATCACTAGTTTTATCAAAGAGCAATTCATCATCTCCTAGTAAATCATCCTTATCACTATTGAAGTCAATGTATTCAGGGTGTGATGCGTTGGGGCCTTTAGCCATGAAGCAGCTTCCACTTCCTTCATTTGGTGAATAAAATATGGCATTCGAGTTGGAGGTTACGAGTGCTAATTCGGCAACACCATCATCTTGACTATAGTCGGAGTTGGAGTGGTAGCTTCTCTCGGATTGGTTGTCGGATTCGGAGCCGGAAACCCATTCACCAACATGAGCTTCATGTCTTCTTCTTGTGTAGCTCTTGGTGTACTTGTCCTTATTCTCTGAGTCCTTGCTTCTCCAGGAGGATCTTCGCTCATAGCGATCTTCTCTACTCCTTCTCTCTATATGAGGTGATTCGTCTCTTGAGCTTTTTCTTCTAGGTGAATCTTCTCTCCTATTGTGGGGGGCCGTGCACTCATTGGAATAGTGTCCGGGCCTTCCACAATTGTAAAAATTTCGGTTACGACTAGAGGAATGCTTCTCTTCATATCTTGAATTGGAGCTTCTCTCTTTGTCTCTACTCTTGTAGAACATGTTGAATTTCTTGACCATGAGGCTTATTTCTTCATTGGTAACAAGGTTGTCACTTGAAGTAGCGGGAGTGTCACTTGTAGTTTTGTATGCACCACTTGACTTGGTGTGAAGTTCTTCTTTGTCCTTTAGTGACATCTCATGAGCAACAATCCTTCCAATGACTTCCGTAGGATTGAGATCTTTGTAGTTTGGCATCATTTGGATCAACCTGCACATGGTGACGTACTTTCCATCCAAGTGTCTAAGAATCTTCTTGATGATGAATTTGTCGGTCATCTCTTGACTTCCTAAGCCGGCAATCTCATTGGTGATGAGAGCAAGCCTAGAGTACATTTCGCGACTCCTTCACCATCCTCCATCTTGAATTTGTCAAGTTGATTTTTTCGCACATCCAACTTAGATTCCCCGAAGTATTCGATACCTTCGTGAATATCAACCAAAGTATCCCAAATTTCTTTCATATTCCTGAGACGGCTTATCTTGTTGAACTCTTCGGGGCATAAGAAGTTGAATAGAATGTTGCATGCTTGAGCGTTGTATTGCAACATCTTCAATTCTTTCTCTGCCGCTTTACGATCCGGTTCCTTTCCATCTCCAAAGAATTCACCTTGCAAGCCAAGACGAACAACAGCCCATACGGCGGGGTTATGACCAAGAATATGCATTTTCATTTTGTGCTTCCAACTAGCAAAGTTTGTACCATCAAAATATGGACCTCTACGATGATAACTTCCCTCACTAGACGCCATACTCTCCTAGGTTGTGAAACCAATGCAATGGAGACCAATGCTCTGATACCACTTGTAGGATCCAAAGTATGTCTAGAGGGGGGGGGGTGATTAGACTACTTGACCAATTAAAAATCTAGCCTTCTCCAATTTTGAGTATTGGCAAGTTTTTTAGCAATTGTAGAAAGTCAAGTACACCCTACACATGCAAGTCTAAGAGTATAGCAACGGAAAGTAAAGACATGCACATGAAAGTAATGGTAGGGATAGATGAATCAAACGCAATTGATGACACGATGATTCTTCCCGTAGTTCCGATAGGTGGTGCTATCGTATGTCCACGTTGATGGATACTTCAACCCACGGAGGGTAGCGGTCGCGAGAGTCCACGAAGGGCTCCACCCGTTAGGGTCCACAAAGTAGCAACCTCGTCTATTCCATCACGGCTTCCATCCATGAATGACTAGCTTCAGTCTGGGTAGATCTTCACGAAGTAGGCGATCTCCTTGCCGGTACAAACTTCGTGGTTAAACTCCACAACACGAAGAAGGAGGCTCCCAAGCGACACCTAACCAATCTAGGAGGCACTACCCTCCAAAAGGTAATAGATGTGGTAACAATGATGAACTCCTTGCTCTTGTTCTTCAAAAGATAGTCTCCTCCACACACAATCACTCTCTCACAAATTTGGCTTGGTAGAAGAGATTGATTGGGTGGAAGGCAACTTGGGGGGCCTAGAAATCAAGATTCATAAGGTTGGAGTGGAAGGTCTTGATCTCAACACATGAGCAGGTGGTTCTCTCTTTGAAAAATTGACGGGACAAATTTAAGTGTGTTATGAGTGCTTCTCTTGCGAGTGAGAGGTGGAGGAGGGGTACATATAGGCATCTCCAAAATCCAACCGTTACAACATTATTGCACAACTCGGTGAAACCGGAGTAAAAACTCGGTTGTACAGACTAGTGCAAAATGTGGCAACATTTGCCGTTTCGGTGATACCGATATATAATTCTTGGTGGTACCGATATGGGTGACCTAGGCAGTTACACAACTCGGTGGTACCGATTTCCAAATCTCGGAAATTCCGATTCTTGAAAAGGAGATACCAGAGAGTTGGTCACTTATTTTCGGTTGCACCGAGAGTGAAAGTTGGTATCACCGAGAAGCTAGGATTTGGCATAGGATCTTTCTAAGTGAAAACTCGGTAGGGCCGAATGGAAAAACTTGGAGGCACCGATTTTGGATATTTGGTTTTGGAAAGAGTATTTGTGGGAGAATTTCATGTATATTTTTGGTGTCTAATCTCTAAGCACTTGAGCAACTAGATCATCATAGACACCTCATCCCCTTTTAATAGTATTGGCTTTCTCTCAAAAAAAATAGTATTGGCTTTCCTATGGACTCAAAGTGATTTCTCACAAAAATGTAAAATGCAGAGTCTTCAACCTTGTTGCCAATAGATGTTCCTTGCATCTAGGGAATCTCCTCACAATCCTTTTGCCAATCCATTCATTGAACTTTCCTGCAATATACTTGGTGGAAACATTAGTCCAATGAAATATATATTGTTATTGATTACCAAAACCACCTAGGGAGAAAATGTGCTTTCAATTAGCCATGCACCTTCAGCATTCTTGAGGGCCATGGGGAACCAGTTCCCATGACCCGGTCGTCCCCCCTCGCGGCCTGGATGCTGATAGTGTAGAGAAGGAGGAACTCCATGGGGTTGGCACTACTGTCATAGCAAGGAGGAAGCTCTGGCTTGAAGTTGTCGGGATACACCATGCGGCGCAGCTCGGGAGCAAGGACCAGGTAGCCCCCGGTGGTGACGACGCCATCGTCAAGGGCCACACGGTTTTGGCGCCCAGCCATGGCGACGTCATGGAGGACACAATCCTGGTGGTTGCGCGCCTTCTCGAGGATCAGGCGTGCATCCAGGGGAGCGCGGCGGGCGATCTGGCAGTTGTCGTCGTCGCCGGCAGGCGTGGACGGCTCGTGGGACGGCTCCAGGGCGCGTTCCGCCAGGCGTTGTTGAACCGCGTCATGGGTCGGCGGTGGAGGAGGATGAGCGTCATGCTAAGACTGGTCGGCCCGTGATGGTGGGGCGAGTAGGGAGCAAGAGGGCACTTGGCCATCGCACGCGGCGTCGACGAGTTTGGTGATGCGCCCAAGCCAGACGTTGTATTCGTCTTGTGCGGGATGGTAGCGCAGCTGCTCCTGAGCCATGAGCATTGTGATGCGTGGAGCAGGGGGGCCGCGTCGCATGACCAAGGAGGCGGTGGTGGAGCGGTCGCGCGCCTGCTCGTTCACCGACGGGTGGACGAAGGAGCAGACCCGCTCCCCAATAGGCACCGTGGCAAAGGCGCCACGGGAGCCCGGGCGGCAGCTCGACGCACAGCACGTTCCAGACGAGCAGCGGCTTCGGCCATGTCGATGTCGACGTCAAGGTCGAAGGCACAAAGACGGCAAGTCCCCCTACCTGGCGCGCCAGATGTCAGAGTCTAGGATCTGCATCCAGAACTTCTCCAAGAACAAGGTTTGAACACTTGGGGGCTTGGCTTGACGACCTGCCACACGATGGCTAACACCTCAAGATCAACGCAGAGATCAATCCTCCTCATCGGAAACCAAGGGGACGGGCAGGCTACCTAGGTTTGGGCCACCGTGCGGTGTAAAACCCTACTCCTGCTTATGATTTGATTGCTCTCTGAAGGGGAGCTTGTCGCTCGAGTACATGAGGTGTCTTGGGAGAGAAAATGGCTCGATCACTTTACATGGAGCCGGCCTTGTCCCTCTTGTAGTGCCTTGGTCCTCTTCCCGGAAAATACCGGCGGGAAAGGGTGGCCACAGGGCGCCAACTCGACAGGGGACAAGAGCTCAGGCCTATCCTGACTAAATGCAGTCTTCGTCTGGTAAAGTTGTCTTCGTGACGCACGCGTGGGCTCTGTGATGACCTTCGTCCTGACGGGCATGATCTGTCCTGGTCTTCATTCACCAGAACGGCAAGATTTATCCTGGTCTTCATCCTGGCGCGCATGATCTGTCCTGGTCTTCGTCCTAACAAGCTTTGGGAACCTGCTTTTGGGGAGGCGCTCACCGCTTCTTCCTTATCACCAAAATGGTAACCTAGCTTCTGTCATGCTCCGCCATCCTTATCCGGACAGCGGGACGTCACCAGCATGGTGGGCGCGGTGCCCCACGGCTGGTGTCGCTTGCCCAGCCTCATGAGGCCGCCTCGCGAGGTGATCTGGTGCTTGGCGGCCTCAGCATCGCTAGGCCTTACGGCGTGGATCCTTGGCAGGCTTGCCCCTCGCGAGGCACCTTCCTGTGGGGCGGCCACGGCAATGCCGTCTTCTGTGGACCGGCCCAAGCATCGTTCTCAGGGCCAGCGACAGACGGGTCGTGGTACACTAGGTCCCACAGGGCCGACAATATTCCCCTCAATGAGAACCATGGTTATCGAACCAATAGTAGGACCATGCAATTTCCCGTCTTCAGCACCTACACACAAAAGAGCACACCCTTGCACCCAACGCGGGCAAGAGGGATGTCAATACCCTTGAACTCGTTACTTGCAAGCGATATGTAGTGATAGATAGATAATTTGATAAATATAAATTGAAATAAAAAATAAAGTAAATAATGGCAGCAAGGTATTTAGTGTTTTTTTAGATATATTTTGTGAGGAGACCCGGGGGGCATAGTTTTCGCTAGAGGCTTCTCTCTCAAAGAAAGCATACGGTGGGTAGACCAATTATTGTTCGGCAATTGATATAAAAGCGCATAGTTATGCAATATTTGTTCATGCCAATGATCATATATATAGGCATCACGTCCATAAACAAGTAGACCGATTCCTGCGTGCATCTACTACTATTACTCCACACATCGACCGCTATCCAGCATGCATCTAGAGCATTAAGTAAAAACAGAGCAATGCTTGAAGGATGATGACATGATGTAGACAAAGTAAATCTAATTAATATGAATGAACCCCATCGTTTTACCCTTAGTGGCAGCAATACAATACGTGTCATGTCCCTTTCTATCACTGGGATTCAGCACCGCAGGATTGAACCCACTACAACGCACCACTCATTGAAGATAAATCAATCTAATTGGCCAAACCAAACCGATAGATCGGAGAGCATTACGAAGCTATAACAATCATGCATATAATAACCAGCAAGGTTTAAATATATTTTCATGAATAATATGAACATAAACCCACAATTTATCGGATCCTAATAAACACGCCGCAAGGAGTAATTACATAAAATAGATCACCACGGGAATCGCGGTAGTCTTGGCATTGAAGAACATAGAGAGATAGATAGCCATCTCGGTACAAACTACGGACCCGTAGGTCTGTGGTGAACTACTCACAGATCACCATGGGAGCAGCAAGGTTGATGCAGAAGCCCTCCGTGATCAATCCCCCCCCCCCTCCGACAGGTCACCGGAACAGGGCTCCAGATGGGCACACGGCAGAACAGAGACTTGTGGCCATGGAAAAAGTGTTTCGGGAAGCTCCCTAGGCTTTTTGGGATATATTAGAATCTATAGAAAAGAGATCAGTGCCAGGGGAGCTGGGAGGTGGCCCCAAGCCATAAGGGTGTGGCCACCCCCTTGGGTGCGCCCTGTTGCCTTGGGGGCACCTCGAGTGCCCTTTGGTATTCCTCCTAAGCTTCCAGGTCTTATTTTTGTCCAGAAAAAATTATCAAAAAAATTCGGAGTATTTGGACTTCATTCGGAACAGTATTCCTGGAAGGCCAAAAACATGCAGAAAATAGCAAGTGGCACTTGGCACTGGGTTAATAGGTTAGTTCTCAAAAATAATATAAATCAGCAAGTAAATGCTTAAAAAGTATCCTAGAATTATAATATAATAGCATTGAACACTCAAAAATTATAGATAAGTTAGAGACGTATCACGGGGCAAGGCATGACTTCTTCGAGAAGTTTCGAGTTCTGCTTGATGCAACCATCACATTCAAATGCACCCTCATGAAGATGTTGGCAGCCAAATGCCTCAATGGTCTTGTCACCAACAAGTCAAACCGCACCTATTTCAGTTTCCCTGGTTGGACAGCTCTTCCAACTCCTTACGAGATGGAAGCTGGGGAGAGAACCACATTCTACCTTGACTACGATCGTGACGAGATCATGGTCTACTACAGGCCTGCTGGCAGCGATGATGGTTCACTTACTCCATACTATGATCCTGAGGCCGGCCGCCGAAATGTTGTGTTAGCTAGCTAGTAGGCTTGCATGCATGGCATATCTCATGTTGTTACCACCTCTAGTTTAGTTGAACTTGTGTACTTGTGTTATTTGCCTATTTTTGATACTTTTTTGAATAATGTCAATAAATATACTGTTGAACTTAGATTTCGGTATTTGCATTGTGCTATTTAATTACTGTTCTTAAACTTCAATTATGTCGTCATTTTGGTTGGATCGCGCTACTGTACAGATTTGTTTTAAATTTGAAAATGAAATTGTTGGCATCGCACTAACAAACAATGCCACTACTGACGTATATTACTACTGGCGTTGGCCACATGGCACGCCATAAACATGTCAAATACAACGTCAACACTATTTTTTAACAGTGGCACCATATTTGTGGCGTCGGGTGTCCACGGCAGCAAGGCCATTTTTGCCACGCCATACCTAGGGTTTTCTGCACTATTGTACCTAAAGCTACTGAGTGGGTCCTCGACAGTGGATGCACTAATCACATGGCTGATGACAAGAACTTGTTGATGGACACAACTCTTACTCCATCTCATCTGAAGCATATCACCTACTCTGAGAAAGGGAAAAGCAAGGTATTGGGTATAGGTAGGGTTGCAATCTCAAAGGATCGACACATGGATAAAAGTGATGCTTGTCGAATCCCTTGGATTCAACCTCATGTCAGTCTCAATGCTTTGTGACTTAGATATGATTGTCATCTTTGGCAAATATCATTGCATTGTGCTAATGGAATATGACAAGTCCAATGTCTTCGAAGGTTTTCGAAGGGAGACCTATACATTGTTGATTTCTCTGCAGTCCTTAGCCAGCTACATGCCTACTAGCAAAAGCTTCAGAATGCTGGCTTTGGCATCGACGATTTGGACATGCTGGCATGAGGAACTTGAACACACTATCCAAGAAGAAGCTTGTCATTGGCATTTTAGGGTGTCAAATTCCCCAAGGATCGCCTTTGTGGGGCTTGCGAGTCTAGAAAGATGACCAGATCCAAGCATCCTTCAAAAACTATCATGACTATTACTCGTCCCATTTAATTGCTTCACATGGACCTCTTTCGCCCCACTCATTATGCCAAACTAACTGTTGACGACTTTTCTTGTTACAGTTGGGTGCATATTATCATGTATAAAATAGAGGTGCGGGAAGTCTTCAGACGATTTTCTTCAAGGGCCACGACGAATAATAGCATCAAGATCAAGCACATCAGAAGTGACAATGGGACCGAGTTCAAGAACATTGGTCTTGACGACTACCTTAATGAACTTGGTATCACTCAGGAGCTATCTGTCCCATACACTCCTCAGCAGAATGGCGTCGCGCAATAACGGGACTCTTGTTGAGATTGCTCGCACCATGCTTGATGAATACAAGACTCATCATCGCTTCTCACCTGAAGCTGTGGATACTGCATGCCACATCTTCAACAGGGTATATCTTCACAAATTCCTCAAGAAGACTTTGTATGAACTCCTCACTGACAAGAAACACAATGTGAGTTATTTCAAAGTCATTGGTGCTAAATGAAGCATTAGATATCCTTATCATAGTTCTAAATTTGCACCGAAAGCACATGAAAGGACTCACACACCTATAGAGTCTTCAACACCTACCACAACAAGGTTGTTGAAACTGTAGATGTGCAGTTCGATCAAACTAACGGCTCGCAAAGAGAGCACCTGCCTACTGTGCTAGATGAAATGCCTCCTGAGGAATCCATGATACTTGTGATCTACGTTGGGTTTTCCCTGAAGAGGAACGGGTGATGCTGTCGGCGTTCTGGGAACGGGGGTACCCAGACCTGCCTGCCTGCGGCCCAAGGCATGGCCCACTTCATCAACCAAAAACAGCCAGGCGCGGCCCCACTCAAGGCAAAGCCCTCGCGAGGGCCCTAGGATCGCGAGGAGGAGCAGCATCAAGACCGGCAAGGGATGGGCCTCCTCAGGCCCCCTTCGGAGCGGCGGAGATCTCTATGCAAGGCCCGGCCTCAGGAGTCAAAGGTGACGCAAGGAAGGACAAGCGGGCGCCAGCGCGCCAGGCGGCACAGTTTCCCTTTTAGTGCAAAGGGAGCAAGGACGTACGCGGGTTCCCAAAGCACCCCCCAAAGGTTTCCATTCCGGTGCAACAAGACCACAACCACGGGCCCCGCAGGGAGGATGTCATCGCTGAGCCCATCCCTGCGCCGTCGACAGCTACTTTGCAGGCGAAGACTGCCTTTAGGCAGGGCGGGCACGTACTCCTGTCCCCCTTCAAAATTGGCCGTTGTGGGATCCCTTCCCGCCAGTGCGATAAGGGAAGAGGACCGGAGCCACCACTATATATAGAGGGTAGGCTGCGCCGTAGACAGGGATCCGGGCATCCATTCCACCACTCATCCATCGCGAAACCACAGAGGGCCCCGAACACCTCTGGGGAGCCCTCATGAGGCCCTGAAACACTGTACTTGTTCATCCACCTCACCTCCTCGAGAGGCAATCCACCAAAGCAGGAGTAGGGTATTGCGCTTCGCAGCGGCCCGAACCTGGGTAAACTGTCGTGTTCATCTTCTTCCTCGTCATCGCGCGAGTTTGTTGCTGTGTTCGTCGAGTAGCGAGCTAGGTTGGGCAGAGCCGCTGGGGACCTTTGCACACGCCCCTGTGATCGAATCTTAAGGGTTTTGCGGAGCCCGAAATCCGACATTTGGCACGCCAGGTAGGGGCGTGTCGGAGTCTTCCTCAAGCTGAGATCCTCTCCCACCTCGCCGTTCCGATGTCTGACGCTCGCCGAGCCCGCGCTGAGCGCCGAGCCACCCATGTCGCCCAGACGGCGCCCGTGGGCCGCGCCGGCGCACCCAGGTCAACTTCGCCTGTGGCGAACGCCGCCACGGGCCCCGACGCCCACGAGCAACAAGACTCCTCCCAGCCGGTCACCGCGCAGCGCAACGGCCATACCGCCACTCCGTCGATCGTCCCAGCTTCTGGGTCATCCTCCCATGTTTGGCCCGGGCCGGTGCGCGGCCAGGGTGCACTCGCCATGGCAAACGTGCTGCTTCGCTACCGCCCCTCCCCCGACTGGCTTCGGCGCATCGCGGAGCTCGTCAGCACTGCCAGCGACGCTTCGGCACTCTCCTACTCGCTTCGACCCCAACCGTCCCTGGCGAACGACGTGGTGCAAGATGCGCGGCCTCCAGCTCCGCAACGCGAAGTCGACCCCGAGCCCAGGAGGGAAGCGCGCCCCCGTGACCGGCCTCGCGAACCGCGGGCGGGGCCGGGAGATGAAGTAAGCTGCCAGGTGGTTCCCCGGCCGCGCGTCGATGCGCGCGCATTCCCTGCGCTGCCGACTCAACGTCGCGATCGGGCACCACTCGAGGTGGCTCCGCAGGGACGTCAAGACCAGGCCCCTCCTGCGCATGCAGCACCCATCGACCGGTGGGGTGCCTCGCCATCGCCCCGGAGATCTACCCAACTGCGTGGCCCTGCAAGTTCAAGCCTGACCTGCCCCCGCATTACGATGGCACCCCAGACCCAGCCGAGTTCCTACAGCTCTACTCCCTGAGCATCCGGGCGGCAGGAGGAGACGACAAGGTCATGGCATGCTGGTTCCCCATGGCGCTCAAGGGCGGCGCGCTCTCCTGGCTCTTCAACCTCCCGGAGACATGCATCACCTCCTGGGATGGCCTGCGCAAACGCTTCATCGCCAACTTCCAAGGCACCCGCGACCGCGCACCCACCGTGAACGACCTGCGGCGTATCAAGCAGCAGGATGGGGAGACCCTGCACAAGTTCATACAACGCTTCACGACCACACGCCTCAAGATCCTGAGGGCTTCAGACGAGGCCATCATCTCTGCATTCACCGACGGGGTCACTGACCTCAAGATGAAGGAGGAGCTCGCCATGAATGATGAACTGTGCTCTGCCCTGGAGATGTTCAATCTGGCGAACAAGTGCGCCAAGGCCGAGGAGGGCCGCCTGTCGCTCCGCGGGCCTCCGGCGGCGGAGCCAGAAGAGAAGAAGACCAAGGCCAAGGAGGCGAAGCGCAAGGATCCAGCAGTGCTTGCGGCCGAACCTGAGGCGAAGCGCAGTCGGGGTGAAGAACACCCCTCGGGGGGAAGACCGGCCTGCGTCTTCCATGGCACCAACAACCACGACACCGCCGACTGCCAGGAACTCAGGCTGATCCGCACCGAGCACTTCGGCAGGCGCCCCAGGCGAGCTGACCGAGGCTTCGGACGCGGCGGAGGCCGCGGTGGAGGCCGCTAGGATAGCCGGGACCCGCGTCAAGGATGGCGTGATCAGCCTCAGGAGGACCGCTGGCGCGATCAGACTCGAGACGACCGCTGGCGCGACCCGCCTCGTGAGGACCGCTGGCGCGAGGACCCTCCGGAGGGGTCACGACGCGGTCAGCCTCGCGAGGCTCATCCTCGTGATGCTGGTCTACCTCCACTACCTCCGCCGCCCAGAAGGAAGGAGGAAGACAGGCAGGACGATGGGGCTGGGGGCTTCCCGGAGGTCAGGGCGGTGGCCTGTATCTTGGGCGGCGCCCAAGCCCCAACATCAAACCGTGCCTTCAAGCAATTCACACGGGAGGTGAACGCGGCTCTCCCGAAGCCTGAAGCAATGCGTCCCCTCAAGTGGTCCCAGACTGCCATCACCTTCGACTCGAGGGATCAGCTCAGGTGCTCAGCCATGGCCGGCAGGCTCCCCATGCTGTGCACTCCGACGATCGGCAACGTCCTCGTCACGAAGACCCTCATCGACAGTGGAGCGGGGCTCAATGTCCTCTCCATTGAGACCTTTGAGAGGCTCCAGGTACCGTACGAGCAGCTCATGCCGACCAAACCCTTCTCGGGAGTCACCGACAGGTCTACCGTCCCCATTGGGCAAGTACGCCTGCCTGTCACCTTTGGTGGGCGCGAGAACTACCACACCGAGATCATCGTCTTCGACGTTGCGCACATCCACCTCCCGTACAATGCCATCCTTGGATACCCAGCCCTCGCCAAGGTCATGGCGGCGACTCACCACGGCTACAACGTCCTCAAGATGCCAGGGAGTGGCGGCGTCATCACCGTTGCTTGCGATGAGAAAGATGTTGTCTGCTCCCTCGAGCATGCTTACCGCGCCGCGGCGGCCGAGCGCTCGAACGATGAGGAGGACGCCCTGCCTCGCGAGGACCCACGCAAGAAGAAGAAGCAGCTCCTTCCTGCGGGACGTCCCGGAGCCTCGTGCTCTGCGCCCGGGGACGGGGCCCCACCTCCTATCGCATAGGAAAGCGCGCTCGGTGCCCCTCTTGGGTCGGGCCCGAGGGCTCCCACCCGGGGAGCTTCGGGCTTGGCCAGTGAGACAAGGCGGGCGCTCGAGCACAACCTGAAGGCGCAGTCTGATTCGCGTCGGCCCGAGCCGGGAGCGCGATGCGAGACGCCGAGCTCGCAAGAGTCCGTCATCAGAGCGATCGAGGAGCTTCGAGAAGCACAGGCCGTGCAAGGCGGGGGCTGTCCAGCGCCACCAGTCGCAGCCGCCGTCATCGGCACGGTTGACCAGCCGCGCATCTGCGTCAACGTGCTCGCGATCAACAGTGCCGTGGCCCAGGGCCCCTTCTGGCCAGCGCGTGCAGATCATGGATGGGTCTACCCGAACGCCTATGTCCGCATGCCCTTCGGACTGGCGAACGCAGGCGTCACATTCCAGCGCCTTTACCGTGCCATGCTCGTGCCTTGCCTGGGAAGACGCGGCGAGGAGTTGGAGGAGATGCTCGGACCAAGCGAAGGTTCCGAGCCTTGGGAGACGATGGACCCGTGAAGGTCGCGCTCGTGGAGGCGGGAGATCAGGCTATGACGGTAACCTCGGCTCTTCAGCGGCATGGCCGCCAGGTGACTTTTTGTTGGCTGTTGCCAGGTTATTTTTTGGTTTGCTCTGTTCGAGGGCGCCCACCGGGCCGCATGATCCTCAGGTGATTAGGGCACGCCCCTGTTGTCGCCTCGTTTATGCATATTTAAATATTTTCCCATGCATCTAGTCTATTTCCTAACGTTCTACCTTGCTTGCATGGCTCCTTGCCGGCGTGAATGCCGCCTTCACTGCCCTCTCTGAGTTGGTGTTTCGCAAGGGGCTGTGCGCCGCGGCCCTTCTCGGGGCACCACAGAACTGGGATGCAAGGCCCTATCGCCTCAGGGACTCGCATCTTTGGGCGGTCGACCCCCCGCTCGGGGGCTCCGGCCACATTGCGTCGCCTCAGCATGGAGTCTCGGGAGGCCCCATGGCCTCCTGAGGCTACAGCCGATAGGGTGGAACGGGGGTCGCTCAAGCGTCAAAGGGGGCTCCTGAGCATTGAGCCTTAGGAGCCTTACCGGTCATAAGGCCACTCGCCCCCTGATGTCGTCCTTGGTTTCCGGTCGGCATCAGGAGTGGCGGGGCCTCGCCCCGTGAAGTGTGTCCTTGGTTTCTGGTCGTACCTAACGGTGGTGGGGAAATGTGCGGGACCAGGACCTGCCGACGTAGAGCCACTTGAGCATCAAAGGGGGCTCCTCAGGAGCCTTACTGGTCATAAAGCCACTCGCCCCTTGATGTCGTCCTTGTTGATCCGGTCGGCATCAAGGGTGCCGGGGCCTAACCCCGTAGTTGCGTCCTTGGTGAACTGGTCGTACACTACGGTGGTCGGGAAATGTGCGGGACCAGGACCTGCAGACGTAGAGTGCCAAAAGGACCACCAACCTGCCTCACTCATGAAGAAGCAGAAGTCAGCAGGGCTTCAAACGGACCCATCTACAAGAAGACTCAGGCGCAAACCGCCTTTGAGGTAGGGACATCGCGAGGCCAAAGCGCCCTCGCGACCTCCCAGATACACATCCCAGTTCTACCGTGCCAGCCACGCGTACGAACTTAATGGGCTGTACACGCTCGGGCCCCCCCGAGGATGCGGAGGGGTCCCTTCCCACGCAATGTGGCAGCCACAGCCCAGCGCTGGCGGAGAAGTCAACACGGTCCACCAATGACTATGCCCACGCAATGTGGAAGCCACAGCTCCGTGCTGGCGGTCAACACGGTCCACCAATGACTATGCCCACGCAATGTGGAAGCCACAGCTCCGTGCTGGCGGTCAACACGGTCCACCAATGACTATGCCCACGCAAGGTGGAAGCCCCACGCCCGGTGCGGGGGGATAAACAACTGAGGGCACCCCAGCGGCTGCATCCAATCTCAGGAGGGTCCCTGGTGGCCCCTTTTTCGATGCGTTCCCCAGGGATTCACGCGTGAGGGGGCTGCACGGGGCTACTACCCGGCCAAGCCTGGTACACGCCACGTTTCCAGTTCTGCCAAACCTGGCCTTCACGCGCCCATCTCCGGAAAAGCTGGCGAGGAAAGGTACGGGAGCCGCTCGTACGTCAAGGGGGACTCTTGAGCATCGCGACTCAGGAGCCTAACTGGACCCGTAGCCCCTCACCCCTTGGACCGTCCTTGGTGATCCGGTCGGCCCAACGGCGGTTGAGGTATGCGCGGGCCGAGCCCTGCCGACGGAGAGTGCTAAAGGTGTTCGAAAATTTCAAGTTAAACCAATCTCCACCGTGTTCCCTTCATGAGGGCTGCTCGCACGTCAAGGGGGACTCCTGAGCATCGCGACTCAGGAGCCTAACTGGACCCGTAGTCCCTCACCCCTTGGACCGTCCTTGGTGATCCGGTCGGCCCAACGGCGGCTGAGTTATGCGCGGGCCGGGCCCTGCCGACGCAGAGCATCACAGCAAGCAAGAAGGAAACAAGGCGAAGAAAGCAAGCACGCAGTCCAACAGTTATTACAGGCATTAAAAGTTTTCTCAAACACAAACGAGTTTAACGCCTCCATGAGGCACGATGTGCATTGCAGGAAAGGAGCCGGAGGAAGGAATCAGGATGGACCGCCGCCACCATTCATCCCGCCCTCGGGGGACTCGTCGTCGACATCGCTGGCATCGTCTTCTTCGCCAGCAGCATTCGGAGGCGGAGAAACCGTCACGCGGGTGAATCTCTTCACCAGCGCCTCCACGGCGCCCTTCACCGCCACCGCAGCGCTGACGCGGACCTCAGGGGCGACCGGGCGGATCACGGAGTCGAAGTCGAACCCCGTCTCATGAAGATGAAGATGGCTGAAGACGCGCGTCGCGGCTTTAGAAAAGAGGTCGCGGCACTCACTATCCAAGACCCTCTCCACCTTAACGATGTCGCCCTCCAGCGCCTCGACGAGCTTCGAAGCGAGCACCGCGAAGCCACTCTCCGGAGCAGCCAGGGGCTCCGCGAACCCATCTCGGCAAAGGGCATGGAGCTCCTGGCGAAGCTTGAACTCGACGGCAGGGAAGGCGCTCAGCTCCGCGGCCTTTTTCTCCTCGGCCGCGGCAAGAGTTCCCTCCCTGGTGTTAAGAAGGGCCTTCTTCGAAGCAATTTCCTTCTCCAGCGCGTCCAGGCGCACCCGCTCCGCGTCCTGGCGGGTCACCACCTGGGACAGCTCAGTGTCCCGAGCGGCAAGCTTGGCCTCGCGGGGCTCGAGGCCTTCCTCCCGCTGACGAAGCTGCCCCGCAAGGTTGGCCTGCTCCTCATGGAAGGCCTTCAGACGGGCTTCCACCTCTTCGCAACTCTTGGCAGCAGACGCGGCCTCAATCAGCGCCTCTTCGCGCGCTGTCCGGGCGGCCATGGCTTCCTTCTCGCTCTTCGCCGTGGCAGCCTCGGCCTGACCCCAAATTGCCACGGCGGAGGCGTCAGCCTGGAGCCACCCCGAGAGGAGCTCTTGGCGCCCACTCGCGAGGCGATCATGGGCACCCCCGAGGCCGCCACGAACCTGACCCAGAGCAGCGAAGGCCCCGTCCAGGACGTCGCGGCCACACACCGGAGGCATCAAGGTCTCCTCCTGAGGAGTCCCCTGCTTGGTCGCGGGAGGCGTCCTCGGGGAGGCAGTAGCACGGAGAACAGGAGGCTCCGGAGGCCGCTCGGCGACCACGGACACGGACGAATCGGCGGGCGGCTGGCCCTCAGGGGTTGGCCCTCCTGACATCGGCGTCACCACACCCGCGAGGGCAGGAGTGATCATGTCAACAAGCATTGGGGGCTCAGGGGGCTCGGCGATGATGGCCTGAGGGGTCACCTCGCGAGCCCTCTCTTCTTCAACAGCAGGCGGCGGCGTGTCGGCAAGGGTAGGCGGCGCATCGGAAGTCGCCTTCGGCTTAATGCCCGCTTTCTTCTTCCTCATCTTCAGCATAGCGGCATCTCTGGTCACCAAGCAAAGGAAGGTCATCAATGCACAAGCCATAGGCATGCGAGCCAAGCCAAGTCGGGTCGCTTACTCCTCAATGTCGACCCATTTCCTCTTCCTTTCCGTTCCGGCAACGACGGGGGCACCCAAGCTTCCCATGGAGAGGGACCATCGCGCGGGGGAGCAGAGGCGCTGACTGCAGGGGCGGCCGCAGAAGGAATCACCACGGCCCCACCCTCGCCCACCTTGCCTGCGAGTGGCGATTCGGGCGGGGGCGAGGCCAGCGCTTCAACCGCCTTGCCGGCAGAGGCAGGGCGCAACGGAGGAGACTCAGCTCCGCGCTTCCTGGGAGTCGACACGCACGCGGACCGCGCGGCATGGGGGGCTGGCCCTAGCCCCCTAGAGGCCTTGGCGGCGCGTGAGGAGCCCATGGCAGAAACTTCACCAACATCGTCGTCATCCTCAAGCTCGCGCAGAAGGGTGCCCTGCGACGGGGGGGACGCCCCCGCCGGGCCGTGGTCGGTGGTCTTCTCCGAGTCCTCCCCGCACGTGGTGTCGCCGGAGGACACCATCACCGGACCAGGGCCCTCGGCTGGGAAAAGCCCCAGTTCGTTGAAGACAGGCATCGCGGCAACCAGATCGGCCCCGTCGTCGCGGCAGTACAGCGGATCATGAGCCTCGGGGAGGTCACCAGGGTCGCCGTTGAGCAGGGTCGCCACGGCCCTGCTTAGTTCCCCAGGGGTTATGTGCGCGGACCGAAGCCTGAGGTTGTCGCCGTTGCCCTGATAGTCCCACAGGGGCCTAGAGTGGGCCTGGAGGGGCGCCAGGCGCTGCGCCAGGAACCCCTTCACTATCATCCCCCCAGTCAACTTCCTGGCACTGATATCGCGAGCGAGGCGCTCCAGGACGGGCCCGGCTCGGGGGTCAGAAAGCTTCGCGATGCTCCAAGCAGAGGTCTTCTTCGGCAGCCCTTTCGGCAGATCCAACTGAGGGTTGGTGTCCTTGAGATCCATGAGGACCCAACGGTGCCTGAAGTTCTCCACCTTCTTCCCGGCCTTCAGGAGCATGTTGCCGCTCTGGATCGCGACGAAGGAGACGCACGCCGACCATTGAGCGCCGTCGTGCAAGCGCAAGCTGAAGAAATGGCGGAAGAGGGCCACCGAAGACCGCACGCCCACGAAGGCCTCGCAATAGAAGGCGAAGACGGTCAAGAGCAAGATGGAGTTGGGTTGGAGGTGAAGGGCCTGGATCCCGTAGTGGTTGAGGATGGCGGTGAAGAACGCAGAGAAGGGCGGGACGAGACCGGCGAAGACGCTATGGAGGAAGAAGGGGTAGACCGCCTTGGACGAGGGCCGCTTCACCGAGGAGCCGCCCCATATCAAGGTCCGCCCCCGCTCGTTGGACCCATCCGCCGTCCATGGGAGCACCGGAAGGAGGTCCTGGTCCTTAGCGATGGTAGACCCCAAGAGTGACGGTGAGATGGGAGCGGAGGCAGAGCTCTGCGCCTCTGGCTTCTGCTTGCCGGCGGGAGCCATCACGGAGCTCGCGGGGCCGAAGCAGCAAGGAGGACGACGGAGCGGCGCCGGATCTGGAGAGGCGCCTGATAGGGTGGGAGACCTGGAAAGCAAGAGCGGGTGCGCTAGAAGGGAAAGCAATAATGGCCCAACGCTAGAAGTCAGGCTCTCGGCAATTCGAGCGGTGGC
This sequence comes from Elymus sibiricus, assembly GCA_039707655.1. Lineage (NCBI taxonomy): Eukaryota > Viridiplantae > Streptophyta > Magnoliopsida > Poales > Poaceae > Elymus > Elymus sibiricus. The sequence goes on along the minus strand of CM077665.1, from coordinate 299,442,989 downwards.
TGAAAGGACGAAGGGCGCCCGACATCAGCCGCACAACGCGCGCCAGTCCTGGCCCGCAGGCACATGGGGCCCGCGGCGCTCCGGGCCGCCCTCAGGGCTCCACCCAGAGGCCGGCTCGAGCGCGCCTTGGGCCCGGGGGCTACTGTCGGCGTTCTGGGAACGAGGGTACCCAGACCTGCCTGCCTGCGGCCCAGGGCATGGCCCACTTCATCAACCAAAAATAGCCAGGTGCGGCTCCACTCAAGGCAAAGGTGACGGCCTCAGGAGTCAAAGGTGACGCAAGGAAGGACAGGCGGGCGCCAGCGCGCCAGGCGGCACAGTTTCCCTTTTAGTGCAAAGGGAGCAAGGACGTACGCGGGTTCCCAAAGCACCCCCCAAAGGTTTCCATTCCGGTGCAACATGACCACAACCACGGGCCCCGCAGGGAGGATGTCATCGCTGAGCCCATCCCTGCGCCGTCGACAGCTACTTTGCAGGCGAAGACTGCCTTTAGGCAGGGCGGGCACGTACTCCTGTCCCCCTTCAAAATTGGCCGTTGTGGGATCCCTTCCCGCCAATAAGATAAGGGAAGAGGACCGGAGCCACCACTATATATAGAGGGTAGGCTGCGCCATAGACAGGGATCCGGGCATCCATTCCACCACTCATCCATCGCCAAGCCACAGAGGGCCCCGAACACCTCTGGGGAGCCCTCATGAGGCCCTGAAACACTGTACTTGTTCATCCACCTCACCTCCTCGAGAGGCAATCCACCAAAGCAGGAGTAGGGCATTGCGCTTCGCAGCGGCCCGAACCTGGGTAAACTGTCGTGTTCATCTTCTTCCTCGTCATCGCGTGAGTTTGTTGCTGTGTTCGTCGAGTAGCGAGCTAGGTTGGGCAGAGCCGTTGGGGACCTTCGCACACGCCCCTGTGTTCGAATCTTAAGGGTTTTGCGGAGCCCGAAATCCGACAGATGCAGCACAGTATAGGTAAGTATTTCCCTCAGTGAGAACCAAGGTTATCGAACCAATAGGAGTCACATGCAACCCCCGTCTTCAGCGGCTGCACGCAAAGAAGCAAACACTTGCACCCAACACGGCCAAGAGGGTTGTCAATCCTCTTGTACCTGTTATTTGCAAGCAAATGAAGTGTGTAGATGATAGTCGAATAAAGTAAATTGCAAAACAAAATAAAAACAAGTAAATGGCCGCAACGTATTAAAATCTTTTGTAAATATATAAGTGAATAGACCCGGGGGGCGTAGTGTTCTCTAGTGGCATCTCTCATGTAGTAGGCATACGGTGGGTAAACAAATTACTGTTGGGAAATTGTTAGAAAAGCGCATAGTTATGCAATATTTATTCACGACAATGATCATGTGTATATAGGCATCACGTCCATAAGCAAATAGGCCGACTCCTGCCTGCACCTATTACTATTACTCCACATTGAGAGCGCTTCTATCCTTGCCTCTCCAAGTATTAAGTTCATGACAAATAGAGTAATGATTGGAGAACGATGACATGATGTAGACAAAGAAAACTCAATCAATATGAATTAACCCCATTGTTTTATCCTTAGTGGAAACAATACAAAGACGTGTCTTGTCCCCTTCTATCACTGGGATATAGAGCACCGCCAGATTGAATCCACTACAACGCACCCCTCTCACTGAATAAATATCAATCTAGTTGGCCAAACTATTTCAATAGATCGGAGAGATTTACGAAGCTATATAATCATGCAAATAAGAATCATAATAGAAATCAGAGAAGGCTCAAATCTTTTTCATGAATATTCTGAACATAAACCCATAATTCATCGGATCCCAAAAATGCACTGCACAAAACGATTACATTGAATGGATTATCGCGAAGATCTAATGAACTTTGTATTGAAGATCAAGAGAGAGAGAGAAAGAGAGATAGCAAACTAGGTACTAACTACGGACCCATAGGTCTATAGGGAACTACTCACACATCACCATGGGAGTGGCAAGGTTGCTGTAGAGGCCATCCGTGATCGATCCCCCCTCCGGCAGGGCACTGAAACAGGGCTCCAGACGGGCACACGATGGAACAGAGACTTGTGGCGGCAGAAAAAGTGTTTCGGGAGGCTCTCTAAGGCTTTTGATATTTATTAGAATTTATAGGCCAGAGAGGGGCGTCGGGGGACGCCCGAGTGGGCCAGCACACAACAGGGTACGACCACCCCCTGGGCGCGCCCTATTGCGTGCTCGCTTCCTCGCGCGGCCTTCGGTCCCCTCACGAAGCTTCCAGGTCTTCCCTTGGTCCAAAACAAACATAAAAAAGTTTGGGGGCCATTGGACTTCGTTTGTACTGTAAATCTGAAAAGTCAAAAACATGCAGAAAACATCAACTCGCACTGGGCACTGGGTTAATAGGTTAGTGCTCAAAAATAATATGAATTAGTATATAATCACCCAAAAAGCATCCTAGAATGATAATATTATAGCATGGCACAATCAAAATTTATAGATACGTTGGAGACATATCAGCATCCCCAAGCTTAATTCCTACTCGTCCTCGAGTAGATAAATGATAAAAACAGAATTTTTGATGTGACATGCTACCCAACATATAATCTATTGCAGGTATGATCATTGAGAAATGATGAATTAATAAACATCAACATAGTAATACTTATAAACATAAGCAAAATAATCATCAAGTTTCAAAATATACGATCCTTAAAGACTGTTCATCCCCTATTCATTTTAACATATTAGAATGGCATGGCTCCTTCTTCAACACATAAATACAAATGTCAAGTACCACGGTGTCAAGTCAGCCAATTGGATCGTACTTGTTAACGTGCTTCGGATTTTTATCACTCACACAATATATGAGCGTGAACCATGGATATAGAATAAAGGTGGAATAGAATATGGTGGTAGGTTTCAAAGGGGTAAAAGTGGAGAAAAGTCTGACATCAACTAAGCGTATCAACATGCTATGGAGATGCCCATCAATAGATATCAATGTGAGGAGTAGGGATTGCCATGCAACGGATGCACTAGAGCTATAACTGTATGAAAGCTCAAATGTAGCTAAGTTGGTGTGCATCCAACTTGCTTGCTCATGAAGACCTCGGGCATTTGAGGAAGCCCGTCATCGGAATTTACAAGCTAAGTTCTATAATGAAAAAATCCCACTACCATATGAAAGTGACAAAACAAGAGACTCTCTATATGAAGAACATGGTGCCACTTTTAGGCACAAGTGTGGAAAAAAAGGTAGTAGCATTGTCCCTTCTCTCTTTTCTCTCATTTGTTTTCTTTTCCTTTTTCTCCTTTTTTCTTTTTCTTTCTTTCTCTTTTTTCTTCTTTTCTTTCTTTCTTTCTTTCTTTCTTTTATTTTTCGTCTGGAGTGTCATCCCGACTTGTGGGTGAATAATTGGCTCCATCATCCTTTCCTAAGTGAGACAGTGCCCTAATAATGATGATCATCACACTTCTTTTTACTTACAACTCAACATGAAAACTATAGTATGACTCTATATGAATGCCTCTGGCAGTGTACCAGGATGTGCAATGATCAAGCGTAACATGTATAAAAATGATGAACGGGGGCTTTGCCATAAATACTATGTCAGCTTATATGATCATGCGAAGCAATATGACAATGAAAGTACTAGTCATATGATGTGATGGTGGAAGTTGCATGACAATATATCTCAGAAAGACTATGGAAATGCCATGATAGGTAGGTATGGTGGCTGTTTTGAGGAAGATATAATAAGGCTTATGTGCAACAGAGCGTATCATGTCACGGGTTTGGATGCACCGGCAAAGGTTGCACTGATCATCGAGGTGAGAATGGGCAATGCACGGTACCGAATAGGCTAGCAAATAAGAGAAGGTGAGAGTGCATGCATCCATGGATTCACATTAGTCATAAAGAAATCACATACTTATTGCAAGATTTTATTAGCTCTCTCGAAGCAAAGCGCTACTCCCATGCCCCTAGGGAGAAGGTTCGGAGGAGTTAACCATCGCGCGCCTCCGCCTTAAACAACACTAGGATTTCAATGAGGAATAAGTATGCTCACACATCATCACCATTCCATAAAAAATATTTAGATGAACACCAAGTTAACACCCTCTAATTCACAATATTCTTACTAACCAATAATCATACACTCATTCCCTTTCATATTACCACATCAATATCATTAACCCACAATTTCTCTTTTATGTGCTACATGTGGTTTTGATTATACACTCATTGGATACCTATTATTTTTGGACTATTCATACAACCCATGCAAATTACCGTCAATTTTTATTAACTCTCAAACAAATATATGTGAAGAACGAGAGTTCAATTATTTCTATAAAATCTATACGCCACCATGCTCTAAAAGATATAAGTGAAGCACTAGAGCAACTGCTAAGCTCAAAAGATATAAGTGAAGCACAAAGAGTATTCTAACAAATCATGGTGATCTTGCACTAGTGGAGAAATGGCTAGCCACAACTCCTATTGGTGACGCACCATTTTCACACAACGCCAGCACTATTTTTTTCAAATAGTGCTGGCGTCGGCTAAATTGGTGCGCCAGTTGTAAACGGTCAGTGCTGGCGTGGCTATTTCTGGACACGCCACAAATCTGTTGGCCCACCTGTACTCACTATTTGTAAAATAGTGGTGGCGTTGCATTTCTGTGCACTCCGTAGCTAATTAATTAGTGTTGGCATGCCCAAACATAATATTTCCAATTAAACTAGTACTTTAAATATTTAAAGATTTTATATACTAGTTAGAAAATAAAAAAATTATTTTAAGTATTTTGACATCATTATTGCTACCAGTTCTAATTTTGAGTATTTAATTATGTTTAATCTTTCATTAAACTTCACATTAGTCTTTTCTTATTTGGGCTGTTATTAGCTATGGCGTTGCATTTTAGGCCCACGCCAGCAACGGCCCACCTGAGTCAACTCCCACGCCTTAGTAAAATACCTAGTCGCCGCCCTTTCATTTCAACTCCCCCTCGACCAGCCACCACCCGTCGCCTCCCATCGCCGTCCGGCGCGCCCTTCGCCGTCCAGCAAGGTTCAATCCTCTCCTTGCCCCTCCCGTTGCATCTCATTCATCTATAAGTTGATTTAGGATTGCTTTGTGTAGAAATTTTAGTATATATATAATGGATTGCTTTGTGTGATGTAGAATCGGAATTTGATTCCATGGATTGCTTTGTGTAGAAATTTTAGTGATAATACGATGTAAAATCTGATTTTAAAAGTGCATTTTTAGTAGAATTTTTTTGAGCGCCAAGAATATTAATAATTCAAGTTCAACTTAATTTGGTAGTGTAGTCTGGAATGCCAAAGGAATAAATGTAATGATTCAAGTTCAACTTGTCTCGGTTAGTCTAGAATCCGATTATATACTCACTTTTCAATATGTTTTGTGTAGAATGGCGCAACCAACATGCTGTCGAGTGTTCAAGTCAAGGTGCTCAACCAGCCTTGCAACGGCCACGTTGTTCAGCATTTACTTCCAGCCATGTTTTGTTCCTGCAGCGGTAAGAAATTATATGAACCTCTAATAGTTTGTTATTTTGTTTTTGTTGCTATTTCCACTAATGCATTGTGTGTGTGTGTTTTTGGTTTTTCTTACACAAATCGTCCCTTGCAATGTGAGATTTGATTTCAATGATCTCATTACTGGAGACACTGTCATCTTCGACTCTCATGGGGGCCCCTACACTAAGGAGGTCAATAGGGACGAAACATAACCCATATTGGAGGAGATGAATGGGGTTGTTTCATTGCCCGCATGCATCTCACTGGGGGTGAATTGATCAGCTTCTCGCTCAGAAGACAAACTCCAAGGCTGGTTGTTATCTATCTCAACTATGAGGAAGAAGATGATGACCTACTTGATGACGCACTCTTTGCCCAAAAAATGAACAAGTTGAGCGAGGATGAAACGGACAAGCTCTGGGAAAACCTTTCGCCACGTGATTCCTATGTCAGGATGCCATTCATGACCCGCCTAACACGGACGATGGTTAACCGCCATATCATGGAATGTTACTTATTAGTGTTGTAATTTGATGATATGCTTAGTGTAGAATTTGATGATATGATTAGTGTGCTAATATGCTTATAGTTTACTAATGTGATATGCTTAGCATATTAATGTGTTGATATGCTTATACTATAGTAATGTGATATGCTTTTGTAATGTGATATATTGATTATAGTGTAGTAATGTGTGATGATATGCTTAGTGTAGAATTTGATGATATGCTTAGTAATGCGGTCACCTACTACAGGTAGGGTCAGAAACCTGACATCTAGGGCCCTCTTGGGGGTCCACATTAGCATTAAAGTCCCTGAACTACCAATGCATTCAGATACATCTTCAGGATCCACTCGGATCTGGATGATCAGTTGGACGACACTTCGTCAGTCGGCCACAATCCAACACTCGGACGAGAATGAGAGGAGCCGGCGTAGGAGTCGTAACGTTTGAGACACTTAATAACTCACATAAAGTACTGTGAAGACTAACGTTACCAGTAACGCCTTAGTTAAGACGCAGTTCCTAGTAACGCCTGCAGTTACTCGCATTTAATGCCTTGTAGTGGCGCTCTGTGGATCTTGGCACACTCTATATAAGCCGCCCCCGAGCTCCTGGACAAGGGTTCCGAACTCTCTGTAATCAGAGACCCCCCATAAACAAACACCAAGACTCAGGGCTCGAGACGTAGGGTCTTTACTACTCCCGAGTGGGGCCCGAACTTGTACATCCGAGTGTTACACTTGTGCAGTGCTAGGCTCCGCCCCCTTTCATTCGTACCCCCAGTACTACTGTCAGACTTACTCCCACGATAGTTGGTGCCCACCATGGGGCAGCACGTCTAGCAAACTCTGGCTCAAGTGGAGATCTAATTTTTCCGGTCATCATGATGGCATACGGCGGCGAGATCCTCTTTGGGACCCTCAGCTTCATCACCGGCTCAGCATGGTTGCATTAGGCGCCGCTGGACCTAGACGCATTCCCCGCCCGCGGTGCGACGTTTTAGTGCGGCTGCTCAAGGAGTTCTATTTCGACGGCCGTCGGAGCCCTAAGGCTCCACACTCGCCCGTCCCGTTGTGGGCCGCCGCAAGCGCTCCGGGCACTCACGGTTGCAATAATGGATCAAGCACGTCAATGCGCGTCAGTCCATGACCTGGCAGGTGGCCATGCTCGATTCAGACGAGCCCACCGTCAGCTTGTTCCCCTCTTCGGGCGACGAGTTGTCCGATGGGTCTGAGTGCGAGAGCAGCGGAAACGACGACCTCCTGGGTACTCCACGGGTGGTTCCCGTGGCCGAGATGGTGGCCGCAATGACGGTAGCACCGATGCTTACATCCCCCAGCCTCTCAGTCGGGAGTAGCAGGAGGAGAGGAGGAGCAGAGACGACCAAGTTCTGCTCACTCCCATCACGGGGACTACCCCGGTGGAGATGGCCCTGGAGGCCATGCGCCAAGCCACTCTGGCCGAGCGCGAGTGGCTCGAGCAACTCCAGCGGTCGCTCGACGACTGCGCGGATAGAGAGCAACCCAGCTCCAGCGCAATCGGCGGCAATTGTTCCCGAACGATAGACCGCCCAAAATTCCAGTGATGTGCACACCGATGGAAAACCTGGCTGCAGCCACACGGATCGCTGAATCTATTCAACTGTCCGATTCTGCAGCTGGAGAGGGCATTCGGCAGATCCAGACTCTGCTGAAGACCGCTCTGAGACAAAATTCAAAGGTCTCGCAGTCGAATCAACGCATACACAGTAAGTCCATTCGGGCCGACACAGTTCAGTATGCTCACAGCCCGCATGCATACGTAAAGCGCCGGCATTCCCCTCCTCCTCTGAGAGGCCTGCATGGGGGACGTTGACGCGATGACCGTGATGTCATTCGGATGCCTCCTCCGAGGGGCGGTTCATATGGCAGACGGCCTTACAATGGAGGTCGACCTCATAGAGAAGACCGCGATCGGAGTCCCATTCGGCCCAGGGACTATGAAGAAGGTGGCCGTCGACCTCTTCAGCTCAATGCCAGATTCATCATAACACAGAATGTCGTGGACAAGAATAGACAGATTAGAGATCGAGCGAGTGGATGGGGGACTTCAGGTCTCGAGTGCTTCCGTAGGTACATCTAAGAGGCCGAGATGCCCTCCAACTATAGGTTGGCGACAGGAATCGGGAAGTCTAACGGCGAATCCAAGTCAGAAACCTAGCTCAAAGATTACCGAGTGGCCGTCCAGATCTGTGGCAGTGATGATTTTGTCGTGATGAAGCATCTCCCTCTCATGCTAGACGGATCTCTGCGGGCCTGGTTAATCCAGTTGCCCCCTAGCAGCATCTACTGCTGGGAAGACCTGGCTTAGGTGTTCGTCAAGACATTTGAGGGAACTTACAAGCATCTGGGTGGTTTGACAAAGTTGCAGCACTGTGTCGAAAAAAGAAATCAAACTCTGCGCGAGTACATTCAGCGCTGGACCACGCTGCACAATACCGTTGAGAATGTTACCGAGCATCAAGTTGCCTGCACCTTCAAGGCAGGCACTCAGTATCGAGAGCTCATCTTGAAGTTTAGCCGAGCTGGGGACCTATCCCTCAGTCGGGCCACGAAAATCACCAATCGGTATGACAATGGCGAATAGGACGACCACCTCCGAAGCGGCAAATGACGAATCAACGACAACCCTCAATCAGGGGGAAACGCTGGGAAAAAACAAAAGCAGAAAGCTGATTCTTCAGGTAAGGCAGAAGTTGCGGCGGTCCCCAGCCAGGGGAAGCCCAAACCGAAGAAGAAGAAGAAGAAGAAGAAGAAGAAGAAGGAATGGGCTAACAAGAAGAAGTCCGAGTACATATCTGACGTATTGGATCAACCCTGTGTTGTCCATACCAAGAAGGACAAGAGGGCAACTTGGTATACCCGAAGCACACCACTCGGGAGTGCCGAATGCTCAAGCAGGAGATTGGTAGAGAACCCTCTGGATAGAAGGACGAAGATAAGGAAGATGAGGATGCTCCCGAGTACCCGAACGTCGACAAGATCCTCAATATGATTTTTGCTGACGTTGAAAGCAAGAGCCGGTTGAAGTTCATCAATCGGGAGGTCAACATGGCAGCTCCGACTGTCGTCAAGTACCTCAACTGGCAAAGACCCCCGATACCTACGACCAGTCAGATCATCCAGCCCACATAGCCACCCCTGGGAGGCAGACGCTGGTTATTGACCCGGTTGTCAATGGAGTCCGACCACTAGTCCAAAAAAGCCTAGCTTTGGCGTGGCCAAAATGGCCTTGCTGGCGTAGACACCCGACGCCAGCAATATGGCGCCACAGTTAAAACATAGTATTGGCATTGGATCCTACGCCAGCAGTATATTACATGATGCTGGCGTCAAAATTGGCCAACGCCAGCAGTATAAAACATAGTATTGTCGTGTGTTGTTGTCCAACTCCAGCAATTTGCTTTTTTCAATAAAAAAAAAATCTCCTTCAGAAACTACGAGCTTAAACTTCACGAAAGGTACAGATCAAAACATACTCATAAACTTAATAAGAGTTTAAAACTTAGTACTAATGAACTAAACATACTCATAAACTTCAGACTTCATAACTTAGCTAATTAGTACTCAAGAACTAAACATACTCATAAACTTGATAGTTTAAAACTACTCAACATCATCAAGGATTAAGTCCAGCTGGAGAAGATTTTTCCGATTGTTCTCTCCATCTTTTTTGAAGTGATCAACGTCTGTCTGTAGGTTATGCTTCTCTAGCCTGTATTTCTTTTTCTCCATCTTCAAGTTGTCTCTCTTCTCCGTCAACTCATCCCTCAGATCCCTCAGTTTGTTTAACTTAGTTCGGGCATTACCACCCTCTGCGAGCAGACTATCCCTTTCATTCTTCAGTGCGGCATTGCCTTCTTCGACTTTTTTGATGTGCCAGTCTAAAGACTCTAATCGCCACTGATTCTAGTTCTGCACGCCGCCCACCGATTCGTTGTTAGCTGATGAATTGTCCATATATGCTGTAATGAAAGCTCACCATCTTATAGAATGAAGAATTTAAAAATAACTTGCAGAATTAAAAAAGAACTAGAACATAAGGAACAAAATTATCTATCATGACTTATCTTCTATATCTAAATAGCTAGACCCCACTATTAGGAATTCTCTAGCCACAACTCTTGGAAATAGAACATACGGAACAAAATTATCTATCATGACTTATCTTCTATATCTAAATAGCTAGACCCCACTATTAGGAATTCTCTAGCCACAACTCTTGGAACTAGAACATAAGGAACAAAATTATCTATAATGACTTATCTTCTATATCTAAATAGCTAGACCCCACTATTAGGAAATCTCTAGCCACAACTCTTGGAACTAGAACATAAAGAACAAAATTATCTATCACAACTTATCTTCTATATACAAGAACATAAGGAACAAAAATCTCTAGCCACAACTCTTGGAACTAAAACATAAGGAACTTACCTGTGCTTGAGTCAGGCGGGGCGGGTCGAGGCGGCGTCGGGTGGAGACGGGCAGCGTTGGGCGGCGGCGGGGGCGCAGTCTCACGCTCCTCCGACGACGAAGACGAGCGGGGTCGGGCGTGGCGGCGTCGGTTGGAGACAGGCAGCGTCGGGCGAGGCAGAGACGGCCAGCCTCAGGCGAGGCGGAGACGGCCAGCGTTGGGCAGCGGCGGGGGGGGGATCGAGAGGAGGACGGGTGGAGTTGGGGATCGAGAGAGAGTGAGGATCAAAGGATTTTACCTGTTAAAACCGACTAGTGCTGGCGTGGGCCTAATGGACCTGAATGCGCAACGCCGGGCCTACGAAAATACATGTGGAGTAGGAACTTTAGTCATGCCAACAATAATAGGTGAAAGCCGAGAGCGTTGGGGTCCTCTTACAAGTGGCGTTCGGCAGAATTTGCACGCCACCACTAAGTCTGTACCAATAATGTACAAATTTAGGCAACGCCAGCACTATTTGAAAATATTAGTGCTGGCGTCAGCTGAAAATGGCGCGCCACCAACAAGTGTTGTGGCTAGCCATTTCTCTACTAGTGGACTATGCAAGGTCCTGATGGATGGAGGTAGCGGGCTCAACATAATCTAGGCCGGCTCCTGGCGCCGACCGTGGGAGTAAGTCTGACAGTAGTACTGGGGTTACGAATGAAGGGGGCGGAGCCTAGCTACGGCACAGGTATAACACTCGGATGTACGAGTTCGGTCCCCACTCGGGAGTTGTAATGACCCTACATCTCGAGCCCTAAGGCTTAGTGTTTGTTTATGGGGCGTGTCTGATAACAGAGAGTTCGGAACCCTTGTCTAGGAGCTCGGGGCGGCTTATATAGAGTGCGCCAAGAATCGTCTAGCGCCATTACAAGGCATTTAATGCGAGTAACTGCAGGCGTTACAAGGAACTGCTATCTTAACTAAGGCGTTACTGGTAACGTTAGTCTTCACAATACTGTATGTGAAATATTAAGTACCTCGAATGTTACGACTCCTACGCCGGCTCCTCTCCTTCTCATCCGAGTGTTGGATCGTGGCCGACTGATGAAGTGACGTCTGAGTGATCATTCAGATCCAAGTGGATCCTGAAGATGTATCGGAATGCATCGGTAGTCCAGGGATCGTGGGAAATCGGACCATGTCCGGCGAAAACTCTGCCGATATTGAAATCGTGGGAAATCATGCATGCGTGCGCGAGGGTGGTAGCGATGCGTTAGTGGGGAAAGTGGACGCGGCGCCTCGATAAGCGTGCCGCGATTATAGCCACGTGTCCCCTAAATGCATCACCGAAGATCCTGAGGATCTCGCACTGCTCGTAGATATCGCGCCGCCTGCGGATCAATGGCCGAGATCGCGCCGCGCTAGAGTATAAAAATTTGACTGATATGGAGGTGAGAGACGCATTCCCCACTTCTCCCCACCTTAATCCCTCCGCCGCTCCGCTGAGAGCTCCTCCCCACCAGACCACCGCCGACCCGCCCAGCCCCAATCTGCTGGAGATGACGAAGTGGGCGACCGCGAAGGCCAAGAAGGCGAAGAAGGTGTCTTGTGGGTCTTCATCGAGCGCCGGCGTGCCGGCGGGCTTCATCCAGGGCGACAGGCTGCAGCCATGGACCACCGCCGTCCGGCTGAGCGAACTGGAGAGCCAAGGGCTTCTGGTCGCAGGGAGCTAGCGAGTGCCGGATGTGGGCGAGGTCGAGCCTGCACCGTGTGGGGACGAGCGGGTGCTCCTCACAACCCACATCGAGAGAGGTTTCTCTTTGCCCCCACACCCATTCTTCCGTTCTTTCCTCGATTTCTACGGTGCTCAAATTCATCATCTTCCACCCAATGCCGTTTCTTACTTGGCGGCTTTCATCTCCCTTTGGCAAAACTTCCTCGGTTGCAATCCGCACTGGGGATTGTTCAAACATCTTTTTACATGCCGAGTGATGACTGTCAAGAAGTCTGCTCAGGCCGGGGAAAACAAACGCAGCTCAGTTGTGCGGGGGTCTAGGCATCCAACTGAGGGGGGAGGGTAGCTTTCCATAGATGAACTTTCCAGGCACGGTCAAGGGTTAGCAAGGTTCTTGGTTTTACTGCCAAGACGTTCCAGTCGGCGACGGTCAGTCGGGTCTCCCGCCGTATTCGCCTGAGTGCATTCGGCGGCTTCCTAAGATGACTGTGACCAAAGAGGAAAAGATAGATGTGGAAATCTTTGTGATTGCGCTGGTAGCCCTGGTGAGGCAAGGCGTCAATGGTTTGGATCTATAGGAGGTCTTCATTCAAAGAAGAATTCAGCCGCTGCAAGCCAGAGACCACCCCATGTGGCTATACTCGGTGCTGAGTGATCCCACCCGCACGCACCCGGAGGAGCTCAGCGCTGAAGCCGTGGAGAACAAGCTCAAAGCGATCACTCCAGCTCGCGACAACCCCAGGGGGATGAGGCTGGTGCCTCCATTCTCAGTTGAGAATAAACCAAATGAGGTAAACTTCGTGTGTTGTCCGAATGACTATAATGTCTGGTGACTAAAATCTTGACTAACATAATCTTCACTCGGTAGGCCTTCACTGGTATGGTGAGCCTGACACCCACCGGCAACCATGTCCCTACCGACGTGACGAGTGACAATGAACACCAGGAGGGCTCATATGGCGAAGAGGAGTACGTGGAGGACAGCGGGAGTGACGGGGAGGAAGAGTACTTGGAGTCAGGGGACGAGGCGGAATCTTCTCCGTTGGTGGAGGTCCTGACCGAGATTCGCTCCAAAGCACGCTAGGACCCTGGAGTCCGTGGAGGCAACCTCAAGGGGCCGCTTGCCGCTAAACCCTCCGTCCCTGCCCTTCCCACTCGAAGTTCGAAGCGCGGACGACGCGAGCTCGCACCGTCACCCGAGAAGACGGCCAAGCAACCGAAAGTTGCTATCAACAAACACCGGAAGGCTGTCCTGCCGAAGATTAAAATGAATGTGCCGGTGGCCTCAGAGTAAGTATCTTTGCACCGATTGATATTTCAGTTATTTGACCGAGTGACGTGACATTCCGAATTGCTTCATTGCAGAGCTGACACTGCAAGTGCTTCATAGGAGAAGGACAAGGCTGATGTTGACGCCGCGTCTTTAAAAGGTAACCTTTGAACTCACTCGGACATGATTTTTGAACTCTGCCTTTTTTTCATTTGTGCTTACTCCCGAATGATCTTGGAGTGTTTACAGAGCTGCGTGAAGTGATAGAACTTGATGGGGATGACAAGGTAGACCCACTGAACCCTTTTACCGACGCGGACGTCTTGATGCAGGATGCTTCGACCGCTAAGGCATCAGCACTGGTTCGGGGAGCTTCTTCGGGACCGAGACCGCACTCGAATCTACCTTGTCAACTCCTCCCGTGGCCAACATCTTTGCACTGCATCACGTCCCAGAGGACCAGGTGGGGGCGAGCAAGGAGGCACTAATCCAGCTGAAGCTGATGAACGACAGGCTGAAAGTGGCCTACAACGCCAGTGAGGCGCTAGAGAAGAACGTCTGAGCAAGTACCCTTGTAAGTACCATCTTCAGTCAGAAATTTTGTCTGTATGTAGTTTCTTTGGGTCCCGAGTGGGGTTACGTCGGGGGCACGCCCACTGGGTGTTATCTGGTTCCAGTGGGGGCACGCTGAGTGCACCCACTATGTGTAGTCCCCGAGACTGCCGTTGAATGAAGCAGTCAGCGGGAGTCTTAGAGTCCGAATGATCCGTGTAAAAATAGGTGTAGTGGTACTTGTCGAAGAGGATGCGGTGCTAGTCCATGGACCAGAGCCTATCGACGTTCATCGTCGGGGTGTAGAACATGTTACTCTCTAGGGGGCGCGCTGAGCGCACCCACTGGGTGTAGTCCCCGAGACTGCCATCGACTAAAGCAGTTAGCGGGAGTCTGAGAGTCCGAATGATGCCTGTGGAAATACCTCATCCCGGGTGTAATGATACTTGTCAAAGAGGGTGTGGTGATGGTCCATGGACCAGAGCCTCTCGACGTTGACCATCGGCGTGTAGAACCTGTTGCTGAGCTTGTGGAAGTACGTCATCTCGAGTAGGTAGAACTTGTTACTGAGCTTGTGGAAGTACCTCATCCCGAGTGAGGAGAACCTCTTCCCGAGTGGGTAGAACCTCTTGCTGAGTTTGTGGAAGTACCTCATACAGAGTGTAACGATACTTGTCGAAGAGGATGTGGTGATGGTCCATGGACCAGAACCTCTCGACGTTGACCGTCGGGGTGTAGAACCTGTTACTCTCAAGTGGGGGCGAGCTGAGCACACCCACCGGGTGTACTCCCCGGGACTGTCGTCGACTGAAACAGTCGGCGGGAGTCTTAGAGTCTTGTAGTTTGAATGAATGAACCCGTTAGCAATATCTGACTATTATCACTGATGTTTCCTTGTTTTCTGTCGGTAGAGTGTGTGCGAGCTCGTGACTCGTTACAACACCCTGGAGAAGGAGGTGCAGGACCTGCGCCTCACCCTTGAGGCTGAGAAGGCCAAGAACACGCGTCTCGAGCAAGAGAAGCGATCACTCGGAGGTAAGTGCTTTCCGTCCGACTGCCGTAGAACTTATTCCTCTTCCTTGTCCGACTGAAGTTATTTTATCATATGTACGTAGTGAAAAATCTTCAACTTACTAAGAGGCTCTGGGCTTCCATTTCTATAGACACCATGAAAGAGGCCATGGAGAAGAAAGACACTGAGCTGGCGTCCGCCCAGAAGGATGCCAATCGGAATATGAAAGCGGCCGAGGACAAGTTGAAGTCACTCGAGAAATGGGAGGAGGAGAAGAAGGCGTTGGAGGCCGTCGCCAAGAAATCCGCAGAGGAGGCTGCCGAAACCAAATCGAAGCTTAAGCAGGTGTCATCCAAGAGACTCGAGCTGGAGAAGTTCATCGAACATTTCGGCAACGAAAAGAATTATAAGCTCAAAGGTATGGCAATGAACCGATTGCATTTCAAGTTACTTTGATTCTTCACTCGTCCTCCAATAGCTCTTTTTCTCCCATCCGTTCATTAGAGTTCTGCATGGATGCCGAAGAAGAGACGTCCAAGATCGAGAAGGAAATGGATCCGGCCACGGGCATTCTTCGCGATAGCTCAGCACTTTCTCTCCTCCGATTAGAGGAACACATCGGGGAGGTGACTGTCTTCCTCAACCGCCTGCGCACGGTTGTCAAGGATATCGACTAAGAAGTCGCTCCCGGGGAGTAGTTCTCAAACGACTTGGATGCTCTCATCAACCGTCTACAAGATGTACCTCGCCGAGTGCAATCTTGGAAGAAATCTGCATCTCGCGCTGGAGCCGACATCGCCCTCTCAC
The DNA here is from genome assembly GCA_039707655.1 of Elymus sibiricus. Taxonomy (NCBI): domain Eukaryota; kingdom Viridiplantae; phylum Streptophyta; class Magnoliopsida; order Poales; family Poaceae; genus Elymus; species Elymus sibiricus. The sequence goes on along the minus strand of CM077665.1, from coordinate 299,427,138 downwards.
TCGTCCGCGTCCATTGCAAGGGCGTAGATGAGGAGAATTTGAAGTCACTGAAGGTCGTCAACAGGAGGAGTGCCAAGATAGAAGACTTCATGGAGACGTTCCTCGACTATCTGCCGAGTGGTTTATGTAACCTAACATTTAACGTGACCTAGCGGCCACGACTATCTGCACTTTTGCTTCGAACTATATGCAGTTTGAATGCCTTCATTTGACTTTTTGAGCATTGGGCCTAGTCCCCGAGCGTGAATGACGTCCTCACTCGGAGTAGATTTAAACTTAGGCGATTTCTGGATAGCAACTAAGCTCCCGAGTGTGGAGGATGTCCTCACTCGGAGTTGTTTTTACACTTAGGCTATTTCTGGATCGCAGCTAAGCCCCTGAGTGTGGATCCTGTCCTCACTCGGAGTAGTTTTTATACTTAGGCGATTTCTGGATCGCAGCTAAGCCCCCGCGTGTGGATGATGTCCTCACTCGGAGTAGTTTACATTTAGGCAATGGATCGCGGCTAAGCCTCCGAGTGTGGATGACGTCCTCACTCTGAGTAGTTTACAATTAGGCGATTTCTGGATCACGGCTAAGCTTCTGAGTGTGGATGACGTCCTCACTCGGAGTAGTTTACACTTAGGCGATTTCTGGATCGTGGCTAAGACTCCGAGTGTGGATGACATCTTCACTCGGAGTAGTTTACAGTTAGGCGATTTTTGAATCACGGCTAAGCTAGCCTCCTAGTGTGGATGATGTCCTCACTCGGAGTATTTTACACTTAAGCGATTTCTGGATCACGGCTAAGCCCCCAAGTGTGGACGATGTCCTCACTCGTAGTATGTTTTAACTTAGGAGAAATCAGGTTCCCGACTAAGTCCCCGAGTGTGGATGATGTCCTCACTCAGAGTATTTTTTTTACTTAGGCGATATAGGGTCGCAGCTAAGCCCCCGAGTGTGGATGATGTCCTCACTCGGAGTATTTTTTAACTTAGGCGAAATCAGGTTGGCGACTAAGTCCCCAAGTGTGGATGATGTTTCACTCGGAGTAGATTTTAACTTAGGCGATACAAGGTCGTAACTAAGCCCCCGAGTGTGGATGATGTTCTCACTCGGAGTAGTTTTTAACTTAGGCGATTACGGGGTCGCAGCAAAGCCCCCGAGTGTGGACGATGTCCTCACTCGGAGTAGTTTTTAACTTAAGCGATTACGGGGTCACAGCTAAGCCCCCGAGTGTGGATGATTTCCTCACTCAGAGTGTTATTTAACTTAGGAAAAATCAGGTTCTCGACTAAGTCCCTGAGTGTGGATGATGTCCTCACTCGGGGTATTTTTTAACTTAGGCGATAGAGGGTCGCAGCTAAGCCCCCGAGAGTGGATGATGTCCTCACTCGGAGTAGTTTTTCACTTAGGCAAAATCAGGTTCGCGACTAAATCGATCCATACACCCACTGGGGGTGAGGAAAGTTATAAGGATCACCAGGGTGAGAAAAACGAAATTTTTTGACAAAGTGTAGAAAAAGTAAAGACTTTTATTCATCAAAGCCACTCGGCAGTTCATTACAGGAATGACGGAGTGTTCTCTATTTTAAGTGTAGAACTTGTGGAGCAGATCCGCGTTCCACATCCGGAACTCTTCTGTCCCAGTTTTGAATTTGTACAACTGATAGGCCCCATTGTTCAGGACTTTAGAGACTGCAAATTGTCATTCCACGGAGGCGCTAGCTTGTGTGGTCTTTGTTGGTCCAGTCGGAGGACTAGGTCGCCCTCTTGGAAAGCACGCCCCCTGACTTGTCTATCGAGATAGCACCTCCGATCCTGATGATAAAGTGCTGATCTGACAAGGGCTAGCTCCCTCTCCTCTTCCAGGAGATTCAGATATCTTGTCGTGCCGCTTGAGCCTCATCTTCATTGTACAGTTCCACTCGGGGGGAATTATGACACAAGTCACTCAATAAGATGGCTTCAAACCCATACACCATGAAGAACGGGGTGCGCTTAGTGGAGTGCTTCGGGGTTGTCCGAATGCCCCATAGAACAGACGGTAGCTCTTCGACCCAGGCTCCTGCAGCGTACTCCAGATCCCTCATCAGCCGAGGTTTCAGCCCTTGTAAAATCATCCCATTTGTTCGCTTTGCTTGTCCATTCGACTGCGGGTGAGCCACAGAGGCATAGTTGACCTGAGTACCTTGGGAGTAGAAAAACACACGGAATTCATACGAGTCGAGATTAGTCCCGTTGTCTGTAATGATATCATCTGGAACTCTGAATCTGAAAATAATCTGCTGAATGAAACTGACAGCAGTCTTTGCATCCCAAGTTCTTGATGGGCTTAGCTTCGACTCACTTGGTAAACTTATCCACCGCCACTAGCAGTTGAGTGAACCCACTCGACCCGGTCCGTAGAGGATCGACCATGTCGAGACACCACACGGCGAACGGCCAAGTGAGCGGGATGGTCTTCAGTGCGGATGCAGGCTTAGACATTCTGACACGCTCAAGGGAATGGACATTCCGATGTCCTGACTGAGAAAGAGCAACATGAATTTCCATGGGGTCATCCCTGGGAAGAAGGCTGAGTCACTCGGCCAAATTGCTATAGGCGCCGTGTTTGGAAGCGGGAAGAATTTTCGAAAGAAACGCATGACGTTTGAAGTGGTGGACTTTCGCAGCGCCTATCATGCCATCCTGGGTAGGCCCGCCTACGCACGTTTCATGGCCCGTCCATGTTATGTGTATCTTAAACTTAAGATGCCTGGGCCGAAAGGAGTGATTACGGTAACTGGCGATCGTATAGTCACCGAGGAGTGCCTCCAGCAGGGCTCCAAGATTGCTAACGAGCAAGTACTCGCAGTTGCACTCGACGGGTACAAGAAGACGGTGGACACTGCGGATTTGCTCAAGTCCAAACGTCCGGCTACGGAATCAGCTTTCTAGTCGGCCGGTGAGACCAAGCAGGTTTACATTCACCCGAACGATCCGAGTGCCTCCCCCACGAACATCTCGATCTCACTCGGGGACAAATAGGAAGCCGAGGTCATCCAATTCCTCCGTGAGAACTGGGACATCTTCGTGTGGAAGCCATCTGACATGCCGGGGGTTCCTAGGGAACTGGCTGAGCACCGACTCTGAGTCGACCCGAAGATCAAGCCAGTCAAAGAGCACTTGCGTTGATCCTCCATCGAGAAGCGCAAGGCAATTGGTGAAGAAATCACTCGGCTCCTAGCTGCTGAGTTCATTCGCGAGGTGTACCATTCCGAGTGGCTCGCCAACCCTATCTTGGTGCCTAAGAAGGACAAGTCCCTCTAGATGTGCATGGACTTCAAGCACCTCAATAGGAAATGCCCGAAAGATCATTTCCCCTTCCCCGCATAGACCAGATAGTAGATTCTACTACCCGATGTGAATGCCTATCGTTCCAGGATGCGTACTTCGGGTACCACCAGATCCAAATTTACGGGCCATATGAAATAAAAAAACCTTCATCACCCCATTCGGGTGTTTCTGCTACATCACTATGCCATTCGGTCTCAAAAAAGTTGGGGCGACTTATATGCGCATGATCCAGAAATGCGTGCAAAACCAAATCAGTCGGAACGTGGAGGCATACATGGATGACATCGTGGTCAAGTCCAGGAAAGGTTCCAACCTCCTGACAGACCTTGCTGAAACCTTCACTTACCTGCGGCGCTTCCAGATAAAGCTCAATCTGGCAAAATGCACATTCGGAGTGCCGTCAGGCAAGCTACTCGGTTTTCTCGTTTCCGAATGTGGAATCGATGCTAGTCCTGACAAAATCGGCACTATCATCCGAATGAAAAAGCTTGTACATCTGCATGATGTGCAAAAGCTCACGGGGTGCCTTGCAGCCTTGAGTAGGTTCATCTCTAGACTCGGTAAGAAGGCGTTGCCTCTCTACCGATTGATGAAGAAATCTGATAGCTTCGAGTGGACACCTGAAGTGTAAGCCGCATTCGAAGAACTCAAGGTCTTGCTTTCCACCCAGCCGGTGTTAGATACTCCGAGAAGCCGAGATCCTTTGCTCTTGTAAATCGCAGCTACCAGCCAAGCGGTCAGTGCTGTCCTCACTTTGGAGCACGAAGAATCAGGAAAAGCATTCAAAGTGCAAAGACCCATCTATTACATCTCAGAAGTCTTGACCCCCTCCAAGCAAAGGTATCCGCACTACCAGAAGTTGGTCTATGGTATTTACCTGACCGTCAAAAAGGTGGCTCACAACTTCCAAGAGCACACGGTCATGGTTATCAGCGATGCCCCCTTGTCAGAAATCCTGGATAACAGAGACACCACAGGCCGAGTGGCAAAATGGGCAATTGAGCTCCTCCCGTTGGAGATCAACTTCGAAGCCAAAAAGGCGATCAAGTCTCAAGCGCTGGTGGACTTTTTGGCCGAGTGGATAGAACAAGAACAGCCAGCCCCAAGTATCCCCGAACACTGGACAATGTTTTTCGATGCATCCAAGATGCTCCAAGGATCCGGTGCCGGGGTGGTTCTCGTCTCCCCCAGGGGATACCGATTGAGCTACGTCCACCAAATCCACTTCGAGTCGTCAAACAACGAGGCCGAATATGAAGCCCTCCTGTATGGCCATCAAACTCGGTATCCGACGTTTAATGATATTCGGTGATTCGGACCTTGTTGTCAATCAAGTGATGAAAGAATGGGATATCCGGAGGACGGCCATGACCGGGTACTGTAATGCAGTCAGGAAACTGGATAAGAATTTTGAAGGCTTGGAGCTGCACCACATACCCCGAGCGAAGAACCAGGCGACAAATGACCTGGCTAAGATCGGTTCCACTCGGAGGGCTGTGCCGAAAGGCATATTCCTTGAACACTTGCGTGCTCCCACAATTAAAGAAGATCCATTCACCGAGGAGAGCCCCCGCAAGCATTCGGGCCTTCAAATCTGACTGAGGTTGACATTCCAGCCGTGATGGACCTTGTCCATGAAATGTTGGCCATCTCTCCCGAGTGAACTCAACCGTACTTAGAATACTTGCTCCGGCAAGAACTCCCTGAAGACGAAGAGGAAGCCTGCCGGATCGTCCGGCGGTCTAAGTCCTTCGAAGTGATGGGAGAACAGTTGTACAAGAAAACCACTACAGGAGTGACTCAGAAATGCATCTCCCCAGAGGAAGGACTGCAGATCTTGCATGAGATTCATTCGGGAACCTGCGGCCATCATGCGCCCTCTTGGACCTTGGTCGCAAAGGCATTCCGTGCGGGTATTTATTGGCCCCGAGCCAATTAGGCAGCAAAGGACTTGGTTGACTTATGTGTTGGTTGTCAGATTTATAGGAATTAGACGCATAAGCCTGCATCCGCACTGAAGACCATCCAGCTCACCTGGACGTTCGCCGTGTGGGGTATCGAAATGGTCGGTCCTCTAAGGACCAGGTTGAGTGGGTTCACTCACCTGCTAGTGGCGGTGGATAAGTTTACCAAGTGAGTCGAAGCTAAGTCCATCAAGAAATTGAATGCAAAGACTGTTGTTTGTTTCATTCGGCAGATTATCTTCAGATTCGGAGTTCCACATGATATCGTTACTGACAACGGGACTAATTTTGACTCGGATGAATTCCGTGAGTTTTGCTACTCCCAGGTTACTCGGGTCAACTATGCCTCTGTGGCTCACCTGTAGTCGAATGGACAAGCAGAGAGAACAAATGGGATGATTTTACAAGGGTTGAAACCTCGGCTGATGAGAGATCTGGAGTATGCTATAGGAGCCTGGGTCAAAGAGCTACCGTCTATTCTTTGGGGCATTCGGACGACCCCGAACCGCTCCACTAAGCGCATCCCGTTCTTCATGGTGTATGGGTCTGAAGCTGTCTTACCAAGTGACTTGCATCATAATTCCCCCCCGAGTGGAACTGTACGATGAAGATGAGGCTGAAGCAGCAAGCCATGATGGTCTGGATCTCCTGGAAGAGGACAGGGAGCTAGCCCTTGTCAGATCGGCACTTTATCAGCAAGATATGAGGCGCTATCTTGACAGACAAGTCAGGGGGTGTGCTTTCCAAGAGGGCGACCTAGTCCTCCGACTGGACCAACAAAAACCACACAAGCTGGCGGCTCCATGGCAAGGACCTTTTGCGGTCTCTAAAGTCCTGAACAATGGAGCCTATCAGCTGTACAATTTCAAAACTGGGGCAGAAGAGCTCCGGACGTGGAACGCGGATCTGCTCCACAAGTTCTACACTTAAAATACAGAACACTCCATCATTCCTGCAATGAACTGTCGAGTGGCTTTGATGAATAAAAGTCTTTACTTTTTCTACACTTTGTCAAAACTTTTCGCTTTTCTCAGCCTTGTGATTCTTATAACTTTCCTTACCCCCAGTGGGTGTATAGATCGATTTAGTCACAAACCTGATTTCGCCTAAGTTAAAAACTACTCCGAGTGAGGACATCATCCAAACTCGGGGGGCTTAGCTACGACCCCGTAATCATATAAGTTAAAAACTAGTCCGAGTGAGGACATCATCCACACTCGGGGGCTTAGCTGCGACCCCGTAATTGCCTAAGTTAAAAACTACTCCGTGTGAGGACATCATTCACACTCGAGGGCTTAGCTGCGACCCTGTATCGACTAAGTTAAAAAATACTCCGAGTGAGGACATCATCCACACTCGGGGACTTAGTCGCGAACCTGATTTCGCCTAAGTTAAAAAATACTTCGAGTGAGGACATCATCCACACTCGGGGGTTTAGCCGTGATCCAGAAATCGCCTAAGTGTAAACTACTCTGAGTGAGGACGTCATCCACACTCGGAGGCTTAGCCATGATCCAGAAATCGCCTAAATGTAAACTACTCCGAGTGAGGACGTCATCCACACTCGGAGGCTTAGCTGCGATCCAGAAATTGCCTAAGTGTAAACTACTCCGAGTGAGGACCTCATCCACACTCTTAGGCTTAGCTGCGATAAAAAATCGCCTAAGTCTACAAACTATTCTGAGTGAGGACATCATCCACTCTCGGGGGCTTAGCTGCAGTCCAGAAATCGCCTAAGTGTAAAAACGACTCCGAGTGAGGACATCCTCCACACTCGAGAGCTTAGCTGCGATCCAGAAATCGCCTGACTTTAAATCTACTCTGAGTGAGGACGTCATCCACGCTCAGGGACTGGACCCAACACTTAAAATATTAAATGAAGGCAATCAAACTGCATATAGTTTGAAGCAAAAGTGCAGATAGTCGTGGCCGCTATGTCACGTCAAATGTACGGTTACATAAACCACTCGGCATCCCGAGGAAAATTTCATTCGAAGTTTTTTATCCGAGGATCACTCGGCGGTAGTCAGAGCTGCTGTGTCAGTGAACGTGTCGAGGTCAATGTCGTCCACAATCCGAGTGGCGGCCTCGGGAACGTCTCCATGAAATCTTTTGTCTTTGCACTCCTCCTGTTAACGACCTTCAGTGACTTCAACTTCTCCTCATATATGCCCTTGCAATGGATGCGGATGAGTGAGAGGGCGATGTCCGCTCCAGCGCGAGCTGTAGATTTCTTCCAAGATTACACTCGGTGAGGTACATATTGCGGACGGTTGATGAGAGCGTCCAAGTCATTCGAGAACTCCTCCATGGGAGCGACTTCTCGGTCGATATCCTTGTCGACCGTGCGCAGGTGGTTGAGGAAGACAATTACCTCCCCGATGTGTTCCTCCAGTCAGAGGAGAGCAAGTGTTGGGCTATCGCGAAGAATACCCGCGGTCGGATCCAGTTCCTTCTCGATCTTGGACGTCTCTTCTTCGGCATCCATGCAGAACTCTGATGAACGGATGGGAGAAAATAGAGCTATTGGAGGATGAGTGAAGAATCAAAGTAACTTGAAATGCAATCGATTCATTGTCATACCTTTGAGCTTACCATTAATTTCATTGCCGAAATCTTTGATGATCTTGTCCAGCTCGAGCCTCTTGGATGACACCTGCTTCAGGTTCGATTCGGTTTCGGCAGCCTCCTCTGCGGATTTCTTGGAGACGTCCTCCAGCGCCTTCTTCTCCTCCTCCCACTTCTCGAGTGACCTCAACTTGTCCTCGGCCGCTTTCATCGTCCGATTGGCATCCTTCTAGGCGGACGCCAGCTCGGTGTCTTTCTTCTCCAGGGCCTCCTTCATGGTGTCTATAGAAATGGTAGCCCAGAGCCTCTTAGTAAGTTGAAGATTTTCACTACGTACATCTGATAAAGTGACTTCAGTCGGACAGGGAAGAGGAACAAGTTCTACGGCTGTCGGACCGAAAGCGCTTACCTCCGAGTGATCGCTTCTCTTGGTCCAGACGCGTGTTCTTGGCCTTCTCAGCCTCAAGGCTGAGGCGCATGTCTTGCACCTCCTTCTCCAGGGTGTTGTAACGGGTCCCGAGCTCGCACACACTCTGACGACAGAAAACAAGGAAACATCAGGGATAACAATCAGATATTGCTAAAGGGTTCATTTGGTCAAACTACAAGACTCTAAGACTCCCGCCGACTGCTTCAGTCGACGACAGTCTCCGGGACTACACCCAGTGGGTGCGCTCAGCGCGCCCCCACTGGAGAGTAAGAGGTTCTACACCCCGACGGTCAACGTCGAGATGCTCGGGTCCATGGACCATCACCGCATCCTCTTCGACAAGTATCGTTACACTCGGGATGAGGTACTTCCACAAACTCAGCAACAGGTTCTACCCACTCGGGAAGAGGTCCTCCTTACTCGGGATGAGGTACTTCCACAAGCTCAGTAATAGGTTCTACCAACTCGGGATGAGGTATTTCCACAAGCTCAGCAACAGGTTCTACACCCCGACGGTCAACATTGAGAGGCTTTGGTCCATGGACCATCACTGCATCCTCTTCGACAAGTATCGTTACACTCGGGATGAGGTATTTCCACACGCATCATTCGGACTCCCAGACTCCCGCCGACTGCTTCAGTCGATGGCGATATTGGGGACTACACCCAGTGGGTGCGCTCAGCGCGCCTCCACTAGAGAGTAACAGGTTCTACACCCTGAAGGTCAACGTCAAGAGGCTCTGGTCCATGGACCATCACTGCATCCTCTTCGACAAGTACCACTACACCTATTTTTACAAATATCATTTGGACTCTAAGACTCCCGCCGAATGCTTCATTCGATGGCACTCTCTTGGACTACACCCAGTGGGTGCGCGCAGCGCGCTCCCACTTGAACAAGAGAACACCGAGTGGGTGTGCCCCCAACGCAAACCCACTTGGGACCCAAAGAAACTGCATACACACAAAATTTTCGACTGAAGATGGTACTTACAAGGGTACTTACTCGGACGTTCTTCTCCAGCGCCTCACTGGCGTTGTAGGCCTCTTTCAACCTATCGTTCATCAACTTCAGCTGGATCGGTGCCTCCTTGCTCTCCCCCACCTGGTTCTCTGGGACGTGATGCAGTGCGAAGATGTTGGCCACTTGAGGAGTTGACAAGGTAGATCCGAGTGCGGTCCCGGCCCCCGAAGAAGCTCCCCGAACCAGTGTTGATGCCTTAGCGGGTGAAGCATCCTTAATCAAGAGGTCTGCGTCGGCAGAAGGGTTCGGTGGGTCCACCTTGTCATCCCCGTCAAGTCTAGTGAAGCAGTTGAAGTGTCAGCTCTGCAATGAAGCCATTCGGAATGTCACGTCACTCGGTCAAATAACTGAAATATTAATCGGTGCAAAGATACTTACTCTGAGGCCACCGACACATTCATTTTATTCTTCGGCAGGACAGCCTTCCAGTGTTTGTTGATAGCAACTTTCGGTTGCTTGGCCGTCTTCTCGGGTGACGGTGCGAGCTCGCATCGCCCGCGCTTCGAACTTCGAGTGGGAAGGGCAGGCACGGAGGGTTTAGCGGCAATCGGCCCCTTGAGGTTGCCTCAACGGACTCTAGGGTCCTGGCGCGCCTTGGAGCGAGTCTTGGTCAGGACCTCCTCCAACGGAGAAGATTCTGCCTCGTCCCATGAGTCCGAGTCCGAGTCCTCCCTGTAGCTCCTGATGTCCTCCACCTACTCCTCTTTGCCGTCCGAGCCCTCCTGGCGCTCCTTGTCACTCGTCACGTCGGCAGGAACATGGTTGATGACGGGTATCAGGCTCACCATACCAGTGAAGGCCTGCCGAGTGAAGATTATGCTAGTCAAGATTTTAGTTAGCACACATTATAATCATTCGGACAACAACAGCAACACACGGAGTTTACCTCATTCGGTGGATTCTCAACTGAGAATGGAGGTACTAGCCTCGTCCCCCTGGGGTTATCGCGAGATGGAGTGATTGCTTTGAGCTTGTTCTCCATGGCTTCAGCGCTAACCTCCTCCGGTTGCGTGCGCGTGGGATCACTCGGCCCCAAGTACAACCACGTGGGGTGGGCTCTGGCTTGCAGCGGCTGAATTCTTCTTTGAAAGAAGACCCCCAGATCCAAACCATTGACGCCTTGCCTCACCAGGGCCACCAGCACAATCACAAGGATTTCCACGTCTATCTTTTCCTCTTTGGTCACACTCAGCTTGGGAAGCCACCGAATGCGCTCAGGCGAATATGGCGGGAGACCCGACTGACCCTCGCCGACTAGAACGTCTTGGCAATAAAACCAAGAACCTTGCCAACCTTTGACTGTGTCTGGAAAGTTCATCTGTGGAAAACTACCCTTCCTCCTCAGTTGAATGCCTAGACCCCACACAACTGAGCTACGTTCGTTTTCCCCCGGCCTGAGCAGACTTCTTGACAGTCATCACTCAACATGTAAAAAGATGTTTTAACAATCACCAGTGCGGATTGCAACCGAGGAAGTTTTTGCAAAGAGATATGAAAGCCGCCAAGTAAGAAACAACATTGGGAGGAAGATGATGGAGTTGAGCACCATAGAAATCAAGAAAAGAACAGAAGAATGGGTGCAGGGGCAAAGAGAAACCTCTCTCGATGTGGGTCGTGAGGAGCACCCGCTCGTCCCCTCGCGGCACGGGCTCGACCTCGCCCGCATCCAGCACTCGCCAGCTCCCTGCGACCAGGAGCCCTTGGCTTTCCAGTTCCTCAGCTGGCCGGCGGTGGTCCGCGGCTGCAGCCAGTCGCCCTGGATGAAGCCCGACGGCATGCCGGCGCTCTATGAAGACCCGCGCGACACCTTCTTCGCCCTCTCGGCCTTCGCGGTCGCCCCCTTCGTCATCTCCAACAGATTGGGCGGCGGGTCGGAGGTTGCCCGATGGGGAGGAGCTCTCGGTGGAGCGACGGAGGAATTGAGGAGGCGAGAAGTGGGGAATGCCTCTCTCACCTCCATATCAGTCAATTTTTTATATGTCAGCGCGGCGCTATCTCGGCCATTGATCCGCAGGCGGCGTGATATCTACGGGCAGCGTGAGATCCCTAGGATCTTCGGTGCAGCATTTCGAGGACGCGTGGCGTTAATCGCGGCACGGTTATCGAGGCATCACATCCACTTTCCCCACTAATGCAGCGCAACCGCCCTCGAGCGCGCACGATTCCTAGGATTTCAAAATCGGCGGAGTTTTCGCCACGACGTGCTCCGAATAGGCTCCGTGCTTATTGATGCGTTTCAACGCGCTTCGACACTCCGAATGCGCGAGGCAGATTCGTCGAGCACTCGGGCAATTTTGTGATCACTGCGAGAATTCTGTAAGGAAACTTGAGAGGTCGGCCTCTTTCTTGCACCATCATTCGGAAAATTTTGATGGATACACACCCGAGCAGTCAAATCATTTCTCCTGAGAGGTGATCCGACGCCAACCGAGTGGCTTGAGTAGTCAAGCTATCCCAGTCATTTGGAAAATAAACAACCTGAATCCGTTGCAGTCATAGGCCAAGCGAGAGGCAACCTGGGTCGTTTTCTGACGCCTCCGAGGCGCCGACAACGTTCCCAAAACCTCAACTGATTCAGAGGCTACTGATGAGGTCACCTACTACAGGTAGGGTCACAGACCTGACATCTAGGGCCCACTTGGGGGCCCACATTAGCATTAAAGTCCCTGGACTACCGATGCACTCGGATACATCTTCAGGATCCACTCGGATCTGGATGGTCACTCGGACGTCACTTCGTCAGTTGGCCATGATCCAACACTCGGACGAGAAGGAGAGGAGCCGACGTAGGAGTCGTAATGTTCGAGGGGCTTATTCACTCACATAAAGTACTGTGAAGACTAACGTTACCAGTAACGCCTTAGTTAAGATGGCAGTTCCTAGTAACGCCTGTAGTTACTCGCATTTAATGCCTTGTAATGGAGCTCGACAGGTCTTGGCGCACTCTATATAAGTCGCCCTTGAGCTCCTGGATAAGGGTTCCGAACTCTCTGTAATCAGACACCCCCCATAAACAAACACTAAGCCTCAGGGCTCGAGACGTAGGGTCTTTACCACTCCTGAGTGGGGCTCGAACTTGTACATCCGACTGTTACACCTGTGCCATAGCTAGGCTCCGCCCCCCTTCATTGTACCCCAGTACTACTGTCAGACTTACTCCCACGACACTTAGTGTGCTAATATGCTTATAGTATACGGTGCTATATATGTGATATGCTTAGTATATTAATGTGATGATATGCTTAGTCTAGAATTTGATGATATGCTTCATGTAGAATTTGATGATATGCTTAGTATATTAATGTGATGACATGCTTATAATGTAGTAATGTGACATGATCATATCATGTTTTTTTAGAAATTACCTAAGAGGCTATGTGTGAGCTATGGCATCGAGCCGGATGAAGCAGGCATTGTTGGACTACGCCTTACCTGGACTACGGACGGTCACACTATCTTCAATGCGGCTGGGTGGAGCAACTTCCTCGCTGGCAAGAATCTCTGGGTTGGACAGGCCGTCTTAGTCACTATAAAGAACACCCCACACCACGACTTGAGGATTATGATCGTCATCGGCCTCCTTTAGCTATGTTAATTACTTTGCTCGTGCGAAATGAACTCCTTATTAACTATGCTATACCTAGTTTGCACATGTTTGTGAGGATTGTTGTTTACCAAATATTTACTTATTAGCTCTAGCTAGTACTGCTTGTGAGATTGTCACTTATTATTAACTGGAATGCATTGTTCTATTAGTCTAGTTCCAGGCGTGCAATGGTAAATGCTAAATGTTATGTGCTGGGACGATTTTTTTAGCTGCACGAAATGTTCCTGGCATGCAATGTACATAGCACGTCGCTAGGTGAGATATTATAGTGTTGGCGTTGTCGACGTGGCATGCCATCAACACGAACAATATTGCTGACGTGGGACCCAAAGCCACCATTATTTTTTAACAATGGCACCATATTGGTGGCGTCGGGCTACCACACCAACAAAGCCTTTTTTGCCACGTCATAGCTAAGCTTTTCAGCACAAGTGTTGTGTCTCCCTCAAGTGGGTGTGTCCAGAAAACAATGATTTTGGAAAAGCAAAAACAAACAGCAAACTAAATCAAACGACGCTCGAAGCAAATCTCATATCATGTCATGAATAAAAATATAGCTCCAAGTGACATACCGATGGATTGAGATGAAAGAGGGGATGCCTTCCGGGGCATCCCAAAGCTTAGACTCTTGGGGTGCCTTGGGCATCCCCAATCTTAGGCTCTTGCCACTCCTTATTCCTTCATCCATCATGATAGCACCCAAAACTTGAAAACTTCAACACACAAAACTCAAGAAAACCTTCGTCAGATCCGTTAGTATAGAAAACATGTCAAATACTTTAGGTACTTTTATAAATTGATTATTATTTTATTATTTCATAAGGTACTGTATTATAACTTCTCCAGGGCTTATACCCCCCGATACAATCCATAGCATCATCAAAACAAGCAAACTATGCAAGCAAAAACAGAATCTGTTTAAAACAGAACAGTCTGTAAAGATCTGTGGAGAACGTATGCTTATGTAACTCCAAAAATTCTGAAAATTTAGGAAAACCTAACTAATTTGTATAGAAATACTGTGTGCAAAATTCAGATCGAAAATACGTTCAAGTAAAATCAGAGAAATTCTGCATTGGATGCTAAAGTGTTTGGTTTTGCACCGTATCAATTCTACTCATCTTGTAAGTCATCCCAAAGGCTTTACTTGGCACAAACACTAATTTAAACGTAAAAAACAATCATTACAGAGGAATAATCATGTTATCAAAAACAAACAGAAAGTATAAACCAAAAAATTAAAGATAATTATTGGGTTGCCTCCCAACTAGCGCTATTGTTTTACGCCCCTAGCTAGGCAAATTGCATAGATTCAAGTGTTGTCATCTTTGACACTAAGAACAAGTTGTTCCTACTTGCAATTGAGAATTTTCATTTCATCTCTCAGAATGCTGAGAGCATCAATCTTTTGGTCCATAGTATCAAATCTCTTATTTTGCATCACTATATTCCCCTTAATTCTAGTAGACATGTTGTATAACCCTCTAAAATTTGTTTCCATAATGGCCTTAGTTTCTTTTATTAACTAGGTTTGACAGAAGCACACCAATATGGTTGGTTCAATCGTTTCTATTTTCGGTTTTCCAAGTATGTTTTTCATATTTTCATAGGTGTCAAAAGCATTGTTCCCAAGGAAATCTTTTTCGAACATAGAATCCAAGACAAGTCGATGAGATAAAGATAGACCAACATAAAAACTTCTAAGCAGCAGTTTGATATGAATTTTGGGATTAGCTCTCATTTGCATCTCTACTAATCTATCCCAAGCTTCTTTAAGGGACTCATCACCCAATTGCTTAAAATTCAAGATTGGAGAACCCTCTCCCAAGTAAGGAGGGTAAGGCATGTCTGGAGGGGAACTAGCCATAGTAGCAAGCAAAGACAAATAAACTAGCAACTAGCAAATATAAATATTTTTGTATTTTTGATTTTATGAAAAAAGCAAAATATAAAAGCAAATAAAAAGTGGAACAAGTGAATGATAATTTGTGCGAAGTTACTTGATAGTAGGTTGGTGATACTCCCCGGCAACGGCGCCAAAAATCCTTCCTAATACTTGTGATCTGCATTGGGTTTTCCGTGAAGAGGAACGGGTGATGCAGCACAGTATAGATAAGTGTTTCCCTCAGTGAGAACCAAGGTTATCGAACCATTAGGGGTATCACGCAACCCCCGTCTTCAACGACTCCACACAAAGAAGCAAACACTTGCAGCCAATGCGGGCAAGAGGGTTGTCAATCCCCTTGGACTCGTTATTTGGAAGCAAATGAAGTGTGTAGATGATAGTTGAATAAAGTAAATTTCAAAATAAAATAAAAAGAAATAAATGGCAGCAAGGTATTGAAAGCTTTTGTAAATATATAAGTGAATAGACCCGGGGGCCGTAGTGTTTTCTAGTGGCATCTCTCATGTAGTAGGCATACGGTGGGTAAACAAATTACTATTGGGCAATCGATAGAAAAGCGGATAGTTATGCAATATTTATTCATGGCAATGATCATGTGTATATAGGCATCATGTCCATAAGCAAATAGGCCGACTCATGCCTGCACCTATTACTATTACTCCACCTCGAGAGCGCTTCTATGCTTGCCTCTCTAAGTATTAACTTCATGACAAACAGAGTAATGCTTGGAGAACGATGACATGATGTAGACAAAGAAAACTCCATCAATATGAATTGACCACATCGTTTTATCCTTAGTGGCAACAATACAAAGACGTGTCTTGTCCCCTTCTATCACTGGTATATAGAGCACCGCCAGATTGAACCAACTACAACTCACCCCTCACTGAAGAAATATGAATCTAGTTGGCCAAACTATTTCAATAGATTGGAGAGAGTTACGAAGCTATAATAATCATGCAAATAAGAATCATAATAGAAATCAGAGAAGACTCAAATCTTTTTCATGAATAATCTGAACATAAACCCACAATTCATCGGATCCCAACAAACTCACCGCACAAAGTGATTACAACGAATAGATCACTGGGAAGATGCGGTGAACTTTGTTTTGAAGATCAAGAAAGAGAGAGATAGCCATCTAGGTACTAACTATGGACCCATAGGTCTGTAGGGAACTACTCACACATAACCTTGGGAGCAGCAAGGTTGATGTGGTGGCCCTTCGTGATCGATCCCCCCTCTAGCAGGGCACCGGAACAGGACTCCAGATGGGCACACTATGGAACAGAGACTTGCGGCGGCGGAAAAAGTGTTTCAGGAGGCTCTCTAGGGTTTTTGGGATTTATTAGAATTCGTAGGCCAGAGAGGGGCGTCGGGGGACGCCCGTGGGGGCCAACATACAACAGGGCACAACCACCCCCCTGGGCGCGCCCTGTTGCGTGCTTGCTCCCTCGTGCGGCCTCCGGTCTCCTTCCGAAGCTTCCAGGTCTTATTTTTGTCGAAAAAATCATAAAAAAGTTTCGGGGATATTGGACATCGTTTGGTACTGTAAACCTAAAAAGTCAAAAACATGCAGAAAATAGCAATTGGCACTGGGCACTGGGTTAATATGTTAGTACTCAAAAATAATATGAATTCATAAATAATCAAATGAAAAGCATCCTAGGATGATAATATTATAGCATGGAACAATCAAAAATTATAGATACGTTGGAGATGTATCAATCCATTAGGTGCAAGGCTACTCACGATGTCAAACCCACTGAAGAACCTATTCAAGCTGAAGAAGTTCTTGTACCTAATCATGAAGAATCTCATGGTGCTAAAGAAAATAATGCTGAAGAAAATGGTGCTGATGAAGTTGATCAATCCCAACAAGGCCATCGATCTGCCCATCCAAGAGTGGCAAATGAAGTGCAGCTCAAAAAAAATCATCGGCAACATAAACTCACCAGGTCCTCACACTCTCTCAAAAGCTTCACGTTTAGCTAACTTTTGTGGGAACTTCTCCTTTGTCTCTATCTCAGAGCCCACCAAAGTAGATGAAGCATTTCTGGAGCCTGAGTGGATTCAAGCTATGCAAGAGGAACTGCATCAGTTCGAGCTCAACAATGTGTGGGAGCTCGTCAAGCGTCCAGATCCATGCAAGCACAATGTTATAGGTACCAAGTGGATCTAGCACAACAAACAAGATGAACATGGCCAAGTGGTGAGGATTAAGGCCCGTCTTGTAGCTCATGGCTACACACAGATTGAAGGGATTGATGTCAGGGAAACTTTTGCACCTGTTGCTATACTTGAAGCTATTCGTATACTGCTTGCTTATGCTAACCATCTCAATATCATCTTATATCAAATGGCTGTGAAAAGTGCATTCCTCAATGGTAAGCTTGAGGAAGAAGTATATGTTGCTCAACCCCATGTTTTGAAGACCCAAATCACCCTGACAAAGTCTTCAGACTCAACAAGACCCTCTATGGCCTCAAGTAGGCCCCACGGGCTTTGTATGACACGCTCAAGGAATTCCTCAAGACCAAAGGCTTCAAACCCGGTTCACTTGACCCAACTCATTTCAAAAAATCCTACAATGATGAATTATTTGTGTGTCAAATCTATGTGGACGGTATTATCTTTGGTTGTACTGACAAACATTACAGTGACGAATTTGGCTACATGATGAGTGAATAATATCAAATCCATGATGGGGGAGCTAAAATTATTCTTAGGCCTTTAAATTCGTCAATAATACAATGGCATCTACAACTCTACAAAGAAGTACGTCAAAGACTGCTTGAAGAAATTCGGCATGCAAGATTGCAAAGGCCTCCAAATACCTATGCCAACAAATGGTCACCTCCGCACTGATGAATATGGTCAAGATTTCGATCATAAGGTATATCGCTCCATGATTGGCTCTTTATTATACCTATGTGCATCTAGGCCAGAAATTATGCTTAGCGTTTACATTGTGCCCGATTCCAGGAGACTTGAAAGGAGTCACACCATAAGGCTATGAAACAAATTCTTCGATATTTAGCTCACACACCAATGCTTGGATTATGGTATCCCAAGGGCTCAGTCTTCGATCTAGTTGGATTTTCTAATTCCGATTATGCTAGAGATCTCGTGTGGAATGCAAGTCAATATTAGGCACATGTCATTTCCTCAGACGATCTCTGGTTTGTTGGTTCTTAAACAAGCAGAACTATGTATCACTCTCCATAGTTGAAGATGAGTACATTGTTGCTGGTGCCTGTTGTTCTCAGCTACTTTGGATGAACCAAACCCTCAAGGACTATGGCATCAACTTGAAGAAAATCCCTCTCTACTTGAAGGGAGACATCGTAATCAAGCACGTGAAGACAAATGATCAGCTTGTCGATATCTTCACTAAGTCCTTGGATGAGAAGAGGTTCTGCAAGTTGTGGTGTGAGCTAAACATCCTAGAATCTTCAAATGTCCAGTGAAAAGGACAAACATCCTAACGCTTATGCATAGTTGATGACTTTGATGTGCAACACACGAAGTAACGGTTTTCTTCAATTCATGATGACTAACCCTCTGAGTGTGAAGAAATTAATGAAGAATTTGATTCTCGGGACCCTACGACAATTGTACGTCGTGTCTAAAATCTACATAATTCTTATACGGTGGGTTAGGCCACCACCCATTTTGAAATTATTCACACTGAGTTTTTTGTCATTTGCAAAGTCTTCAAATTCTTCGAAATGGCATCACACTTTTCAAGTTCATCATGTGAGGTTATTTTTTATCTATCGAGCATTACACACACACAGATATACATATATATATATATATATATATATGTGTGTGTGTGTGTGTGTGTGTGTGTATGTGTGTGTGTGTGTGTGTGTGTGTATAGAGAGAGAGAGAGAGTTTGGGTTTTTCAATATCCTCAACAACATTCAATTATAGCTAATTCTTCAAGTTGATTTTCGTCAAAGTGAATGTGATCAGACCCGCTCCCCTCTATGCTAAACTCAACATACTACATCCAGAAATTCTTCATATGCGTTCTATTGTGAAACCGGTTCAAATTCTTCACTGTGTCCTTGACAACTAAAGAATTGCCGAACGAAAATTTAAAAAATTTGTTTTTGGCGATTGCCGCAGTAATCTCTCCCACTTCCACAGCAAGAATTAAATATTCACCCATGATCTCCACTATCTCCACTACTCATAACGTGGGTCACACACGTCGAGCGGATAGCAAGGGTCAGGGCCATAGATGTCCAAAATCTTCGGACTGCTTGAAAATTTCATTGCTCTATAAATAACCCTTCACATTCCCCATCTGTCATTTACTCCACTCGCTTCTCTCTCGCTCCCGTCACTCTCAAGCTCTAGGCCTAGCGCCGCCGCTAGAATTCATCGCAGCCGGAGAGGAAGAGCTTCACTTCTTGTACTTCTACGATGATGTACTCGCGCCGGCCATGGATTTCGTCACTCTGCCGCCGCCGTAGGTGTCTTCCGCCGCCAAGTTAGGGCGTGGAACATCTGACTATCGGCCTCTTTCTCCTCACCGCTCAATTCTTCGTGTTCTTCGTTTGGGGTAATTAAAATCTAATTTTACTGCCCCATTTGATCTTTTTCTTACCCCAAATTCTCAAGTGCTATTTATTCTTCATAAATCAATCTTATCAACACTTTTAATTTGCCTAGTCTTGTTTATTTCTTTAAGTCATGATTTTCTTCAAGATTCCTCAGTTGTGTGAATCGTTTAAATCTACACAACTCTGTAACCTAAGACAAGAACACTTAGTCAAATTCTTCAAGATGAAAATGGTAAAATTCCTCAACGTGAGTATCTTTTGAAAAACTTCTGAGAACACATATGACCATCCCAATCTCTTCGCAACCATACTCTGTTCATAGGTACACATGTCAGCTGACGAATCTCTAGGTTCTCATCAGCTTAATTCATTTGCAGTGTTGCTTGAAGAAAAATTGCAAACATCTACAAAATCTTCAAGTGATCAAATTCCTCAGTTGAAGGAAATGGCAGATGAAAAGAGACCTCAGAAGAGTGGGAAGAAAAGAGAGATACACACTGCTTTTGAAATTCCTGAAAAAATCTATGACGGGTACTGCACACCCGATGAAGCAATTCATGGCAAAGATGCTGAAAAACAACCAAAAACACGTATGCAGAAAATCAAGAGGAGATGGGCAAAGGAGTGGAAGGAATACCGCTATGTCACTCCAAAATATATGAAGGAATTCGTTGTCAAGCCTCCTTGTTAAAGACCACCTTCGGCACCTAGCCAAGTGGCAGACCGCACAACTGTTAGGAGGGGTGAAGAATTTCCCCACGAATGGGCTAGGCATCAGGCCAAACTGCAAAGATAGGCCAAGGCTGCTATTGAGAAATTCAACAGAGACTCAAAAGAATCAGCTAAAATATCTGGCAGTAGTATCGCTACTAAGAAGGTCATGCCAAAGATATCGGGCATTGAAGAAAAAGTCATCAGTTCTTGTGCCCTCACGACCAACTTCTTCAACAGCTGCTAAGTCTTCTGTTCCCCCTCCTCCATAAAATTCCACAAGGGGTGTCCCAATGCCCTCAGTGGCCACAACATCATTAGCTGCTGCCACAAAAGCTTCAACGCCAGTTCATCTTGTGATGTGTCAGCGCACGACAGGCATTTCAATTGCCTCAGGCGCAACTACCAACGCATCTGCCTCAGCCAGTGCCCACACTTCTTCAAGTGGCACTATGCTGAAAACCAAGGCCACAGTCGGGCGTGGTACAAGGCCCATCCCCAAGAAAGTTGTCATCACACTCCCCACCGATTTTGACAAAGAAGCTGATGATGACGAACTTGCAGAAATCATCACAGACAAGCAAGAAAGGGTTGTTGCAGAAAAGGGATCTATAGTTCCCCTCATCCTATATTCGAAAAGGGTCCTTGACTTCATCGACATTTGGCGGAAGGATCTAGAAACGCCACTTGAAGATTTGAATCTTCATCCTGGTCCTCTTCATGTACTGACGGCTATCATCATGAATTAAAAGTACAAGATCCAACAAGCTCGTCAAGTTAAGAAGGGTCAGTATCGCAAGGAGCGTGAACTGAAGAAAACATCACCAAGATGACTCGTGAACAGCTCCTTGGTATGCAGAGTAAGATCAAAAATCCCAGTGATGACTTTGACAGGAGATACAATGACTGCAAAGGTGTCTCGAACAAGTTCGTTAAAGCCACCAATGATGTCATGAAGGAGCACAATGACTCAATCACCGTTGTTGCTTAACCACAAGTTCCTCGGGAGAGCTCTTCAACACCGCCTGGTGATGAATCTACAACTGTGCCAGATACACCTGTATATGATGAATATGTGAGGGCAACCTCCAATGTAGCACCTGATGAAACTGCCAGGACAGCTGAAGAATTTGATGTGCCTAAAGAACCTGATGCTACCAGGACAACATCTCTAGTTACTCCTAAAGAATTTCCCAAGGCGGCTGCATCAATCGTGCCTGAAGAATCTGCACCACCTTAATCCTCCACTGCTACAACATCTTCAAAGGTGAATAAAGTTATACTTCCTTCTGCATCAGAAGCAAAGAAAACTAAGGCTGCAGAGAAAGAGGCTGCAAGAAAGAGAAAGGCATTAGATTCTGCTGAAGCCTCAACTATGAAGAAGTTGAAGACAGCTCCATTCTCTTCAATTGAGCCTATAGATGCTCCTCCCCTGTCTACAGTGCCTCCATATGAGCTAGTCCCATTTGGTGTGGATTATGAAATCCCAAATATGGAAGATGAAGAAACCCACTCTGCTGCTTCCTCGGAGCAGGTGGATGAAGAATTGAGGGTGAAGGAGCTACTTCACCTCACATAGTATCATCGCCCCAGCCTCGGTTGACTGCTGACTCAAGTTGAAGAAATTGAGGGGGATGTGGACATTGATGGCTCTACAACTCCACTAATCACTAATGATTTTTGGGAAACAGCGCACCCAAATTCGCGCATCACCACTCCTCTCTCACAATTTCCTCAGTCGCCTCGGCAGATTGAAGAACTTGCAACTGGCTCATGAGAGTGTCACTCCCACGTCCAGTCCATCCCTAAAGAAATTCCAGCTGAAACAACTGATGAAGTGACACAAAAGGCTGCTAAAGAAATTGCTACTCAAACTCCTCAGCCTGAAGGTACGATGCACTCCGCTGACACAGAAATTGTGCCTCCAGCAACTGATGAAGAAATTGCCAAGTCTGGCAGAATCACTGAGAAGAATGATTCGACTGGCTCTCCAAGGCCTATCTTTGATGTGAGCCCCACAAAGATAAATCTTCAATCAAAGCCCTCACTACCATTCATAGGCAAGAATGCCAAGAGACCTAAATCCTCAAGAGTGTTTTCTTTGAGGAGAAGAATTTCTTCATTGGCGTGTCACCATATGACTCTGAAAAGATAAGGCGTCAGCGCCTCTGGACATGCACGCAGATAAACTTCTATTCCTCTCTACCATTTGAGAATAACAAAGTCTTCCTGCATTGCCATATTCCTCATGTAGATATGGAGAACATATCTTGCTTCACTCTAGTGTTAGTAGTTCTTCAGGATGCTGGGTTGCTGGGACTTTGCTGCGAAATCTTCGATTGGAATGAAGATCTAATTCTTCAATTCTATGCAACGGTGCATCTGTCTGGTGAAGCATCTGATATTGACACTTGGACCCTTGATTGGATGACTAAGAACACAAATTATAAGGCCCTACAACTGAATTGCTTCGGGCTCTTCCTGTTGATCTGCCTCTAGATGACCCAAAACGTGTCTATGATGAACCCGGGGTTCCCAACCACCTAATGCAAGTTCTTATGGATCCATTGGCTAAAGGTCAAGATGGTAGGACCACCTTCCTCGTGAAGGAATTTCTCTGTGTGCCAAGAACCATCTACCACATCATGGCCAAGACCCTCGGTCCTATCAAAGGCCACAACTCTGATGATGAAGAAGTTGTTGGCATCATGAAGAATCTTTTGTTCTACATCATACATGGATTCCCATCAACATACATGATCTCTTCTTGAGGACTTTGGCCAATGTTGCTCAGTAGCCTTTTGATTTGAAGCCTTATGCCCCTTGGCTTATGAAATTCATCAGAACAAGTTCTTCAGTCAACTACAAGGATGACTTTCACAATCATCTCGGCTATGTGCCTCCAGTTGAAATTCTTCAAAGCACTATTTATTTAGTTCCTGGAAAAGGCAAGTCTACTATTTAAGAAGGCACACATTCGCTTGATGGTCAGTTTCGTCACCCCACTTTTCAGTCCACAAATGACGAATCTGCCTCTCAAGACACAGCTGCCAAGACCTCAGTTCCAAATCCTCCAGGTTATGTTCCTCGTGTTATGACTGATCATGAGTTTCTCATTAGTCTTCATCAAAAGGTTGATCACAATCACGTCTGAGTTAAGCGTTAGCTTGCAGCCATTCTTGCAAATATGACACTAGCACAAAATTCTGTGAGGAAGAACCAGTATTATGTCCATGAGATATTTGACTGAAGTTGGGCTATTCTATCACATCTCAACATAGTTGATGAACTTGTTGAAATGGAATTCGAGAAGAACTTCGATTGGTCTCATCCGCCCAAGAAGAAGTTCAAGAAATTTCAAGTTCCTCAACTCGTCCCCAGCTTGTATTCTTCATAGCACACAACTGATAAAGCTGAGGACCTTGACGACACTACTTCCGGCCCTTCATTAAAAACAACCCCAACAACAACGCTCGCGCTCCTTCGCCACCTTCAAGATGAAATTCTTCAGGGGCATTAGTCCTCAATTTCGTCTCCTTTTGGCCATTTGATGACAAAGGGGGACAAATTTGAGTTAGTCATTCAAGCGGGTCTTACTATTTGGGCTGATACTTTTGATTAAGTTACAACTCTCGTTCTTCTGAAGTGTTTGTGGATCGAGTTGTAAACTTAAGCCCGATGGATGTCTCACACTTTTGAACCATTTTTTGCATGCTTTACCCTCGATTAATATCTATCCATGCATGTTGAATTTCGTCAGACACCATTTTTCATCATGCATTGCAAATTCTTCATACATATGTTCAATGGTTGAATGGATTGCAAGATATAGGGGGAGATCTCCACAATTTCATCCTGTCATGTGCATTTGCAATCCAATGCAAATTCTTCAATATGCACATCTTCAGGGGGAGTTCCTCTATATCTTGTTATCAAA
The DNA here is from genome assembly GCA_039707655.1 of Elymus sibiricus. Lineage (NCBI taxonomy): Eukaryota > Viridiplantae > Streptophyta > Magnoliopsida > Poales > Poaceae > Elymus > Elymus sibiricus. The sequence goes on along the minus strand of CM077665.1, from coordinate 299,403,096 downwards.
TTCCTCAAACTCTATACTTACACTCCATATTTTTATCCCTGTCAAAAACATAACCTATTTGTCATCAAGCAAAAAAAAGGGGGAGACTGTTAGTGCATCTAGTGCCCCCTTATTGGTTTTGGAGTATTGAAGAGAAATGGGTTAAGGGACTAATGCGTCTGTGAGTGTACACAGGTGTTATAGTCCCTGAAGAGGTTGGTTTAACCGACGAAATACGACCCCTAAAAATGTATTTCTTCATATTACGAATTTTGTATATTTCTTGAAGAAATTGAAGTGAAGAATTTGGCGTGACATGAAAAAATTGATGCGAGGACTTGAAGCTTGAAGAATTTGTTTTCATAGTTCATTTCTTCTTTTGTTGAGTCATAGGAAATAATGTACTGTTAAAGGGGGTCTAGGCAAAGCATAGATGCATTTACAGGTGATGCTCAAATACTACATTCCTAATCCTTCGAGTGAAGACATTGGAAATATCTTACACTGCAGAAAGTTCCTCAGTGAGAGAGATGAAGTTCTTCTGGTCACTGACGACTCTGATCTGACTGAGGAGTTAGGACTTCGCAAGTGTGATTTGCCTACCTTGACAACTTTGAGTGCCCTGATGAATTTGAGAGTTCAGATTTCCGACCGTTATTGCGTTTAGTGCCAGTTGTCCAAAGGATCTTATCCTGAAAAAGGTCATATCATTGAGGGGAATTTATGTCTTATCATGTCAGGTTGCTCCCAGGCTAAAAATAGCCGCCCCCCACAACCATTCGTTGGTTGGCTACATCGAGAGATAGATTGACACTTGTCATTTAGAGCAACCCATTCCTCTGACGACTTAGAGAGAATCCTAAGTGAGGAACAGCCCCATACACCCAGAGCCTTAATGTGATTGAGCATCACTAAATAAATTATCCTGTGTAGAACCGATGCTTGTTACCTTTGAAGACTGTGTATCTTCCAGATGGTTAGGCGTCATGGTTGAGAGCATCCAATAGTAATTGTGGATTGCCGGGTGACCTAGTTTGTGAAGGTTTTGGAAGTCTACCTTGAAGACTTACCATGAGTGATTGGGCAGAGTCTAAGTGACTTTAGCTCAAGGGGAACACAGTGAGGACTAAGTGTCCTCAGAGTGCAAGCTCAGCCGTCCCAACTAGACATACGACTGTCACAACAGTTGGAATTAGTCAAACAAATCCATTGTCTTCATCGAGAAACCTGGTTCTATTTCTTCAACCCCTCACTTACTTACTCGTACCTTGAAGAAATTGCTTGCTATTTTGTGAAGACTTTGAGTCAAGACTTTCTCTATTTCCTCAACCCAAATTCTTCAGTCACTACACTTATCCTGATTGCTAGTTACTCATTCACTCGTATGCTTCAATTCATCATGATGGCTATGTTGTTCATGTATTTAGCATATGCTTGAGTACTTATCCACTGTGTTGCTTTTCTTCACTCTGCAATTTCCTCATCTAGAAATTCCTTAGTGACGAATTTGTAAAAATCGCCCAATCGCCCCCCTCTGGCTGCTATAACGCACTTTCAGTGTTACATGATAAAAACATAAATCCTTTGGAATCCACCTTCTAGGCTGCTACTTCTTGAGCTTGCGTTGGTTTTCCCTTGAAGAGGAAAGGGTGATGCAGCAAAGTAGATAAGTATTTCCCTTAGTTTTTGAAAACCAAGGTATCAATCCAGTAGGAGGTACAAGCAAGGCCCCAATCTATGCACCTGCACAAACAATCAAACACTTGCACCCAACGCTATAAAGGGGTTGTCAATCCCTTCACGGTCACTTGCAAGGACGAGATCCGATAGAGATAGATATAAAAGATTACTAAAACGATAATTAAAATAAAAGTAAATAAATTGTAGCAAAGTATTTTTGGTATTTCTGGTTTATAGATCTGAAAATATAATATGGAAAATAGACCCGAGGGCCATAGGTTTCACTAGAGGCTTCTCTCTTGAAGGAAAATAATACGGTCGGTGAACAAATTACTGTCGAGCAATTGGTAGAAAAGCGCATAGTTATGATGATATCCAAGGCAATGATTATGCATATAGGCATCACGTCCTTATCAAGTAGACCGAAACGATTCTGCATCTACTACTATTACTCCACACATCGACCGACTCCTGCCTGCATCTAGAGTATTAAGTTCATGAAGAACAGAGTAACGCATTAAGTAAGATGACATGATGTAGAGGGATACACTCAAGCAATATGATGAAAACCCCATCTTTTTATCCTTGATGGCAACAATACAAATACGTGCCTCGCTACCCCTACTTTGTCACTGGGTGAGGACACCGCAAGATTGAACCCAAAACTAAGCACTTCTCCCATTGCAAGAATTACCAATCTAGTTGGCCAAACCAAACCAATAACTCGAAGAGACTTACAAAGATATGAAATCATGCATATAAGAATTCAGATAAGATTCAAATAATATTCATAGATAATCTGATCATAAACCCATAATTCATCGGATCTCGACAAACACACCGTAAAAGAGTATTACATCGGATAGATCTCCATGAAGATCATGGAGAACATGGTATTGAAGAACATAGAGAGAGAAGAAGCCATCTAGCTACTAGCTATGTACCCAAAGGTCTGAGGTAAACTACTCACGCATCATCGGAAGGGCAATGGTGTTGATGTAGAGGCCCTCCGTGATCGAATCCCCCCCCCCCCCGATAGATCGCCGAAAAAGGCCCCAAGATGGTATCTCACGGGAACAGAGGCTTGCGGCGGCGGAAAAGTATTTTCGTGGCTCTCTTTGGTATTAAGGGAATATTTCTGAATTTATAGGCTTGTGGCCCACAAGCCTATAAGAGTTAGGGTTGGAGGAGCTACGGGGGGCCCACATGCCAGGGGGGCGCCCCCCCCAGGGGCGCGCCCTGGTGGCTTGTGGCCCACCCGTAGGTCTTCTGGCCTCCTCTCGAAGCCTCCTGGGTTCCTTCTGGTCCAAGAAAAATCAGCGTATAATTTTATTCCGTTTGGACTCCGTTTGATATTCCTTTTCTGCAATACTTAAAAACAAGGAAAAAACAGAAACTGGCACTGGGCACTAGGTTAATAGGTTAGTCCCAAAAATAATATAAAATAGCATATTAATGCATATAAAACATCCAAAACAGATAATATAATAACATGGAACAATCAAAAATTATAGATACGTTGGAGACGTATCAGCATCCCCAAGCTTAATTCCTGCTCATCCTCGAGTAGGTAAATGATAAAAACAGAATTATTGATGTGGAATGCTACCTAACGTATTTATCCATGTAATATTCTTTATTGTACCATGAATGTTCAGATCCATAAGATTCAAAACAAAAGTTTAATGTTGACATAAAAACAATAATACTTCAAGCATACTAACAAAGCAATCGTGTCTTTTCAAAATAACATGGCCAAAGAAAGTTATCCCTAGAAAATCATATAGTCTGGCTATACTCCATCTTCATCACACAAAGTATTTAAATCATGCACAACCCCGATGACAAGTCAAGCAATTGTTTCACACTTTTTATGTTCTCAAACTTTTTCAACTTTCACGCAATACATGAGTGTGAGCCATGGATATAGCACTATAGGTGGAATAGAATATGGTGGAGGTTGTGAGGAAAAGGAGAAGATAGTCTCACATCAACTAGGCGTATCAACGGGTTATGGAGATGCCCATCAATAGATATCAATGTGAGTGAGTAGGGATTGCCATGCAACGGATGCACTAGAGCTATAAGTGTATGAAAGCTCAAAAAGAAACTAAATCAGTGTGCATCCAACTCGCTTGCTCATGAAGACCTAGGGAAATTTGAGGAAGCCCATCATTGGAATATACAAGCCAAGTTATATAATGAAAAATTCCCACTAGTATATGAAAGTGACAAAATAAGAGACTCTCTATCATGAAGATCATTGTGCTACTTTGAAGCACAAGTGTGGAAAAAAAGGATAGTAGCATTGTCCCTTCTCTGTTTTCTCTCATTTTTTTTGGTGGGCATCTTTGGCCTCTTTTTTTATTTGGGCTTCATTGGCCTCTTTTATTATTTTTAAAGTCCGGAGTCTCATCCCAACTTGTGAGGGAATCATAGTTTCCATCATCCTTTCCTCACATGGGACAATGCTCTATAATGATGATCATCACATTTTTATTTATTTACAACTCAAGAATTACAACTCGATACTTAGAACAAAACATGACTCTATATGAATGCCTCCAGCGGTGTACCGGGATGTGCAACGATCTAGCGTAGCACATGACATTAATGAAAACATCACGCTAGCTGTCTTATGATCATGCAAAGCAATATGACAATTATGGTGCGTGTCATGATAAACGGAATAGTGGAAGTTGCATGGCAATATATCTCGGAATGGCTATGGAAATGCCATAATAGGTAGGTATTGTGGCTGTTTTGAGGAAGGGTATATGGTGGGTTTAATGCATCGGCGAAAGTTGTGCGGTACTAGAGAGGCTAGCAAAGGTGGAGGGTGAGAGTGCGTGTAATCCATGGACTCACATTAGTCATAAAGAACTCACATACTTATTGCAAAAGTCTATTAGTTATCGAGGCAAAGTATTAGACGCAGGCTCCTAGGGGAGAGGTTGGTAGGAGTTAACCATCGCGCGCTCCCGACCCTCACACAAAGGATGACAATCAATAAACAAATCATGCTCCGACTTCGTTACATAACGGTTCACCATACGTGCATGCTACGGGAATCACAAACTTTTAATACAAGTATTTCTATCAATCCACAATTACTCACTTGCATGACTCTAATATCACCATCTTTATATCTCAAAACTATATGCAAGGAATCAAACTTCTCATAGTATTCAATGCACTTTATATGAAAGTTTTTATTATATCCCTCTTGGATGCCCATTATATTAGGACTAAATTCATAACCTAAACCAATTACCATGCTGTTTAAAGACTCTCAAAATAATATAAGTGAGGTACGAGAGTTCAATTATTTCTATAAAATAAAACACCACCGTGCTCTAAAAAGATATAAGTAAGCACTAGAGCAAAATTGCCTAGCTCAAAAGATATAAGTGAAGCACATAGAGTATTCTAATAAATTCACGATTCATGCGTGTCTCTCTCAAAATATGTGTGCAGCAAGGATGATTGTGGAAAACTAAAAAGCAAAGACTCATATCATACAAGACGCTCCAAGCAAAACACATATCATGTGGTGAATAAAAAAATAGCCTCAAGTAAATTTACCGATGGATTGAAGACGAAAGAGGGGATGCCTTCCGGGGCATCCCCAAGCTTAGGCTTTTTGGTATCCTTGAACATTCCTTGGGGTGCCTTGGGCATCCCCAAGCTTAGGCTCTTGCCACTCCTTATTCCATAGTCCATCAAATCTTTACCCAAAACTTGAAACTTCACAACATAAAACTCAACAGAAAACTCGTGAGATCCGTTAGTATAAGGAAAATAAATCACCACTTTAGGTACTGTTGTGAACTCATTCTTTATTTATATTGGTGTAATATCTACTGTATTCCAACTTCTCCATGGTTCACACCCCCCGATACAACCCATAGATACATCAAAATAAGCAAACAACACAAAGAAAACAGAATCTGTCAAAAACAGAACAGTCTGTAGCAATCTGGAAACTTCGAATACTTATGTAACTCCAAAAATTCTGAAAAATTAGGACAATCAGGGAAATTTTTATATCAATCTTTTGTAAAAATTTCATACTCATTCGATGCTCTGGTAAATTATAAAATTCCTGTACTGAGCGCAAAAGTTTCTGTTTTTCAGCAAGATCAAATCAACAATCACCGTAAACCATCCCAAAGGTCTTACTTGGCTCAAACACTAATTAAAACACTAAAACAAAATTACTACATAGGTAATAATGTGTAATTTATTCAAGAACAGAAACTAAAACAAAAAACATAAAAATAAAATTGGGTTGCCTCCCAACAAGCGCTATTGTTTAACGCCCCTAGCTAGGCATAACGCAATAGATCTAGGTATTATCATCTTTGGTATGCAACTCCTCAATTGCACACTTACAAACCCTAGGAGATTCTTTGGTTTTATCAATAATCATACTCCTAGGAAATTTGTTCCCGGACAATATTAATAAAGTTAGGGTGAGCACTTATCATCTTAAGATCTTCATCTCCTTTACTAGAGGATTCACCCTTATTTTTAGGAACATAAATAAACTTGGCAGTCTTAGAAGGAGGAAAATTTGGAGTGGTTCGAACAGAGGCAAAAGCGGAACCCAAGTTGGTAATAATGTCCTCTAGCTTGCCAATTCTAGAGGAATCTTGATCCAATTTTTCAGTAACTATGGGTTCTTTTTCCCCTAGACTTTTTAAAGTAACTCCTACCTTAGGTCCATATTGAGTAATATGATTATGAATCTTCTTATCCAAGTTTTCAATGAGCTCTACAGTAGCAATTTTATTTTCAATAATATCAAGCCTTCGCATCACATGTTCCAAAGTTAAGATTGTTTCATTAACCATGAGTGGGGGTGAACCTACCAAATTTATCATAGCACTATAAGAATCAACGGTATGGCTTCCCAAGAAATTTCGTCCCGTAATGGTATCCAGAACATATCTATTCCAAGGAGAAACACAAACATAAAAATTGCGAAGGAGAACGCTAGTAGATTGCTTACGAGTAGATCTATTTTGAGCATTGCAAATTCTATACTAAGCATCTTTTAAGTTTTCTCCCTCCCTTTGCTTAAAATTAAGAACTTCACTCTCGGGAGTACTAGCGATAGTAGTAAGGCTAGCCATGAGTTTAAGCAATCTAACACACAAGCAAACAAAAAGCAAACAGAAAGACGAACGGAAGAAGGGCGAATAAAAAGGCAAATCTTTTTGGTTTTTTTTCTGAAATTCGTTTTAGAAGTGGTGGAGAGAAAAATGAGAGGCAAATGGCAAATAATTTAAATGCAAGAGATGAGTTTGTGATGGGTACTTGGTAGGCTTGATGTAGACCTCTCTGGCAACCACGCCAGAAATTGGCAAGTTGACGGGAGAGTTCTTGTCTTGTCTTGCTATGCATCCTCCCCGGCAACGGCGCCAGAAATCCATCTTGCTACTTCTTGAGCTTGCGTTGGTTTTCCCTTGAAGAGGAAAGGGTGATGCAGCAAAGTAGATAAGTATTTCCCTCAGTTTTTGAGAACCAAGGTATCAATCCAGTAGGAGGTACAAGCAAGGCCCCAATCTATGCACCTGCACAAACAATCAAACACTTGCACCCAACGCTATAAAGGGGTTGTCAATCCCTTCACGGTCACTTGCAAGGATGAGATCTGATAGAGATAGATATAAAAGATTACTAAAACGATAATTAAAATAAAAGTAAATAAATTGCAGCAAAGTATTTTTGGTATTTTTGGTTTATAGATCGGAAAATATAATATGGAAAATAGACCCGGGGGCCATAGGTTTCACTAGAGGCTTCTCTCTTGAAGGAAAATAATACGGTGGGTGAACAAATTACTGTCGAGCAATTGATAGAAAAGCGCATAGTTATGACGATATCCAAGGCAATGATTATGCATATAGGCATCACGTCCGTATCAAGTAGACCGAAACGATTCTGCATCTACTACTATTACTCCACACATCGACCGACTCCTACCTGCATCTAGAGTATTAAGTTCATGAAGAACAGAGTAACGCATTAAGTAAGATGACATGATGTAGAGGGATAAACTCAAGCAATATGATGAAAACCCCATCTTTTTATCCTTGATGGCAACAATACAAATACGTGCCTCGCTACCCCTACTTTGTCACTGGGTGAGGACACCGCAAGATTGAACCCAAAACTAAGCACTTCTCCCATTGCAAGAATTACCAATCTAGTTGGCCAAACCAAACCAATAACTCGAAGAGACTTACAAAGATATGAAATCATGCATATAAGAATTCAGATAAGATTCAAATAATATTCATAGATAATCTGATCATAAACCCATAATTCATCGGATCTCGACAAACACACCGCAAAAGAGTATTACATCGGATAGATCTCCATGAAGATCATGGAGAACAAGGTATTGAAGAACATAGAGAGAGAAGAAGCCATCTAGCTACTAGCTATGGACCCAAAGGTCTCAGGTAAACTACTCACGCATCATCGGAAGGGCAATGGTGTTGATGTAGAGGCCCTCCGTGATCGAATCCCCCTCCGACAGATCGCCGGCAAAGGCCCCAAGATGGGATCTCACGGGAACAGAGGCTTGCGGCAGCGGAAAAGTATTTTCGTGGCTCTCTTTGGTATTGGGGGAATATTTCTGAATTTATAGGCGAAGAGTTAGGGTTGGAGGGCTACGGGGGGCCCACAAGCCAGGGGGGCGCCCCCCCCCCCAAGGGCGCGCCCTGGTGGCTTGTGGCCCACCCGGAGGTCTTCTGGCCTCTTCTCAAAGCCTCCTGGGTTCCTTCTGGTCCAAGAAAAATCAGCGTAGAATTTTATTCCGTTTGGACTCCGTTTGATATTCCTTTTCTGTAATACTTAAAAACAAGGAAAAAACAGAAACTGGCACTGGGCACTAGGTTAATAGGTTAGTCCCAGAAATAATATAAAATAGCATATTAATGCATATAAAACATCCAAAACAGATAATATAATAGCATGGAACAATCAAAAATTATAGATACATTGGAGACGTATCATAGGCGAATAAACTCGATCCACCTACAAGCATGATGATAATGGTGGTCATGATTAGGGACGCCTTCCCTGACTTCACCCCTACGCACATCATCTAAAACCGGACAACTGTTCTAGTAGACCCATGGTGCACACCGTGTGTGCATGCTCTAGAAGTTTTCACCACCGTCTTTCGCGAACCCATCTTCGGGGTAGGGATCAATGAAATGACCTATGTCAGGCATGTCATCGACGCCACCACAATGTTAGACATCTCCATTGCCATGCACTCGTCCATCATCATGAGTCCACCACCGAGACTCGTTGTCTCTGACTAGGAAAAAACCATGCCGCACCACCTTAAGACCCCTCTAGCCAACACCTGCTCTAAAACATCTCCTGCATCAAGCATCATAGAGGCCGGAGAAAGCTCGACCGCCATGCGCCTCCTAGGATGAACCAGAGTACAAAATCCATCGACGCGCAACCCCCAGGCACAGCCATATGAAGCCGCCTCTTGGCTCATCATCCATGATGGAGAGGAGCCGCTACCGCGGTGTCCGGAGCCGCTCCTCTAGGGCCCTTGCACTATAGCTCGATCACACCCCCTGTTGAGTTCGTTGTCCTCACGATGCCCGGACCGATGTCGCGATGCCGCGAAAATCAACCACATGAGGAAGATCTCGCGCAGTTGTGCACTGCCCACAACCGCACCATGACCAAAGGAGGCCAGATCCCCATGCCCCTTTCATCGCTAGCGGACAAGCATTTCGACGGCCACCTCTAGGAACTATGAGGGGAGAGCGGAGGGGAGAGGGGGTGGTTAAGGAGTGGGATAGGGTTTGCGACCCCAGTCGCCTTGGAGGGGAGAACATGAGGGACACGAGGCGGGAGGGTCCATGTGATGATATATCATTTTATTTTACGAAAACTTATAAGGGTAAGATTCTATGTAGCACACATATGGATGAACTTGTTTACAACATTTTCAAGCCTTGCACATGTGTTTTTTGTTAGATTTGTAAAATAAAAACGGATCAACCTTACCCAGGTTCTAAAAATGCGACCTTGTCTCACTTCAAGATAACTTAGAAGCAAATCAATGAATTATTTAGTACATCTTACGAGCTGCTATCTCATTGTACTCCCTTCATTTTTATTTACTCCGCATATATGCTTTAACCTAAGTCAAACTTTTATAAAGTTTGATCAAATTTATCGAAGACAATCTAAACTTTCACAGTAAATATATATGATATAAAAATATAGTGAATGATGATTCTAATAGTATTGGTTAGGTATTGTGGATGTTATATTTTCATATAAACTCAACAAAAGTTTAAATCGTTTGACTCGAAACAAAACAAATACAAAGTAAAAAAATAGTGAGTACATGCCAAAACTAGCATCTGAACAGATCATGACCTAATTCTTCTTGCTTGTGTTGATCAAATCTTCTCATCCTGACATGTCGACCGATTACCCGACAAGCTCGCTACCACACAACGTAGTGCCCGCTTGCTGCACCTACACATGCCATCCGTGCTCCATCCAACGGCTCCTAGCAAGGAAAACCCAAAAAACGGACATCAATCTTCACTAAAAGATAGTGGGATTAGGGCATATCCAACGGGTGACCCGTAAACTTTCTTTCGCATCCGTACGCGGACAGGGGGACAAGTCCGCGGACACGGATGCGGGAGGATGCAATCCAACGCTATCCGCATATATTTCGAACACTTTACGAATCAACCAGACGAAATTCATGCAAATATGGCGGATTTCATACAAACCGGACGAAAAATACATTTGTACATATTTTAACTAAAAATCCAAAACTATGTGCATGTCTGGCCGCCCGGAGCTCCATTCCCGTGACATGGATACACTACACTAGTCTACAGCTGGTTGTGGCGTATTCCTTTGTCTTCCTCATGTCCGGCAGCCCGCTTATCAGACTGTTGGGAGCCCTGGAGGCACATTCCTCCCCCTTTTCCTATCTCCGGCAGCGCCACTTGCCTGAGTGGCAAAGAGGGTGCTTCTGCCAGAGAGGAAGGGTTGCATCCGCTTCCATGAATGCGCCCATATGTGCTTGTTTTGGGGGGCGTGGGGTAGACGATGGCCTGCATTCGAGGACGAGACACCGTTTGTGGATGCTGGCGACTCGACTGCGTTGGCCTTCTTGTGACCAAAGAGGCGGCGACCTCCCATGTTCTACTTTTCCTTGGTGTCGTCAGCGGTCGTGGACGCGTTGGCCACCGACTCGTCCAGCTCTATGTAGCCAGCTTCTTCCTCCATCGACCGAGAGCGGTTTCGGCGACGTTGACGGCGGATGGCATGGTGTTTGGCCTCTTCCATGCCAGCCATGATGGCTTCTCCATCGTGCTCCCCCACGTGCCTCCGTGGAGCAACTTGCCACTCCTCCACGAGTTGGCTTGGAGCAGCAAGTTGTTGAACCACACGCCATCTTGGAGCGATAACCTGCTCTGTCAGGCTATGCGAGGGAGGTCGAGCTGCGACATGCCTCGCTCCTGTTTGGTAGGCTCGGTGGGCCACCCAGCCAGCTTTTATGCCGGAGAACTGCTCTTCCTTCTTGTCGGATGCCATCAGATGGGTGGAGAAAATGGTGGAAGGAGGAGATGGAGAGCGGGTGAGTGGTGCCATTCTTGCCCGGGGTCTGGTCTCCTTTAAATTGAGCGCGGGCGGGAGGAGCTTGCCAGACGTTGTGTTTAATGTCGTTTGGTCATGAACAGATGTGTGGCCGGAGTAGGTTTCTTGGCTTCCATGTGGGTTTAATGAAGGTGTTTGACTGCGACGAGGAGGTGTGTTCAGCTGGTCGTGCAGCAAACGGCACCCTCAGTCGGCGTGCCACTTCGATGGCGGAGGCAGCGGGAGGTCACGTCCGCCATGAGTAGTCTTCAATGTGGAGCGGCGCGCTTCACAACGGCATGAATATGGGCAGCTGGCGCTGGGAGAGAACGCGTGCGAGCGAAGGGGAAGTGGTTTTGGTGGGCCATGGTGGTCAGACGCGGGCGTGGGTGTTGTCCGAATGCCCGCAAAGCCCCCCACATCTCTCTCCGTCTTGCGGGAGAAAGTACGTTCGGACTGCCCTGCGGACCGATACAGGCCCGCGTTTGATGACTTCCATGGTCCGGACAGCGCGGTACGGATGGATGCGAGCGGTTTGTGGGTCGCCGTTGTAGATGCCCTTAGAAGCTTCAGCGCATCTCCAACTCGGACCGCATGGGCTGTTCGGACTCGTTTTACCATTCAAATGTAGTCCCCCCTTGGCCCACTTAAATCCCATTTCTGGTCCACTTTTTTCACTACGCCCCTGCACCCCCATCTTTTCATCCGCACGTTCCTCATTCGCCGCCGTCGATGTACATCACCGGTCGCTACCAGGCATCCTCGTGCATCTGCATCCCCCACCCATGCCTCTGCCAGCTTTGGACTACGTTGTCGTCCATCCAGGATCCCTCCAAAGCCAGGTACCCTCCGCCCCCTTCGGCGCTGTCTATGGCGGACACCACACCCGGCAAGTATTCAGTCAAATTTCATTGAACCTTTGTTTGTTGAACTTGATGTTTTCTAGAGAAAGCACGATAATGAGGTACTCGAGGATGAGTTGTTGTGCGATGCTTTGTTGTCGTATATGCGGACTTTGTAGCCATGAGGCAAGGAGGCTCGGCCTTTTGGCAAAACAAGCATGCTTCGTTCAATGAGCAAAAGAACTTCGGGTCATACGACATGCACGCCAACCATGAACGCAATACGAAGTTTTGCGGTGCAATTGCACGAGTGGGGAGAATATGGCCATCAGACTCGTCAATCATGGAGATCGTAAGTTTTTCTTTTTGTTGCTCTACATATTGTCAATGTATTGATTCACTCAAGGATAGCATCAATGTAATTCTGAATTGCAATAAGCAAGCGGGGTTTCTCAAATAGAGTCAATCTGACTGGTCAATAATGGAGATGGTAAGTTTTGCTTTTTGTTGGTCTATATATTGGTCAATTTATTGATTCACACAATGTCGCAACTTGATAATCATCACATTGTATAGCCTCGACGCGTTGTCCTGTTGTATCATAGGAGCGAGGGCGGACCATTTAAGCTCTACACCGTTAAATGAAGCTCAAGGATAACTACGTGTCTGACAACCTGTGTCGGTTCTGACTCTAGCATCGTTGAATTTGAAATCAATAAATTTGAAAAACTTGTGGAACATCTTTCTATCTCAGATGTAATATTTACGTTTAAACTGTTGTTGTACTAGTGATACTTACATGTTATTTCTTGATCAATTGTGTTATTTTTATAATTACTATGAGTGATGCGAAATTAAAAAAAAAATAAACTTCTAAAGGGACATGGTTGGATGGCCGGCTCGCACATTATTGTTTGCAGACTGATCCAGACCAGTCCACTAGTGTGCCTGTTTTATAAGTCCAAGTCGAAGATGCCCTCATAGAATAGAATAACAAAAACTATCTGTAGAACCCTGATACTTACTCTGACAGTGTCTTAAAAAATGTGTTATATTTTTATATGGGGAGTAAATAGAATAACAAAAAATATCTATAGATTCTAGCTATATAGAATTCCATACAGGTGTCGACCGTCCAGATAAAACAGTAGTCGTCCAGTCGAAGGCTTTTCCAATATGTGGCTATTCGCGCGTACGTGAACCGGGCGAGCTGTCAACAGAGCTGAATTTGGATGGATATATATATCCTCCCCCGCGCACGTCTAGTTTTATCGGGCTGACGTCCCTCTCGCCGTGAGCGCAAGTGGCACCCGCACGACCGGTCGGCGTCGCCGTCCAGCCGGGGAATGCAAAGGCGCGGGGTCGGGCGGTTCAAATAAAAAAGGCAAGCGCCGCGGCCACGTGAGGCGATACGCCGTCGCCCCAGGCCACGTGCCTGCGCACGCGCGCCGTCGACTTCCGAGGCCCACCTCATCCTTTCGGGTGGCTCCCCACGAGAGCGACCACGTACGTCGTCTACAGGGCCCTGTACTACTGCTGTACCTGTCCGGGCCGCACTGACATCGCAAGGTCCAGTGGCGGACTCTCCTCAGATCCACGGAAATTATTCTGCAGCTAATAAACTCCACTCACCGAGATAATCTACATTTTCTGCCATTCGTGGTACTTCATTTTTAAAAATCTGTCCATTCCTTTTGCATCCAAATATTCCAACATCCCATGGTGATGATATGCAAATCAATCTGCTTGGGAAAAGTGTGATGTAGTAACATCACTTCATCAAAGAATGAGATTCCCCTGTATCGATTTGAAAAGATTGAATGCCAGCAAGACTAAGCAAAGGTCCAGCATCCCATGACGATGATATCTAAAGCAATCTGCTTGAAAAGTCAGATGCAGTAACATCACTTCTCAAAGGATGAGATTCCCCTGTATCTACTTGAAGAGATTGAATGCCAGCAATACTAAGCAAGGTTACGGTCCCAAAGAAAATGATGAATGTTTTCATTGCAAGCCAATTATCGTTCTACCTATGTTTGCTTTGCTTATCTGAAGGCAACAGTGTTCTGCAAGTATTATACACAATAACTTTGCTTCCTGCGCCTCTGTGTTTGTTTATCTGAAGGGAACTGAATTATATATCGGCAAATAGAAAGTACAGTTTGCATGAATAGAGATAGAACGCAAGTCTCATTTTGAAAAGTGCCCACCACAACATTATTTGGGCGACCCGCGTCATTTTTTCCAAAGTTTCCACGAGTTTATAGTGGCGGGCCCTTTGGGCCGTGCGTCACACATATGTTAAGTCTGAAAACTCCTCCATAATAGTCTTAAAAATGTCCATGGGGCTTTCAAATGTGTGTTTTACACATCGAAAATTTATCACAGCGTTTTCCCCCTTTTAGTGCCCGAAAAATCATGTAGTGCCTCAAAAATAGCAGACCATCTCGAAAAGTGGCCAAATTTGAGCATGTGGCTTTAGGTGGTGTGTATTAATCCTCGAAAAAGTTTGAAGTTAAAAAGATTTAAAAAGATGAAGTTCTGAACGGCAGGCGGTGGTTTTCGTTTGAAATCCTGACACTTGGGGGGATAGTGTCCATTTTGTACACGAGGCGTCAAGTTTTTGTCATAACGCTCTGAAATTTATATCACACCCTACATGAGTGAGACGAAGACAACATGCAAAGTTTCATCACTTTCGGAACTTGTTTGCGCGGTATTTCTAACCGAAGAGAGTTTTGCCCATTTCAGTGGCCGAAAAATCAGGTAATGCCTCGAAAATAGCAGACTAAATCGAAAAGTGGTCAAATTTGAGCATGTGGTTTTTGATGCTTTGCATTAATCCTAGAAAAAATTGAAGTTCAAAAGATTTAAAAATATGGAGTTTTGTGCGACACGCGGCAGTTTCCGTTTGAAACCCTCACACTTTGGGGGAGAGTGTCCATTTTGTACACAAGGTGCATCAAGCTTTTTACGTAACGCTCTCCAATTTGTACCACACCATACATGGGATGAAGATAGCATGCAAATTGTCATCCCTTTCGGAACTCGTTTGCTCGATATTTCTTACTAAGAGAGTTTTGCCCCTTTTAGTGGCTGGGAAATCAGGTAATGCCCTGAGCAGACCAACTCAGAAAGTGGACAAATTTGAGCATGTGTGTCAGAATCGGGGCTCCGTGGACCCAAGGAGGTTTGAACTCTGGGGTGCGCAGGTTCTCTCGCCCTACTCTACCTCGCAACCTCACGGCGACACTCCAGCGTGCTCGAGCTAAGGAAGAAGAACAGTGGACACGGCAGTTTACCCAGGCTCAGGCCACCTTGCGGTGTAAAACCCTACTCCTGCTTGTTTGGATTGCTTGAGGATGAGAGCGAATACAAGGGTGGGTTCTGGCTAACTGGGGTCCATCCTTCTCTACGGTGGCAACCTGCCCTATCTTATACTGGCCCTGGTCCTCTTCCCCCGAAAACACAAGGCGGGAAGGGTCGCCACAACGGCCAGTTTGAAGGGGGACATGACTGCAGCTTATCCTGATAAAAGTAGTCTTCGCCTGCAAAAGCCTTCTGCCGTGGCGCGTCGGTGGGCTCGGGGATGACCTCTGTCCTGGCGAGCCCCCAGCCTTGGTCTTCTTTCACCAAACAGGAAACCTTTGGAGATTGCTTTGGGAACCGGTGAGCTGGCCCTGCTCCCTTATCACAAAAGAGGAAAACCTTCCTATCTGCGCCTGTTGGCGCGGCTCCTGGCACTGCTTGGTGTGGCGCGCATCGCCCACATGAAGATGCAGGACCGTGTGACCCCGTCGAGCCATCCTAGATCACTCCACTCCATAGACGCCCCGGGGGCAGCCTCGAGAAGCAACCTCGCGAGGGGGCTTCGCGAGGCTCTTGACGATGCTTGCTGAAGTGTGCCTCGCGAGGCGGGGGCCCTCGCGAGGGTCTTGCTCGTGAAGTCCAACGGTGGGCCGTGCTGGGACCATGGCATGCGCCGCGTCTTGGGCCACAGGCAGACGGGCCTGGGTACCCCCACTCCCAGTCCGACAGTAGCCCCCGGGCCCACAGCATGCACGATTCCGCCGGTTGGAGGGGCGAAACGGTGCGGGCCCAAATCGCATGTGGGTCAGGCACGACGCGTGGCACACGACATGGCACGAGATGCCCCGACTTCTCCACGACGCCTCGACAACTGCCTAGGCCGGCATAAAGCCTGTGCGCGACGCGGGGCCATCATTTCTCTCCCTTGCTTTGCATCCGACTAGCGAAGGCGAGGTGGCGCAGGCCGGCCATCCGCCGAGTGCTATATATATATAACGATAGGGGGAAGGGTCCCTTGGCTCGTCTTCCTCACTCTTGCTCTTCATTCCCGCTTGTCGTCGTAGTAGCGATGGCGCCCGTGAGGAGGTTTTCCGCCGTTGCGAAGGAAAAGGCAGCGACGGAAGAGGCAGAAGTGCCGAAAACGGCGAGGGTGCGAGGCCGCCTTCGTACATCTGTCGCCATGCCTGGGACGTCTTCTAGGGGGCGGCGGCGCCCTCCGCTAGTGACTCATGCCGACTCAGGCAGCCGTGGAGGAAGCTCAGCCCGCGGACGCAGACGCGAGGGGGGGGGGGGCGAGGTCGCCGCGGGCGCGGTAGGAAGAACGGCCCAGCCGCAAGGCCGCCACCACCGTGGAGCCACTCCACCGACGCGGCCCGCGAGTTTATCGTGGTGATGTATAGCCAGCCACGCACCTGGCTCCGGCTCTCGGACTGCTTCACGGAGGGTATGGCAGAGCGTGCACCCCTGGGCCTGTGGCTGCAGCCAGACGGTTGCTGCAACAGGTCTTCCTGGGTGGCGATGGAGTTCACCCTCTTCGGCTTCATGCTCTTGAAGCGGGGGTGGGAGTCGTTCGCCCTCGCTCACGGCATGAAGGAGGGGCGTCCTCCACTTCAAGTTCGACGAGGCCACCACGCTCTTCATGAACATCTTCGAGGAGGCCGGCGACCGCCTGGACTGCTCCATGGAGAGTGACAACAACAGCGGCGGCAGCTCTTCCCGCGACGATGGCGGCAGTTCTTCCTCCGGGGGAAGCGGGAGCGACGACAACTCCGACGACTCCCTGGGCGCCGCGTCGAGGAGGAAGACTCCGACTAGACGCAGGCAGCGCCAGAATCAGAGTTTTGGAGGTGGTGGCGCTCGGGCCCGGTCCAACCTCTTTTGCTCTTCCTTTCTACAGTGAACCATGCAGGTCCCGTGGGGGCGTGTTAGAAGAATTATGGCCCTCGCGCCTTAAGTTTAATGTTGTTTCTGGTCGAGAATGAATTTGTTCATAGCGCTTCTCTGGAATCGCCTTAACGCTCTGCGTCGCTAGGACCCAGCCTCTGAGCAGGACTCAGCCGTCGCTAATATGCCAGGTCGCGATGCCTAGGACAAACCAGGAGGTGAGGGGCCCGAAGTCCGGTAAGAGCTCCTGAGGTGCGATGCTCAAGAGGTCCCCCTTCCACCATGGCCCACCAAAGATCACCGAGCCGCGGGGGGAGGTTAACTTAACCTCTCGGGGCGCGTCGCGAGGCGGCCACGGCCTGCGAGAGGTTTATGTAGCGTGAGGGCGCGTCTTTCCGAAGTTAACTTTCTTATCCCATCTTTCATCCTGCAATGGATTAATGTAAGCCCAACGAGGGGCGCGTGAAAGATCGTTGCCCTTTGCAACCAACGCCTTTGCAATTTGAACTTTGAACCATGCATCCGCTTCTGGGGTCCCCTCGCGGAGTTCTGCTCTTTTCCCTTGCTTGCTTAGGTGCCCTGCGTCGTCGGGACCCAGCCCCCGAGCAAGCATCAGCCGTCGCTGGTATGTCAGGTTGCGATGCCTGGACAAAGCCAAGAGGTGAGGAGCTTCGGGAGCTAGTGTAGGATCCTAAGGCGCGATGCTCAAGGACCCCCCTTCGACGCATAAGCGGCCTGTGCGAGGGAAAACGCTGGCCATGGCGAGGCTGCCCCGGGGGGGGGGGGGTCTCATACTTAGTTCTCTGCAACGCCAACAAGTTGTTATTTGCCGGACGCGCCTTGTGAGACCCCTCGAGCAGTCCGCCCCGAGGAGAAATCCTGCGCGCAAGGCACTTCATTTTGAATGATGCGCGCTCGCTGGTTTGCACTTGGGTGTCACGTGAGGAGGCCAGGCACCAAGGTCCTTGGTGGGGTGATGTGCGCGGGAGCACGCCTACGAGCCAGGGCCCAGTCCCTTGAGTTTTTTAGCGCTGTTGGGACCTACCCGAGCACAGGCACCATGTCCAGCCCCTGCTCACGTGAGGCCCAGGGGGGAGCTGGCGAGCGCGTGGCGCGGAAGAAGGCCGGCGGCTGCCGTCCTAGGCACGATTCACCCTGAGTTCGATGTGGCCCGTGGGGGCGCTCTCAGTTAACTTCTCCACCAGCGCGGAGCATGGGGCTTCCACTTGGGCGTCGGCATGATCATAGTTTGATCGTTCCGCCAACGCGGAGCATGGGGCTTCCACTTGGGCGTGGGCATGGTCTTGATTCAACCGTTCCGCTAGCGCAGAGCATAGGGCTTCCTCTTGGGCATGGGCATGGTCGCGATTCGACCGTTCCGCCAGCGCGGAGCATGGGGTTTCCACTTGGGCGTGGGCATGGTCGCGATTCGATCGTTCCGCCAGTGCGGGGCATGGGGCTTCCACTTGGGTGTGTGTGGGAGTCCTTCCGAGACCAAGGGGTGGCGCACCGGGAGGCTCCGGAGCGTGTACAACTCCACCTCATTCTTACGTGAGAGGGTCATGGGTAGAACTTGTGGAGGTGCCGGACGCTCCAGGCACAGGGCTCAGGAGCTCCTTCCTTGGTCCTCAAGCAGTTCGCGCCTGGCTCTTGACGCGGCACGTGCCCATGTACCCCGTGACATGGGGGCGACGCATGTCGGACGGCCGCCGATGCATGGCCCTTGAGGTGGCGAAGCACTAAGCTAGCATCCATACAAACCGGGCCGCACCCTTACTCGGTCACTCGCGACGATTCCATGAGAGGGAGAGACACCAAGGACCTCTATGAAGTGACGAGTGGGGGACAGGCCTCGAGACAGAGCTCGATCGCTTGGTTTTATCAACGCTGCAGGGAAGGACCCAAGCACAGACGCCGTGTCCAGCCCCCGGTCATGGGACGGCCGAGGGAGTGGACGCGAGGGCGCGGCGATTTCAGATGGTAACGAGTCACCAAACACAAGGCTTGAGAAAACGACATAAGCTCAACAAAAGATAACCAGATTTGCTACACAACCAAAAGGTGAGGGGGCTGCAGGGGCGGACCCTTGCCAGCTCGAGGATAATGCAGCCCGAAGGGCGCCCTTAATTTGAACGAACCAAAAAGTCACCTAGCAATCATGCTGCTGCACAAGCATCAGGCTGCTTGGCGAAGCGTGCCGCGGAGGTTCACCTCTGAGGGACCGGTTGGCCCCTGAGGTTTCGAGGGCTCGCGAGGCGCCATTTCGAGCTGCGCCAGCCTATGGAAGGTAACGTCGACGTTCACCAAGCCGAAGGGCATGCAGACGTAGTTGGTGGTAACGCCCCTGCTCAAACCGACGCGCGATGGCCAGATGAGGTCCTAGGAGCCAGCCCTGTTGAGGCCCGCGATGTCGATGCACATGCGCACCTTGCTGTTCTCCCCGGGGGCGGAAGCCGAGTTGATGGGGCGTCCCGGATGACACTCACTGCGCATGGCCCGAGCCTCTCGCAGCTTGTCAATCTCTCAGGTGATGAACTCTGAAGCACTGGATGTATTTGTGGAGAGTTTCGCCGGGTTGCTAGCGCATAGGACGCAAGTTGTTGAGGGTGAGCGAGCGCTCATATGTGCCCTTGAAGTTGGAGACGAACTGCGCGCATAGCTCGGGCCATGAGGAGATGTAACTCTCAGGGAGGTTCATCAGCCACAAGCACGCCGCATCCTTGAGGACCATGGGGAACCAGTTGTCCATGACGTTCTCATCGCCCCCAACATATTCGATGCCGATGTCATAGAGCTGTAGGTACTCTGCGGGGTCGGGGGTGCCGTCATAGCGAGGAGGCAGTTCCGGCTTGAAAGGCGTAGGCCACACCACGCGGTGCAGCTCAGGAGTGATGGCTCGAAAGCCCCCGCTGCTGGACGGAGCACCGCCGGCGAGGGTGATGCAGTTCTGGCACCCGGCTGCAGCGACGCCCTGGTGGGTGCGGTTCTGGCACTGGCACTGTTGCTCGAGGATCACTCGTGCGTCGGGCGGCGTGCGACGGACGATCTGGCAGCTGGCCTCATATTGGGCCTGTGAAGGCGCTCCACGGGGTGGGTCGCGCAGGCGCGCATCGCGCCGAGGCTCGATTGGGTCGTCGCACAAGGGAGGCGGCGGAGACACTCCGTGCGCCACGTCCCAAGCACGAGACGCTGGGGTAAGAAGTGAGCGAGAGGGTGCCGGGGCTTGTCCAACGACGGTGACGAGCTCGGTGATGAGGCCATCCCGCTGCATGAAAGGATGCGCGGAGGAGTCCTGCTACTCGCGGGCAGCAGGGTTGGTGCTGGCGGCTTCGGTGCTGGCGGAGTGGCGGCGGACGTCACGGCCCGCAAGCACGGTCTGGACGACGCGGGCCACCCGGCACTCGGCACGCACACGGCGAGCGTCAGCCATACGGTTGGCGAAGCTGGAGCCGAAATGGAGCTGGAGAACAGCGGCGCACCCCTACCTGGCACGCCAAATGTCGGAATCAGAGCTCCGGGGACCCAAGGAGGTTCGAACTCTGGGGTGCGCAGGTTCTCTCGCCCTACTCTACCTCGCAACCTCACGGCGACACTCCGACGTGCTCGAGCTAATGAAGAAGAACAATGGACACGACAATTTACCCAGGTTCAGGCCACCTTGCGGTGTAAAACCCTACTCATGCTTGTTTGGATTGCTTGAGGATGAGAGCGAGTACAAGGGTGGGTTCTGCCTAACTGCGGTCGATCCTTCTCTACGGTGACAACCTGCCCTATCTTATACTGGCCCTTGTCCTCTTCCGCCGAAAACACAAGGCGGGAAGGGTCGCCACAACGGCAAGTTTGACGGGGGGACAAGACTACAACTTATCCTGACAAAAGTAGTCTTCGCCTGCAAAAGCCGCCTGCCGTGACGCGTCGGTGGGCTCGGGGATGACCTCCGTCCTGGCGAGCCCCCAACCTTGGTCTTCTTTCACCAAACAGGAAACCTCCGGAGATTGCTTTGGGAACCGACGAGCTGGCCCTACACCTTTAGCACAAAAGTGGAAAGCCTTCCTATCTGCGCCTGCTGGCGCGGCTCCTGGCGCTGTTTGGCGTGGAACCCGTCGCCCACGTGAAGATGTAGGACTACGTGACCCCGCCGAGCCATTCTTGATCAGTCCACTCCGTACAGGCCCCGGTGGCAGCCTCGAGAAGTGACCTCGCGAGGGGGATTCGCGAGGCTCTTGACAATGCTTGCTGATGTGTGCCTCGTGAGGGTCTTTCTTGTGATGTCTAATGGTGGGTCGTGCTAGGCCCATGGCATGTGCCGTGTCTTGGGCCGCAGGCAGACAGGCCTGGGTACCCCTGATAACCCACAAGTATAGGGGATCGCAACAGTTTTCGAGGGTAGAGTATTCAACCCAAATTTATTGATTCGACAAAAGGGGAGCCAAAGAATATTCTCGAGTATTAGCACCTGAGTTGTCAATTCAACCACAACTGAAAGACTTAGTATCTGCAGCAAAGTATTCAGTAGCAAAGCAGTATGGAACTAACGGTAACAATGGCAAAGTGACAGTAGCAGTGTTGTAGTGATTGTAACAGTAGCAATGGAAAAGTAACTTAGCAAAGATCAATATATGAAAAGCTCGTAGGCAATGGATCGGTGCTGGATAATTATGTCGGATGGCATTCATCATGCAACGGTTATAACATAGGGTGACACAGAACTAGCTCCAATTCATCAATGTAATGTAGGCATGTATTCCATATATAGTCATACATGCTTAAGGAAAAGAACTTGCATGACATCTTTTGTCCTACCCTCCCGTGGCAGCGGGGTCCTAATGGAAACTAAGGGATATTAAGGCCTCCTTTTAATAGAGAACCGGACCAAAGCATTAGCACTTAGTGAATACATGAACTCCTCAAACTACGGTAATCACCGGAAAGAATCCCAGTTATTGTCAACCTGGGGGATGCAGATCATAACTCGTAATAGGTGTCTATAACTTGCAATATAGGATCAAGAACACATATATATTCATGAAAACATAATAGGTTCAGATATGAAATCATGGCACTCGGGCCCTAGTGACAAGCATTAAGCATAGCAAAGTCATAGCAACATCAATCTCAGAACATAGTGGATACTAGGGATCAAACCCTAACAAAACTAACTCGATTACATGGTAGATCTCATCCAACCCATCACCGTCCAGCAAGCCTACGATGGAATTACTCACGAACGGTGGAGAGCATCATGAAATTGGTGATGAAGGATGGTTGGTGACGACGACGGCGTCGATTTCCCCTCCCCGGAGCCCAAATCAGACTCCAGATCCGCCCTCCCGAGGAAGAACAGGAGGTGGCGGCGGCTCCGTATCGTAAAACACGATGAACTCTTGTCTCTGATTTTTTTCTCCACGAATAGGAATATATAGAGTTGGAGTTGAGGTCGGAGGAGCTCCAGGGGGCACACAAGACAGGGGACGCGCCCTAGGGGGGCGCCCCCCTGGCTTGTGGCCAGGTGGTGGACCCCCTCCAGTTGATTCTGTCACCAGTATTTTTTATTAATTCCAAAAATATTCTCCGTAAATTTTCAGGTCAATCCGAGAACTTTTATTTTTGCACAAAAATAACACCAAGGCAATTCTGCTGAAAACAACGTCAGTCCGGGTTAGTTCCATTCAAATCATGCAAATTAAAGTCCAAAACAAGGGCAAAAGAGTTTGGAAAAGTAGATACGATGGAGACGTATCAACTCCCCCAAGCTTAACCCATTGCTTGTCCTCAAGCAATTCAGTTGATAAACTAAAAGTGATAAAGAAAAACTTTTATAAACTCTGTTTGATCTTGCTGTTGTAAATATTTCTAACTGATGTTCAGATTTTCAGCAAAGATTATAGACTAACCACATTCACAATAACATTTAGGTCTCACATTTACTCATATCAATAGCATAATCAACTAGCGAGCAATAATAATATGTCTCGGATGACAACAATTTTATCAAAACAATCATGATACAATATGATATAATGGTATCTCGCTAGCCCTTTCTGAGACCGCAAAACATAAATGCAGAGCACCTCTGAAGAACAAGGACTGACTAGACATTGTAATTCATGGTAAAAGAGATCCAGTCACACTCATACTCAATATCAATTAATAACAAAGCATACAAATGACGAAGGTGCTCTCTAACTGGTGCTCTTTATAAGAGGAGGATGACTCAACAGTAAATAAAATAGATAGGCCCTTCGCAGAGGGAAGCATTGATTTACAGAGGTGCGAGAGCTCGAGCTTTTAAAACAGGGATGAATCATAATTTTGGGAGGTATGCTTTCATTGTCAACATAACAACTAAGAGATCTCGATATCTTCCATGCTAGATACATTATAGGCAGTTCCCAAACAGAATAGTAAAGTTTTTACTCCTCCTCCACCAATCGATCACACTCCATGGCGGGCCAAATCCATGGGTACCGTCCATACAAACAACAATACTTTGATTTGATTTTTGAGCATGGAACTGGGCATCCCGAATACCAGCCACTTTCTCGTGAATGATAGTGAATAAACACATATCGTGAGAATAACCCAGCTAGCATGGAAGATACTGACAGCCCCTAGTCACTAAATGAGCGATTCGGGCATACAAAACAGGGTATTATTTGAAGGTTTAGAGTTTGGCACATGCAAATTTACTTGGAACGGCAGGTAAATACCGCATATAGGTAGGTATTGTGGACTCATATGGAACATCTTTGGGTTTATGGAAATGGATGCACAAGCAGTATTCCCGCTTAGTACAAGTGAAGGCTAGCAAAAGACTGGGAAGCGACCAACTAGAGAGCGACAACAGTCATAAACATGCTTTGAGATTAACCAACATTGAATGCAAGCATGAGTAGGATATAAATCACCATGAACATAAACATCGTAGAGGCTATGTTGGTTTTGTTTCAACTGCATGCGTGAACATGTGCCAAGTCAAGCCACTTGAATCATTCGGAGGAGGATACCATCCTATCATACTACATCACAACCATTTTAAAATGCATGTTGGCACTCCAGACAAACCATTATACACTCTTAGCTAATTAAGCATGGCATGAATAACTATAATCTCTAATTGTCATTGCAAACATGTTTCATCCATAATGAGCTGAATCCAGAACGATGAGCTAATCATATTTACAAAAACAAAATAGGTCGAGTTCATACCAGCTTTTCTCCATCTCAATCACTTCATCATATGTCGTCATTATTGCCTTTCACCTACACGACTGAACGGTGTGAATAATAATAATAGTGCACGTGCATTGGACTAAGCTGGAATCTGCAAGCAATAACTAAAAGGAGAAGGCAAGGTAATATGGGCTCTCTGATAGATAAACAATAATGCATATGAGAGCCACTCAACATGTCATCGTGGTCTTCTCCTTACGACCCAAAGAAGAAAGGAAAACTATTTACACGGGAAAGCTCCCAACAAGCAAAAGAAGAACGAGAAATCTTTTTGGGTTTTCTTTTAATACTACAACTAAACAAACTAGAAGGTAAAGCTAGAACTAATTTTTTTGGATTTTCTCAAGGTTAATTAAACACATAAGAAGAAAGCAAAAAGAAGAAATCAACTACCATGGATGGTACAATGAAAAAGTATGAACACCGACAACTGGAATGAATGTGTGAACATGAATGTAATGTCGGTGAGAAATACGTACTCCCCCAAGCTTAGGCTTTTGGCCTAAGTTGGTCTAGGGCCATGGCTGGAAATAACCATCTCCTGGATACTCCGGAGGATACTGAGGGTTCCACTGGTTGGCGAGCTCCTGTGGCTCCCACTGAAAAACTGGATTCTGATACGGATCAAGGGCTGGTGCCGGCTCAGGTGCTGGGGGTTGCGATGGGCCCCAATATCTGTAAATGTCCTCGGGCCTAATAGTGTACCTGCCTGAACGAATATCGAACAAAAAGAAGCTGGCAAAGCAATAATCTCACAAGTACCCTGACTAAATACTAAGTTGTAAAGCAGCCTCTTATCATTATCTTTCCTAATAAAATCATGTGCTACCATGCTGTCATAGTCTAAATATCTCGTGGGTAGCAGCATTTCTTCTTCCTCGTCAAGCCTAATGGGTATCTCGAAGTGTTTGGCTAGACGAGATGCAAAGATACCTCCGAATATGGGGCCCTTCGAACGGTTTAAGTTCAACCGTTGGGCCACTCTAGCGCCCAGACTAAAAGTTATATCAGCAAGTAAAGCGTGGCGCAGAATGGCGAGGTCGGGAGCACTAATGCTTTCACTCTCCCCTCGACCAACGAGACATCTCCCCACAAATAATGAATAATAGCGTAGAACTGGAAAATGCAAACTAGCTGCTCTGGCCTTTGACACCCCTCTCTCTTCCCCCACAGTGATTGCGGCAATAAAGTCCTCCATGTCTCTAGGACGTGGCTCACTGATACTGCCCTCATAAGGTATTTTGCAAACATTGCAAAAATCGTAAAGTGACATTTCCTTAGGCACATCATATAAGTAAAATTCTACCATGGGAGGATTCTTCCTAAGATAAAAGTGAAAATTTTGCACGAAAATATTAGTGAGTAACAGGTACTGGTCATACTTATCGTTGAGGAAGTTGGTGATGCCTGCATTCTCTGCCAAATAATAGAAATCTTCATAAATTCCAGCCGCCCTCAAGAATGCATCACTTGGCCATTCACATGGCCGAACCTCCGCGGTGCGGGGAATATTGTATCTGGGCTTCTCGTTTTCATTTTCTTTAGAACCCCGGCTTGAAGAGCCTCTTAACAATCTCCTCATCATTTCTTTCTCTGAAAAATAATTCTGAAATTTTTAGTGACTCCAAATAAAAGTGAACAAACCTCAATAAAACTTATAGCAACTACTCCCACCAGTGCCTAGAGGCTATATCATGCATCAAAACTACTTGGGACCATGCAAATTTGACATGCAAGCTCAAGAACAAGGTCACCACAGCAGCAAAAATTTGCAATATATAAAGCACTAGAACAAAAACTAATTGGACCATTGGAGGAGTCACAAACCGGTGAACAATCGCCTAAAACAGTTTTGCAAATGGAGCTTTTAGCAAGGAGATCGAAAATGGCAGCAAGATGAGCTAGAACACGGGTTTGAGCAATGGTGGGATTTTTTCTGGAGGAAGACGAAGTGGATGGGTGCTGGAATAAGTGAGGGGGCCCCACGTGGGATCCACAAGCCAGGGGCGCGCCCAAGGGGGGTGGGCGCGCCCTGCAGGCTTGTGGCCCACTGGTGCAGCCCCTTGATGTGTTCTCAGTGCCAAAAATTCTTAAATATTCCAGAAAAAATCATACTTCATTTTCAGGGAATTCTGAGAACTTTTATTTTCAGGTCATTTTTCTATTGCACGGATAAATCAGAAAACAGAGAAATAATTGCATTTTTACTAAATTGAAACTAAAGAACAGAAAATAAATGTTGGGTGCAGAAAGTTGTGCTTTCTAAATTCATCCATCTCATGCTCATAAAAAAGAATCCATCAATAAGGTTGATCAAGTCTTATTGACAAACTTTTTTCGAATGACATGGAACCGGAGAATTTTCGAATAACACTAGGTTACCTCAATGGGGATATGCATGTCCCCAACAATAAGTATATCATATTTCTTTTTGACAGTAGGGAGAGGGAATTCAAAGTCTCCAATAATAATCGTTGAAATTTTTTCAATGGAGTTGATACTATGAACTTGAGGTTGTTTCTTCGGGAAGTGTACCGTATGCTCATTACCATTAACATGAAAAGTGACATTGCCCTTGTTGCAATCAATAACAGCCCCTGCAGTGTTCAAAAAGGGTCTACCAAGGATGATCGACATACTGTTGTCCTCGGGAATATCAAGAATAACAAAGTCCGTTAGGATAGTGACATTTGCAACTACGACAGGCACATCCTCACAAATACCGATGGGTAAAGCAGTTGATTTATCAGCCATTTGCAGAGAGATTTCAGTAGGTGTCAACTTATTCAAATCAAGTCTACGATATAAAGAGAAAGGCATAACACTAACACCAGCTCCAAGGTCACATAAAGCAGTTTTAACATAATTTCCTTTAATAGAGCATGGTATAGTAGGTACTCCGGGATCTCCTATTTTCTTTGGTATTCCACCTTTAAAAGTATAATTAGCAAGCATGGTGGAAATCTCAGCTTCCGGTATCTTTCTTTTATTCGTCACAATATCTTTCATATACTTAGCATAAGGAGACATTTTCAGAATATCAGTCAAGCGCATACGCAAAAAGACAGGTCTAAGCATTTCAACAAAGCGCTCAAAATCCTCACCATCCTTTTTCTTGGATGGTTTAGGAGGAAAGGGCATCGGTTTCTGAACCCATGGTTCTCTTTCTCTACCATGCTTCCTAGCAACAAAGTCTCTTTTATCATATCTTTTGTTCTTAGGTTGTGGGTTATCAAGATCAACAGCAGGTTCAATCTCCACATCATTATCATTACTAGGTTGAGCATCAACATGAACATCATCATTAATACTATCACTAGGCTCATGTTCATTACCAGATTGTGTCTCAGTGTCAGAAATAGAAATATCATTTGGGTTTTCATGAGTATCAATAACAGGTTCACTAGCAGCATGCAAAGTCCTATCGTCATTCTTTTTCCTTTTATTAGAATGACCAGGTGCATCAGTATTAACTCTCTGAGAATCTTGCTCAATTCTCTTAGGATGGCCCTCAGGATACAAAGGTTCCTGAGTCATTCTACCACCTCTAGTCACAACTCTAACAGAATGATCATTGTTCTTACTAATCATCTCATTAAGCAAATCATTTTGTGCCTTAAGTACTTGTTCTACTTGAGTAGTTACCATGGAAGCATGTTTACTAATAAGCTTAAGATCATTAACAATTCTACTCATATAACCACCTAAGCGATCAAGCATGTAAGCATTATGTTTCAGTTGTCTACTAACATAAGCATTAAAATTTTCTTGCTTAGCAATAAAGTTATCAAACTCATCCAAGCATTGGCTAGCAGACTTATTATAAGGAATATCACCTTCATCAAATCTACGGAGGGAATTTACCTCTACTACCTGTGTCGGGTTATCAAGACCATGTATTTCTTCAATAGGTGGTAGATTCTTAACATCATCAGCTTTAATACCTTTTTCTTTCATAGATTTCTTTGCCTCTTGCATATCTTCAGGACTGAGAAATAGAATACCTCTTTTCTTCGGAGTTGGCTTTGGAGGTGGTTCGGGAATAGTCCAATCATTATCATTCCCCAATATATTATTCAATAGTAGTTCAGCTTGTTCAACAGTTCGTTCCCTGAAAACACAACCAGCACAACTATCTAGGTGGTCCCTAGAAGCATCGGTTAGTCCATTATAAAAGATATCAAGTATTTCATTTTTCTTGAGAGGGTGATCAGGCAAAGCATTAAGAAATTGGAGAAGCCTCCCCCAAGCTTGTGGGAGACTCTCTTCTTCAATTTGCACAAAGTTAAATATTTCCTGCAAGGCAGCTTGTTTCTTATGGGCAGGAAAATATTTTTCAGAGAAGTAATATATCATATCCTGGGGACTACGCACACAACCAGCAGCAAGAGAATTAAACCATATCTTAGCATCACCCTTTAATGAGAAAGGAAACAACTTAAGAATATAGTAATAACGATTTTTTTCCTCATGAGTGAATAGGGTGGCTATATCATTCAATTTAGTGAGATGTGCCACAACAGTTTCAGATTCATAACCATGGAAAGGATCAGATTCTACCAAAGTAATTAACTCAGGATCAACAGAGAATTCATAATCCTTATCAGTAACAAAGATAGGTGAAGTAGCAAACTTGGAATCATATTGCATTCTAGCATTCAAAGATTTTTCTTTCCACTTGCATAGTAATTTCTTAAGATCATCTCTATCTTTACAAGCAAGAAAGTCCCTAGTTACCTCTCCCTCCATAACATAACCCTTAGGTATATTAGGCAATTCATATCTAGGAGAGCTAGGTCTAGCAGGTGTCTCATAATGTTCAGTTTCAGTAATTTCTTCAGTTTCAGAAATATCATCAGTTGCAGCATTGACTCATAGCAATTTGTTCATCAAGAAATTCACCCAGTGTCATAGTAGTATCAAGCAAAGTATCATAATAAGCATCATGCATAGCAGAAGTGACATCATCAATTACTTGCGACACATTAGAATCAATAGCAGGTGGTGGTGTTGCAAATTTACTTATAACAGAAGGTGAATCAAGTGTAGAGCTAGATGGCAGTTCCTTACCTGTCCTCGTAGTTGAGGGGTAGATCTTAGTTTTAGCATCTTTCAAATTCTTCATAGTGATCAACAGATATAAATCCTAATTGACTCAGAGAATAGAGCTATGCTCCCCGGCAACGGCGCCAGAAAAAGGTCTTGATAACCCACAAGTATAGGGTATCGCAACAGTTTTCGAGGGTAGAGTATTCAACCCAAATTTATTGATTCGACACAAGGGCAGCCAAAGAATATTCTCGAGTATTAGCAGCTGAGTTGTCAATTCAACCACACCTGAAAGACTTAGTATCTGCAGCAAAGTATTCAGTAGCAAAGCAGTATGGAAGTAACGGTAACAATGGCAAAGTGACAGTAGCAGTGTTGTAGTGATTGTAACAGTAGCAATGGAAAAGTAACTTAGCAAAGATCAATATATGAAAAGCTCGTAGGCAATGGATCGGTGATGGATAATTATGTCGGATGGCATTCATCATGCAACGGTTATAACATAGGGTGACGCAGAACTAGCTCCAGTTCATCAATGTAATGTAGGCATGTATTCCATATATAGTCATACGTGCTTATGGAAAAGAACTTGCATGACATCTTTTGTCCTACCCTCCCGTGGCAGCGGGGTCCTAATGGAAACTAAGGGATATTAAGGCCTCCTTTTAATAGAGAACCGGACCAAAGCATTAGCACTTAGTGAATACATGAACTCCTCAAACTACGGTAATCACCGGAAAGAATCCCAGTTATTGTCACCCTGGGGGATGAGGATCATAACTCGTAATAGGTGTCTATAACTTGCAAGATAGGATCGAGAACACATATATTCATGAAAGTATAATAGGTTCAGATCTGAAATCATGGCACTCGGTCCCTAGTGACAAGCATTAAGCATAGCAAAGTCATAGCAACATCAATCTCAGAACATAGTGGATACTAGGGATCAAACCCTAACAAAACTAACTCGATTACATGGTAGATCTCATCCAATCCATCACCGTCCAGCAAGCCTACGATGGAATTACTCACGAACGGTGGAGAGCATCATGAAATTGGTGATGAAGGATGGTTGGTGATGACGACGGCGTCGATTTCCCCTCTCCGGAGCCCAAATCAGACTCCAAATCTGCCCTCCCGAGGAAGAACAGGAGGTGGCGGCGGCTCCGTATCGTAAAACGCGATGAACTCTTCTCTTTGATTTTTTTCTCCACGAATAGGAATATATAGAGTTGGAGTTGAGGTCGGAGGAGCTCCAGGGGGCCCACAAGACAGGGGGGCGCGCCCCCTGGCTTGTGGCCAGGTGGTGGACCCCCTCCAGTTGATTCTTTCGCCAGTATTTTTTATTAATTCCAAAAATATTCTCCGTAAATTTTCTGGTCAATCCGAGAACTTTTATTTCTGCACAAAAATAACACCAAGGCAATTCTGCTGAAAATAGCGTCAGTCCGGGTTAGTTCCATTCAAATCATGCAAATTAGAGTCCAAAACAAGGGCAAAAGAGTTTGCAAAAGTAGATACGATGGAGACGTATCAACCCCTAGTCCCATGGGCCCGACAATGTGGATTTGGATGTTTTGCACTAATAATAGAAAAAAATTGAATGTGAAAATATTTAAAAAGATGGAGTTCTATGTGGCAGGCGGCGGTTTCCCTTCGAAAACATAACACTTTGGGGAGAGTGTTCGTTTTGTGCACGAGGTGCATCTAGTTTGTGCCGTAACGCTCTCAAATTTGTACCACACCCTACATGGGTGAGATGTATACACATGCAAAGTTTCATCCCTTTCGGAACTCATTTGCGGGTATTTCTTACCGAAGAGTTTCTAGTGGCCCAAAAATCAGGTAATGCCTCAAAAATAACATACGAACTCGAAAAATGGCCAAATTTGAGCGTGTGGCTTTGGATGGTGTGTATTAATCCTATGAAAAGTTTGAAGTCCAATAGATTTAAAAATGAGTTAAAATGGTTCAAAATTTTATTTGGCGGGCATTTCTCTGCCTAACATAGGGGTGGCGGGTGTTTTGAAGAGCCTGCCACGTTGAAACCCGAATCCACACATAGTGCCTAGGCGCTTCCTCCAAATTCAGTCCACCCACTTCTTCTTTCTCTCGCGCCCGATCCCCACACATCGATCATGCCATCATGCCGTGCGCCCCGGCCTCCATGGTCATCGTGCTCCGTCATTCCGCCATCCTGCCTTCGTGATGCCCCGCCCTCTCGACGCCACACCTTCGTGCCACCCGACCATCTCGCCCGGTCATTGTGTGGCCTACCCACATGCCCGGCATCCCCGAGCATCCGCCTCTCTGCACCGTTGCCACCCATGCCCTCGCCACCGTTCCTCTAACACCGTTGCTGATGTCGGAAGTATATTGCCATTTTTCATGTGCATACGTATACCACTCTAATGCGTATTATTGTAACATGTTCGATGAAATGCCACACAAAGGAGTGACAAACTGCATTGTAGTATTACTGCCGTTCGTTGTACAACCAAAAAATCATGGGTTGATTTACAAGTACTAATATGAGTGCCAATGTTTTGATGAAATGTCGATTCATTTATGTTTCATAAAATTTCTGGCACTCAATATGCCCTACTTTTAGCAAAGGTAATGCCGAAATTTTTGGTCGTCATTTCGTTTTTTATGTTTTTACATAACTCTTAGTTACAAACTGTCTTGGAGCAGTTCGATGTACATCCACAAATTTGTGGGTTGATTGGCACATATTAATATGAGTGCCAGTGTTCTTACGAAACGTTGATTCATTTCCGTTTCATTAAATTGCTGGCACTAAAAATGGCCTAATTATAGCAAAGGTCATGCAAATATTTTTTCCGTCAATATTTCTTGTTTTATGTTTTGATCATAAATCTTTGTCACAATACTGCAGTTCCATGAAAGGATCCCCACGCTAGATAATAAAGTCGACATGGGCGCTGATGACTGATACATCTCCAACGTATCTATATTTTGTAAGTATTCATGTCCTATTTACATGAGTTATACATGGTTTTGGTGCACTTTTATATTATTTTTATGGACTAACATATTAATCTAGTATCTAGTGCCAGTTCCTGTTTTTTTTCATGTTATTTGATTCGCAGGAAGACAATATCAAGGAAGGTCCAATTGCGCTAAAAAATTACGTGAGTTTTTATGAAAAATAAGAGATCCCGAAAGTTTTGGGAGTCAGTCGGAAAGTGCCCGAGGGGCACACAAGCCCCAAGGGTGCGCCCCCTAAGGGCGCGCCATGCAGGCTTGTTGCCCCCTCGAGCTTCCGTTTTGCGTGATTCTGACACTAAAATATCCTATAAAGAGAGAAATGCCTGCAACGAACCTAGAACTTTTACTTTGCTGCCAAAAATCTTTGTTCCGAAATGATCCCATCTTGAGCCTTTTTTGGGCACCCTGTCAGAGGGGGAAGCCATCACGGAGGCCATCTCAATCATCCCTGTTGCCTCCATGGTGATGCGTGAGTAGTTCATCATCGGGGCTAAGGGCTTGTACCAGCAGCTATGCGTTTGATCTTTACCTGGTATGTTCTTGATTTGACATGATCTTCACGTGTAATGATCTTTATCTATATAGTTGGATCACATGATGTTCACCCCCTCTCTTATTGTAATGGTGAATTGAGTCTTGCTCTTTGAGGTTTATTTATGCTGGATTGCATATTTTGCATTTGAGATCACTTGATGCATGTCTCACTTGCGGATACTCAAGGTGACATGAGGTATCAAGATGACATTAGAGTTGATTGATGTGTATCAGATGGTGTTGTCGTAGTAGGATCTCTAGAACTATACGTGACACTTTGGGGTGGTTCAAAAAATTGATTGGAAACACAATTTTTAGGTGGTTTACTACCTACACGATGTCATCCTACTTTCTCTAATAGGGATAGAGACTTTGGAGTGATTCTTTGCCACACTTTGAGGGATTTTCATGCGATTCTATTATTTTAAAGATGTTGAGAGATTGCACTACCGAAGTATGAACCCTAGGCCTTGTTTATTGGACTTGAGACAGCGTTTTACTCGCTCTAACTTGCTGTTTTTATTTGTTCAGATTGTAAAAACCTATTTCTACCATCCATATTACACATCTAGCACCATCTCTTCGCCGAACTAGTGCACCTATACAACTGACAATTGTATTCGGTGTGTTGGGCACAGAAGAGATTACTTGTATTTGATTGCAGGGCTGTTTGAGATAGAAACATCTTCATCCAACACCTCCCACAGAATGATAAACCTTAGGTCATCCCCTTGAGGGAAATTTGCTACTGTCCTACAAAACTATGTGCATGGAGGCCCAACAAAGTCTACAAGAATAGAGTTGCATAGTAGAAAACAAGCTCTTTTTGACGTCATTGACCTGGAGGTGAGTGCTTGAAGGTATCTTCTTTAGATCTTGCAATTGAATATTTTAGTTTCTTGTTCTTCACTAGTTTGGTTTATAAAAGAAAACTTCAAAAAAATGGAAGTGAAGTTGCATCAAATTCTTTTCTTTATGAAGTATTTCTTGAAAACATGGATTCCGAAAATGCTATGAAGTGTTAAAATAAGAATTTACGACAATGTTTGATGTGAGTTCCTTAATGATAAGAATGATCGGAATGTTGCTAGTATGAATTCTTTGAATATCCATGATACTAATGATATGCAAATCCATAAGCCTGGGGATGCAATGTTTGATGAACTAGACAATTCCTTGCACATTGCTGCGGGAGTTGTAGGCAATATGTTTAGATGATACTTGCTTATGTGGAACGTGAATATTAAAATGAAAAATATGAGCATGAAAATACAAATATGTGATACTTATTCAACTTTATTTGCTAACTGTTGCAAAATAGTTTTGGAACAGAAGTAGGATAATGTGAGTTTAAAAATCCTTGGAGTTGTCCACGCGGGTGTCTTCTTCACTGAGGAAAAATTGGACATGAGTAGTGAGGATGACTCTCTCCCGCATGTTGATGCGGTAACTTTGTTAAAAATGCGTAAATAGTTGCTAAATCTAATGAATTGAAAGTATAAACTTAAAATTCAATAAAAAGTGTGTAAAAATAGTATAAAAACTTTTGAATTACAATTACAAATGTCATTTCAAACAAAATTGTGAAGGATGACTAACATGAATATACGATGTGGTAGTTTTACATGCATAGACTGGTGCAAAATAATTTTAATTTATAAGTTAAATGCATAACTCACTTATGTGGCAGATTTTGCATGGCTTAGTGCGAGAGAAGACTTAAATGCATTGCTTAGTGGGACGTTGAGGTGGACACTTTGCATGTTGAGAGCGCTTTTTGTAGAATATGCACGAGCAGTCATATCATATATTATAGAAGAAAGGGGTGAAGAGACCCTCCACAAGGTTTATATCTTTACAGGGTTTTCATTAGCCTCCACCACGACTCATGCTACGAGAAAGTGAATTAATCACCACTAGCCTGCCTATTTAATCCGCTAAAGACGAACTCTAGGTAATCCTTGAGCAGTCCTGCCGACTTCCATGTCCGATCTTCACGATCAATATTTTGAAGTGCCATTTGAAGCCATGGTGTTTTGCCGTCAAAAACAATTCTGTTGCGATGTTTCCACAGTTCCCATAAGAATAGAGTGATGATCGCCTTGAGGTCTCTAGGTGTACAATGGGCCACCATCCGTGTGGAGAACTAGTCCACCAAATCGTCCTTCGATGCCGGGGCCTATCAGGAGCCCTTAGGGCCGTCCAAACTAAGAGCCACAAAGTCCGTGCAAAAACACACGTTAGAAATATGTGGTTTGTAGTCTCCACATGCTGGTTGTAGAAGGGGCACGTAGCCTGGTGACGTAGACCTCATCGTGCCAAGCGGTCCGAGGTCTAGCAGCGGTTTTGCATCGCTAGCCACACGAAGAAGCGGCATTGTAGAGGTGCCTTCTGCTTCCATACAAAATCCTCATATGTTTCCACTTCTCGTCCTATGAACTTTGTCGCATATACCGATCGGATTGAATGGTTTCCATTAGCCTCCGAGGCCCAGTGAATGACGTCTTCTCTCTCTTCATGGAACTCCATGTCTGCCACTCTGTCCCATAGCATTATATATTCATCAATGTTCTGTAGCCCGAGGTTAGGTCCAACATCCCTCACCCAGGTGTTGTCTTGAAGGGCTTGCCACATTGTTCATGAGGCCCTCGTCTTAGGGGCGACCACGTCATATATGTTGGGAGCCACATTTTGTACCCGGTTGCCATGAAGCCATCTATCTTCCCAAAAAAGTATCGTGTCACCATTTCCAATGATTGCATTTGTTGTTGCTTGGAGAAAACTGCTCGTGCTTCACATGTGACATTTATCTCAAACTCCGCACACGGCCTATGTACATCTGTACGTCGCAGCCATAGCCACCATGCCTGAAGTGCGGCATTCAGCCATCGCAGGTTGGGAATGCCAACACCACCGGCCAAACGTGGGGTGCAAACGTGCTCCCAACCCACTGAGCAGTTACCTCCATGGGCCTCCCGCTTCGCGCTCCATAGGAAACCGCGACACTTTTTCTCCAAGGCCAGCATTGTCTTCGGTGGTAGCTCAAGGGCCATAAGCACGTATATTCGAATAGCACAATGAACCGATTGGACCAATAGTAGCCTGCCACTCTTTGGTAGTGTGGTTCCTCTCCATGTTGGCAACTTATTTGCTAGCTGATCCACAAGGTATTGGAATTGGGTTGCAGTCAACTTCCTCGATCATGCTCAGTGGCAGCCCAAGATATTTGCACGGGAAAGAGATGATCTCACAGCCAGGGATCTCATTTTTCATTCCTTTTTGGGCTGTAGAGCAATGTATTGGCATAGCCGTACTTTTCTGGAAATTTATCCTCAAACCGGAGGCCACTCCAAAGCACTCTAGGATCTCAGCACAACATCGAAGCTCCACCTCTCTTGGTTTTAAGAATATCATCACATCATCCGCATAGATCGATAGTCGCTGGTGCAAACCTCTCGGCGCCAGGGGTTCTATCAAACCATTTGCTGCCACTCTCAAGAACATCATGTGTAGAACCTCCATGATGAGGATGAAGATCATGGGCGATATAGGATCACCTTGCCGCAGCCCTTTCCTTGGGAAGACCGGCATGCTCGGAACACCATTGATCAAGACTCTAGTTGATGAAGTAGCTAGTAGTCCACATATCCATCCTATCCACCTGGAGGTATAGCCCATAGCCCAAAGAACTTCAATCAAAAATTGCCGGTGTATTTAGAGCATGCAAGCGTCTGGCCGTGCCATGTACCATCATGAAAGTATCATGAATGGATTATCCGCGCATGAAAGCACACTAATGAATCCCAACCAACTACGGTACATCATCCGTGAGGCAGACCGATACACTATTGGAATCTGGTAATTTGCCATCTGCTGCCTCTTTACCGTCTGCCAGCTGACGGCAAATCCTGGCTTTACCGTCAGCTTTGGGAAAGCAGACGGCAAAGAAAGGACTCATGGCATAATTCAACTATGCCGTCAGTCCTTCCTTTGTCGTCTGCTAGCTGGCGGCAATGAGGCCAACGGCAGACGACAAAGAGGATGGTGGGCCCCACTGGAGCACGGCATTGGCTAGGTCATCTCTTTGCCATCTGCTGCCTCTTTGCCGTATGCTAGCAGACGACAAAGAAGGCCAAGGCAGACGGCAAAGAAGGGAGGGGGGCACCTAATGGACGACCCTCTTTGCCGTCTACTAGCAGACGGCAAAGACGACATCCTTAACGGTTGCCCCGCGCCCCACCGTTCACTCATCTCTCTCTCCCACCCCCGCGCTCATCTCTCTCTCCCTCTTCCTCTCGCCGCCGCCCCCGTCGGCGTCGCCGCCGCCGCCCCGCTCCCCCGCTCCCCGCCCCAGCAGCCGCCCCGCGCCCCCGGCCTCTCTCCCTTTCCCTGTCGCCGCCACCCCCGTCAACGTCGCTGCCGCCACCCAACCGCCAACGTCGCGCCCACCCGCCGTCGTGCCGCCGCCACACCGCGCCCGTCGTCCCCACCGCCCCGGCGCCCCACCGCCCTAGCGCCTCGCCGCCCCGGCAACCCGCCACCCCGTCGTCCTCGCCGCCCACGCCGCCCATGCCGCCCACGCCGGTGAGTACTGTTGGGTAACATTGCAAGGGAAACAAAATTTTTCCTACGCACACATAAGATCTATCCATGGAGATGAGCATCTACGAGAGGGAGAGTGAATCTACATACCCTTGTAGATCGCTAAGCGGAAGCGTTTAAGAAACGCGGTTGATGTAGTCGAAGGTCTCCGCGATCCAAATCGCAAGTCGTCCCTCGATCCGATCACGAACTAGCGCCGAACGGACGGCACCTCCGCGTTCAACACACGTACGGCTTGATGACGCCTTCACCTCCTCGATCCAGCGAGCGATGGTGAAGTAGTGGTTGAGTTCCAGCAGCACGACGGCGTGGTGATGGTGGTGAGGAACAATCTCTGCAGGGCTTCGCCAAGCGCTACGGAGATTATGACGGAGGAACTAGAGGGCTAGGGTTGCCGGCACACGGCTTGGGAAATCCTGATGTATCCCGTGTGCTAGCCCTGCCCCTCTATTTATATGTTGAGCCTTGGGGTCTAAACATGGAGTAAAAGCCTCCTCCAGGTCGGTTTTGCCCACACAAGGTCGGTTTGGCCCGCAAGGAAAGAGTCCAACTCGGATCCCTGCCGAACCGTGCACAGCCGCGCACAAGCGGTAGTACCGCTGGGGCGTTAGTACCGCTTCACACAAGCGGTAGTACCGCTCGGGCGGTAGTACCGCTTCACCAAGCGGTAGTACCGCTTACGCGGCAGCAAAACTACTTTTGCACTTTCCAATACCTCGTGGGCTTTATCCCTTTGGCCCATATAAAGTGTTGCTGCACCCGAACACTTCGGTAAACATCCGGAACCCCTTCCGGTGAATTCCGAAACCCTTCCGGAGATCAAAACACTATTATCACATATATCAATCTTTACCTCCGGACTATTCCGGAGATCCTCGTCATGTCCGGGATCTTATCCGGGACTCCGAACAACCTTCGGTCACCAACAAAATAACTCAACTATACTAATCGTCACCAAACGTTAAGTGTGTAGACCCTGGGGGTTCGAGAACTATGTAGACATGACCGAGACACCTCTACGGCCAATAACCAATAGCGGGACCTGGATGCCCATATTGGCTCCTACATATTCTACGAAGATCTTTTATCGGTCGAACCTCTATGTCAAGGATTCAGTTAATCCCGTATGCTGTTCCCTTTGTTCTTCAGTATGTTACTTGCCCGAGATTCGATCGTCGGTATCACTATACCTAGTTCAATCTCGTTACCGGCAAGTCTCTTTACTCGTTCCGTAATACAAGATCCTGTGGCTAACTCTTTAGTCACTTTGCTTGCAAGGCTCAATGTGATGTTGTATTACCGAGTGGGCCCTGAGATACCTCTCCGTCACACGGAGTAACAAATCCCAGTCTTGATCCATGCCAACCCAACAGACACCCTCGGAGATACCTGTAGAGCACCTTTATAGTCACCCAGTTACGTTGCGACGTTTGATACACACAAGGTATTCCTCCGGTGTCAGTGAGTTGCATGATCTCATGGTCAAAGGAATAGATACTTGACATGCAGAAAACAATAGCAATAAACTGACACGATCACATGCTACGTTCGTAGTTTGGGTCTTGTCCATCACATCATTCTCCTAATGATGTGATCCCGTTATCAAATGACATCTCATGTCAATGGCTAGGAAACCTTAACCATCTTTGATCAACGAGCTAGTCAACTAGAGGCTTACTAGGGACACAGTGTTGTCTATGTACCCACACATGTATTTGAGTTTCCAATCAATACAATTATAGCATGGATAATAAACGATTATCATGAACAAGGAAATATAATAATAACCAATTTATTATTGCCTCTAGGGCATATTTCCAACAGTCTCCCACTTGCACTAGAGTCAATAATCTAGTTCACATCACTATGTGATTTACATTGTAATGAATCGAACACCCATGCAGTTCTGGTGTTGTTCATGTTTAGCCCTTGGAAGAGGTTTAGTCATCGGATCTGCAACATTTAGATCCGTGTGTACTTTGCAAATATTTATGTCGTCCTCCTTGATGTAATCGCGGATGGAATTGAAACGTCGCTTTATGTGTCTGGTCCTCTTGTGAAATCTTGGTTCCTTGGCTAGAGCAATGGCACCAGTATTATCACAAAACAGAGTCATTGGGTTAAGCGCACTAGGCACTACTCCAAGATCTGTCATGAACTCCTTCATCCAGACACCTTCCTTCGCCGCCTCCGAGGCAGCGATGTACTCCGCTTCGCATGTAGAATCTGCTACCACGCTTTGCTTGGAACTGCACCAGCTAACCGCACCCCCATTTAGAATAAATACGTATCCGGTTTGCGACTTTGAGTCATCCGGATCAGTGTCAAAGCTTGCATCGACGTAACCCTTTACGACGAGCTCTTGATCACCTCCATAAACGAGAAACATGTCCTTAGTCCTTTTCAGGTATTTCAGGATATTCTTGACCGCCGTCCAGTGTTCCATTCCTGGATCACTTTGAAACCTTCCGACCATACTTATGGCAAGGCTGACATCGGGTCTTGTGCACAGCATTGCATACATGATAGAGCCTATGGCCGAAGCATAGGGGATGACACTCATCTTTTCTCTATCTTCTGCAGTCACTGGGCATTGAGTCTTACTCAACTTCACACCTTGCAATACAGGCAAGAACCCCTTCTTGGACTGATCCATTTTGAACTTCTTCAAAACTTTGTCAAGGTATGTGCTTTGTGAAAGTCCTATTAAGCGTCTCGATCTATCTCTATAGATCTTGATGCCTAATATGAAAGCAGCTTCTCCTAGGTCCTTCATTGAAAAACTCTTGTTCAAATATTCCTTCACGCTTTCCAGCATTTCTATATTGTTTCCAATCAGTAATATGTCATCCACATATAATATTAGAAACGCTATAGAGCTC
Source organism: Elymus sibiricus (assembly GCA_039707655.1). Taxonomy (NCBI): domain Eukaryota; kingdom Viridiplantae; phylum Streptophyta; class Magnoliopsida; order Poales; family Poaceae; genus Elymus; species Elymus sibiricus. The sequence continues at coordinate 299,362,436 of CM077665.1, read as the reverse complement.
CCACTCACTTTCTTGTAAATACAAGCTTCTCCGTAAACTTGTATAAACTCGAACGCTTTGATCACCTCATCAAAACGAAGATTCCAACTCCGAGATGCTTGCACCAGTCCATAAATGGATCGCTGGAGTTTGCAAACTTTGTCAGCATTCTCTGGATCGACAAAACCTTCTGGTTGCATCATATACAACTCTTCCTTAAGGTAACCGTTAAGGAATGCTGTTTTGACATCCATCTGCCAAATTTCATAATCGAAAAAGGCAGCTATTGCTAACATGATTCTGACGGACTTAAGCATTGCTACGGGTGAGAAGGTCTCATCGTAGTCAACTCCTTGAACTTGTGAAAAACCCTTTGCCACAAGTCGAGCTTTATAGACGGTGACATTACCGTCCGCGTCCGTCTTCCTCTTAAAGATCCATTTGTTCTGAATGGCTTTACGCCCTTCAGGTAATACTTCCAAAGTCCATACTTTGTTTTCATACATGGATCCCATCTCGGATTTCATGGCCTCTAACCACTTCTCGGAATCCGGGCCCATCATCGCTTGTCCATAGCTCGTAGGTTCATCGTTGTCTAACAACATGACCTCTAAGACAGGGTTGCCGTACCACTCAGGAGCAGTACGCGTTCTTGTCGACCTACGAGGTTCGATAGCAACTTGATCCAAAGCTTCATGATCATCATCATTAACTTCCTCTTCAGCTAATGTAGGCTCCACAGAAACAACTTTCTGCGCTGCGCTACTCTCAGGTTGAAGTAAAGGTTCAACAACCTCATCAAGTTCTATCTTCCTCCCACTCAATTCTTTCGAGAGAAACTCTTTCTCAAGAAATGTTCCGTTTTTAGCGACAAACACTTTGCCTTCGGATCTGAGGTAGAAGGTATACCCAACTGTCTCTTTTGGGTATCCTATGAAGACGCATTTCTCTGCTTTGGGTTCCAGCTTTTCAGGCTGAAGCTTTTTGACATAAGCATCACATCCCCAAACTTTAAGAAACGACAGCTTTGGCTTCTTGCCAAACCAAAGTTCATATGGCGTCGTCTCAACGGATTTCGATGGCGCCCTATTTAAAGTGAATGCAGCTGTCTCTAATGCATAACCCCAAAATGATAGTGGCAAATCGGCAAGAGACATCATAGATCGCACCATATCCAATAAGGTTCGATTACGACGTTCGGACACACCATTACGCTGTGGTGTTCCAGGCGGTGTCAATTGTGAAACAATTCCACACTGTCTTAAGTGACTGCCAAACTCATAACTCAGATATTCTCCTCCTCGATCAGATCGTAGAAATTTAAACTCTTGTTACGATGATTCTCAACTTCACTCTGAAATTGTTTGAACTTTTCAAATGTTTCAGACTTATGTTTCATTAAGTAAATATACCCATATCTACTTAAGTCATCAGTGAAGGTGAGAAAGTAACGATAACCACCGCGCGCCTCAATACTCATCGGACCACACACATCAGTATGTATGATTTCCAATAAGTCACTTGCCCGTTCCATTGTTCCAGAGAACGGCGTTTTAGTCATCTTGCCCATGAGGCATGGCTCACATGTGTCAAGTGATTCAAAATCAAGTGACTCCAAAAGTCCATCAGCATGGAGCTTCTTCATGCATTTTACACCAATATGACCTAAACGGCAGTGCCACAAGAAAGTGGTATTATCATTATCAATTCTACATCTTTTGGCATCAATGTTATGAACATGTGTATCATTACTATCGAGATTCAATAAGAATAAACCCCTCACATTGGGTGCATGACCATAAAAGATATTACTCATATAAATAGAACAACCATTATTCTCTGATTTAAATGAGTAACCGTCTCGCAATAAACAAGATCCAGATATAATGTTCATGCTTAACGCAGGCACCAAATAACACTTATTTAGGTTCATCACTAATCCCGACGGTAATCGAAGAGCGAGCGTGCCGACGGCGATCACATCAACCTTGGAACCATTTCCCACGCGCATCGTCACTTCGTCCTTTGCCAGCCTCCGTCTATTCCGCAGTTCCTGTTTAGAGTTGCAAATATGAGCAACCGCACCGGTATCAAATACCCAGGCACTACAACGAGGGTTGGTAAGGTACACATCAATAACATGTATATCATATATACCTTGTTTGTTGTTGGCCGCCTTCTTGTCAGCCAAATACTTGGGGCAGTTCTGCTTCCAGTGTCCAGTTCCCTTGCAATGAAAACACACAGTTTCTGGTTTGGGTCCAGCCTTGGGTTTCTTCACGAGAGGAGCAACTGTTTTGCCACTCTTCTTGGAGTTACCCTTCTTACCCTTGCCATTTTTCTTGAAACTAGTGGTTTTATTGACCATCAACACTTGATGCTCCTTCTGAATTTCAGACTCAGCGGCTTTCAGCATCGCAAACAGCTCGGCGACTGACTTGTTCATCCCGTGCATGTTATAGTTCAACACGAAGCTCTTGTAGCTAGGTGGCAATGATTGAAGAACTCTGTCAGTGATAGCCTCTGGCGGAAGGGGCATCCCCAATTCAGCCAGACGGGTGGAGTACCCAGACATTCTGAGCACGTGATCACTGATAGACCCGTTCTACTCCATCTTGCAAGCATAGAACTTATCGGAGATCTCATATCTCTCGATCCGGGCATTCTTATGAAAGATAAACTTCAACTCCTGGAACATCTCATATGCTCCATGACGTTCAAAACGTCTTTGAAGTCCCGGTTCTAAGCCATACAACATTGCACATTGAACTATTGAGTAATCATCAGAACGAGCCTGCCAGGCGTTCACAACGTCTAGAGACTCAACTGGAGCGGGTGGATCACCAAGCGGTGCATCAAGGACATAAGCTTTCTGGGAAGCCGTAAGGATAATCCTTAGATTACGGGCCCAGTCCACAAAGTTACTTCCATCATCTTTCAACTTAGCTTTCTCTAGGAACGCATTAAAATTCAGGGGTGCTACTGCGCGAGCCATGATCTACAACATAAGTATAGCAAAGACAACTTAGACTATTGTTCTAGATAATGAGTTTAGTTAATCATATTACTTAAAAACTCCCACTCAAATTGACATCCCTCCGGTCATTCGAGTGTAACATGATCCAAATCCACCAACTCAAGTCCGATCATCACGTGAGTTGAGGTGGTTTCAATGGTGAACATCTTCATGTTGATCATATCTACTATATGACTCATGTTCGACCTTTCGGTCTCTTGTGTTCCGAGGCCATGTCTGTACATGCTAGGCTCGTCAAGTTTAACCCGAGTGTTCCGCACGTGCAACATGGCTTGCACCCGTTGTATGCGAACGTAGAGTCTATCACACCCAATCATCACGGCGTGTCTCGAAACGACGAACTTTCGCAACGGTGCACACTCGGGGAGAACACAATTTATCTTGAAATTTAAGTGAGGGATCACCTTATAATGCTACCGTCGTCCTAAGCAAAATAAGATGCATAAAAGGATTAACATCACATGCAAATCATAAGTGACATGATATGGCCATGAACTTGTGCTTTTGATCTCCATCTCCAAAGCACCGGCATGATCTCCATCGTCACCGGCATGACACCATGATCTCCATCATCTTGATCTCCATCAACGTGTCGCCATAAGGTTGTCGCGCCGACTGTTGCTTCCACGACTATTGCTAACGTTTAGCGATAAAGTAAAGCATTACATAGCGCTTAATGATTGACACGCAGGTCATACAATAATTAAAGACAACTCTATGGCTCCTGCCAGTTGCCGTACTCATCGACATGCAAGTCGTGATATTCTATACAACACATGATCATCTCATACATCACATATATCTCATCATGTAATTGGCCATATCATATCACATCATACCCTGCAAAAACAAGTTAGACGTCCTCTAATTGTTGTTGCAAATTTTACGTGGCTGCTACGGGTTTGCAAGAACCGTTCTTACCTACGCAAAACCACAACGTGGTCTAGTGATTGCTTTTTGATCTTCTAAAAGAACCCTCTTCATTGAAATCGATTCAACTAAAGTGAGAGAGACATACACCCGCTAGCCATCTTTATGCAACGAAGTTACATGTCAGTTGAAGGAACCTGTCTCGCGTAAGTGTACGCGTAATGTCGGTCCGGGCCGCTTCATCTCACAGTACCGCCGAATCAAATATCAACTAGTAACGGCAAGCAATATGTATACACCCACGCCCACAACTCGTTTGTGTTCTACTCGAGATCTCATCTACGCATAGACCTGGCTCATGATGCCACTGTTGGGTAACGTTGCATGGGAAACAAATTTTTTCCTACGCACACATAAGATCTATCCATGGAGATGAGCATCTACGAGAGGGAGAGTGAATCTACATACCCTTGTAGATCGCTAAGCGGAAGCGTTTAAGAAACGCGGTTGATGTAGTCGAACGTCTCCGCGATCCAAATCGCAAGTCGTCCCTCGATCCGATCACGAACTAGCGCCGAACGGACGGCACCTCCGCATTCAACACACGTACGGCTTGATGACGCCTTCACCTCCTCGATCCAGCGAGCGATGGTGAAGTAGTGGTTGAGTTCCAGTAGCACGACGGCGTGGTGATGGTGGTGAGGAACAATCTCTGTAGGGCTTCGCCAAGCGCTACGGAGATTATGACGGAGGAACTAGAGGGCTAGGGTTGCCGGCACACGGCTTGGGAAATCCTGATGTATCCCGTGTGCTAGCCCTGCCCCTCTATTTATATGTTGAGCCTTGGGGTCTAAACTTGGAGTAAAAGCCTCCTCCAGGTCGGTTTTGCCCGCACAAGGTCGGTTTGGCCCGCAGGGAAAGAGTCCAACTCGGATCCCTGCCGAACCGTGCACAGCCGCGCACAAGCGGTAGTACCGCTTCACACAAGCGGTAGTACCGCTTGGGCGGTAGTACCGCTTCACACAAGCGGTAGTACCGCTCGGGCGGTAGTACCGCTTCACCAAGCGGTAGTACCGCTTACGCGGCAGCAAAACTACTTTTGCACTTTCCAATACCTCGTGGGCTTTATCCCTTTGGCCCATATAAAGTGTTGCTGCACCCGAACACTTCGGTAAACATCCGGAACCCCTTCCGGTGAATTCCGAAACCCTTCCGGAGATCAAAACACTATTATGACATATATCAATCTTTACCTCCGGACTATTTCGGAGATCCTCGTCATGTCCGGGATCTTATCCGGGACTCCGAACAACCTTCGGTCACCAACAAAATAACTCAACTATTCTAATCGTCACCAAACGTTAGGTGTGTAGACCCTGCGGGTTCGAGAACTATGTAGACATGACCGAGACACCTCTACGGCCAATAACCAATAGCGGGACCTGGATGCCCATATTGGCTCCTACATATTCTACGAAGATCTTTTATCGGTCGAACCTCTATGTCAAGGATTCAGTTAATCCCGTATGCTGTTCCCTTTGTTCTTCGGTATGTTACTTGCCCGAGATTCGATCGTCGGTATCACTATACCTAGTTCAATCTCGTTACCGGCAAGTCTCTTTACTCGTTCCGTAATACAAGATCCTGTGGCTAACTCTTTAGTCACTTTGCTTGCAAGGCTTAATGTGATGTTGTATTACCGAGTGGGCCCTGAGATACCTCTCCGTCACACGGAGTAACAAATCCCAGTCTTGATCCATGCCAACCCAACAGACACCCTCGGAGATACCTGTAGAGCACCTTTATAGTCACCCAGTTACGTTGCGACGTTTGATACACACAAGGTATTCCTCCGGTGTCAGTGAGTTGCATGATCTCATGGTCAAAGGAACAGATACTTGACATGCAGAAAACAATAGCAATAAACTGACACGATCACATGCTACGTTCGTAGTTTGGGTCTTGTCCATCACATCATTCTCCTAATGATGTGATCCCGTTATCAAATGACATCTCATGTCAATGGCTAGGAAACCTTAACCATCTTTGATCAACGAGCTAGTCAACTAGAGGCTTACTAGGGACACAGTGTTGTCTATGTACCCACACATGTATTTGAGTTTCCAATCAATACAATTATAGCATGGATAATAAACGATTATCATGAACAAGGAAATATAATAATAACCAATTTATTATTGCCTCTAGGGCATATTTCCAACAAGTACCCCCCGCCAGTCGCCCCCTTTTTTGTTTTGTTTTTTTTGTTTTTTATTTCTGTTAAATTAGTTAGGTTAATTAAGTTAGTTAGTTAGGTTAGTTAGTTAGGTTAGTTTATTAGGTTAGTTAGTTAGGTTAGAAGAAAAAAAAGAAGGAAAAAATGAAAAAGGAAAAAGGAAAAGTAGAAAAGAATAAAAAGAAGAAGAAGGAAAAGAAGAAGGAAAAGAAGAAGGAGAAGGAAAAGAAGAAGGAGAATAATAAGAAGAAGAATATCCACCTCTCCATCTATCTTGGGAATGAGTGTGATCTGGGCCCTGTTTATTCTGTGCATACCTCTCATATGTCCACGGTGAAAAGTGTGCAGTGCACGCATGAAATCCTCCCGGATTGTATCCCAGCAAACTTAGCAGAAACATCCCGTGAATCCATTGGGTTCGGGTGCTTTGTCTAGGGGCATGGATTTTATCACCTTTAGTACCTCCTTCTCCGAGAAGAGCGTGTCCAAGTGAGATAGGTCCCTCACTGGTAGCCCCAGCTCCGCAAGCTCAAGGCCGTATTCCCTTATCGATGTGTTTCCAAGAATTTCCGTGTAGGACGTATCTTCCGTTGTTGCTATTTCATCATATCTGGAAAGTATCCGTTCTCCGCATTTCATGGTAGTGACCATGTTCCTCCGTCTCTGATGGGAGGCATGAAGGTGGAAAAGCTATATGTTAGCATCCTCATATCTTAACCACAACATCCTCGATCGTTGCCATGCGATCGATCTCTCAAGGGACGAGAGGCCCGGTAGCTTCTTTTTGAGTAGCCGGCGTAGGGCCACCTTGCCGGGGGAGAGGCTCCTAGATTCTGCTGCCACATCCAACTGTTGGATCACCTCAAGGGCAATACCGATCTGCAACTTGATGTTACCAATCCACTTATCACTCCAGGGCTGTAGTTTCTTGGTACTTGCGCATAACTTGCCGTCTAGGACTACATACGGGTTGCCAACAGCCAGAATGGAGGCCCATGCTGCCGTGACCAATTCCTTGAAGTCCTCTTTGTTTGTCTAGAAAGCCTCAAATTTAAAGATTTTCCACGTGTGGAACTCTGTGTTGAGATCTAGAACAAGGGGGCGGTGATCAGACACCGTCGTGCCCAAAGCCGAGAGGAAGCTAGATGGGTTGCTTTCCTCCCATGAGACCGTCGCAAAAACAAGATCAATCTTCTCTAGAGTGGCATTTTCTCTTTCATTGGACCAAGTATATATCCGCCCATTGAGGTATAATTCTTTGAGATCCAAACGATTTGGATGCACCCGAAATCTAGAAATCACCCGCCGAGTTATTGCAGTATTGTTCTTGTCCTCGGGATTTGCCAAATGGTTGAAATACCCCAACATGACAAACAGGCAGCATGTAGGTCACGTATGTCACCAAATTCTTGCATGAACTCAATCTTGTCCGCATCCTTCTATGGGCCATAAACCCCCGTGACCTACCATTGCGGGTCTCCTTCTGACTGTACTAGGGCAGTGACTGTAGTGAGGATTTGATAATGTGACCAGTGCCGCATCCAAAGCCAAAATGATACCACCAGGAGTCCCCACCACCGGCAAATAGGAGAAGTTTCCAAATTTATTACCAAGGCATTGTTTTACAAAGGTATCAGTTACCATCTCCACTTTCGTTTCCTGCAAACAAACGTTTGTCGGGTTCACCGCCATGACCATCTGGAAAACCGCATTGCGCCAAGCAGGTGCGTTTAAACCATGAACATTCCACACCAGGGTTTTGATCGGTTGTGCAACCATCTATGAAGCCCACCAGCCTAGGCGTCGACATGTGGCATCATGACGCACCACACAACCCATCTGTGGCATCCATGAGCAGGAGCATGGATGGTTCCCATCAAAACATGCCAAGCACCACCACAATGCGTGCATCATATAGTGGCTTGACGAAGAGCTGAACATATGCTTGTATAGTAGCTTCGCCAATCCTCTCTGCCTCATTGGCCAAACAGAGCTCCCTGATGATGACACCTCGCTGCTTAGTGGCCACATTTCCTCCTCTTCTTGTGATTCTGAGTCTCTGCCTTGGTGACCCCATAGCCTGGTAGCGCTTCCTTGGGCGGCCCGTCACCCGGCTCATCTTGGCAGTGTGGGGCTGCGGAAGCAACGGTGCGAGGCTCTTCTTTATCACAGCGCACGCAACACTTTCCCTCCGCTCTGGGGTCCCTGCCACATCTCCATGTACCAAAGGAGTAGAGAGAACTTTGCTTAGGGGGGCTGGTTGTATGGCGTGCATGGTGTGCATGGGCACGTCCTGTCCTCACAAATCGGCTCGTTGTCATTGTCTGCGGACGCGGACAAGCTGACCTAGAAAGTCTCCCATGGTGCTCCCTCGGGTGCATGCCGATGTGACAGGGGCACCGCTTCCTCATCCTACAGTTGGTCCACCAAGAGGGACCGCTCCTCCTTCTACCAATCTGCACCCGCCTCTAGGTCAGCCTTTGTCGGAATCGGGGCTCCGGGGACCCAAGGAGGTTCGAACTCTAGGGTGCACTGGTTCCCTGCCCTACTCTAGTTCACAACCTCACGGCGACACTCTGGCGTGCTCGAGCTAAGGAGGAAGAATAGTGGACACGGCAGTTTACCCAGGTTCAGGCCACCTTGAGGTGTAAAACCCTACTCCTGCTTGTCTGGATTACTTGGGGAGGAGAACGAGTACAAGGGTGAGTTCTAGCTAACCGGGCTCGATCCTCATCTACGGTGGCAGCCCGCCCTATCTTATACTGGCCCCTGGACCTCTTCCCCAAAAACACAAGGCGGGAAGGGTCACCACAACGGCCAGTTTGAAGGGTGACATGACTGCAGCTTATCCTCACAAAAGCAGTCTTCGCCTGCAAAAGCCTCCTGCCATGACGCGCCGGTGGGCTCGGGGATGACCTCCGGCCTGGCGAGCCCCCAGCCTTGCTCTTCTTTCACCAAACAGGAAACCTTTGGAGATTGCTTTGGGAACCGGCGAGCTGGCCCTGCTCGCTTAGCACAAAAGTGGAAAGCCTCCCTATCCGTGCGTCCTCGCGAGGCTCCTGGCGCTGCTTGGCGCGGCGCGCATTGCCCACGCGAAGATGCAGGACCGCGTGACCCCGCCGGGCCACCCTTTTATTGATCTGCCCCCCGAAGGCCTCAGGGGCAGTGTCGGGGGCGACCTCCCGAGGGGGCTTCGTGAGGCTCCCACGGTGCTCGCTGACGCGTGCCTCGCGAGGCGGGGGCCCTCGCGAGGGTCATGCTCGTGAAGCCCGACGGTGGGCCGTGTTGTGCCCATGGCATGCGTCGCGCCCTGGGCCGCAGGCAGACGGGCCTAGGTACCCCCAGTTACACGAGCCCGACAGTAGCCCCCGGGCTAGCGGCATGCACGATTCCACCAGTTAGAGAGGCGAAACAACAAGGGCCCCAACAGACTGCGGGTCAGGCGCGGCGCGTGGCGCACGACGAGGCACATGGCGCCCCCACTTCTCCACGACGCCTTGGCAACTGCATAGGACGACATAAAGCGTGTGCGCGGTGCGGGGCCATCATTACCCCTCCTTGCGTCGCCTCCATCTTGATAACTCACAAGTATAGGGGATCGCAACAGTTTTCGAGGGTAGAGTATTCAACCCAAACTTATAGATTCGACACAAGGGGAGCCAAAGAATATTTGCGAGTATTAGCAGTTGAGTTGTCAATACAACCACACCTGGAGATTAAATATCTGCAGCAGAGTGATCAGTATCACAGTAGTATGATAGTTTCAATAGCAGTAGTAACAGTAACATTAAAAGTAGCAGTGATAGCAATAGTTTTGTAGCAGTTGGAAGAGTAACAACAGCAATAGTAACTTAGCAAGAACAATATGTGGAAAACTCATAGGCAATGGATCGGTGAACTTGTTGGATGATATTCATCATATAACAGTCATAACCTAGGGTGACACAGAACTAGCTCCAGTTCATAAATGTAATGTAGGCATGTATTCCGTAAATAATCATATGTGCGTATGGAAAAGAACTTGCATGACATCTTTTGTCCTACCCTCCCGTGGTAGCGGGGTCCATAAGGAAACTAAGGGATATTAAGGCCTCCTTTTAATAGAGAACCGGAACAAAGCATTAACACACGGTGAATACATTAACTCCTCAAACTACGGTCATCACCGGAAAGTATCCCGACTATTGTCACTCCGGGGTTTACAGATCATAACACGTAATAGGTGCGTATGACTAGCAAGATTGGATCAAGAACATAGATATTATGGTGATAACATACACGGTTCAGATCTGAAATCATGGCACTCGGGCCCTAGTGACAAGCATTAAGCATGGCAAAGTCATAGCAACATCAATCTCAGAACATAGTGGACACTAGGGATCAAGCCCTAACAAAACTAACTCGATTACATGATGAATCTCATCCAACTTCTCACTGACCAGCAAGCCTACGAAGGAATTACTCACTCCCGGTGTGGAGCATCATGGAATTGGCGATGGAGAAGGGTTGATGATGATGAAGACCGAAGATTCCCCTCTCCGTTGCCCCAAACGGGCTCCAGATCTGGCCTCCCGTTGAAGAACAGGAGGTGGCGGCGGCTCCGTATCGTGAAACACGATGAAACTTTCTCTCCGATTTTTTTCTCCGAAAATAGGATTTTATAGCGACTGAATTCGGGTCAGTGGGGTCCCGAGCTGGGCACAACCCACCAGGGCGCGCCACCCCCTCCAGGGGCGGGAGTGCCCAGCCAGGCCTCCCCCTCCGCTGGTGCTTGGCTCCAGTATTTTTTATTTATTGTAAAATAAATCTCCAAAAAGTTTCGTCCAGTTCCGAGAACTTTTATTTCTGCACAAAAACAACACCATGGTAGTTCTGCTGAAAACAGCGTCAGTCCGGGTTAGTTTCATTCAAATCATGCTAATTAGAGTCCAAAACAAGGGCAAAAGTGTGAGGAAAATTAGAGACGACAGAGACGTATCAACTCCCACAAGCTTAACCCATTGCTTGTCCTCAAGCAATTCAGTTGACAAACTCAAAGTGATAAAGAAAAACTTTTACGAACTCTTTTGTTCTTTTTTACATATATATGCTTAAGTAGCACCCAGGTTTTCAGCAAAGATTAGGACTAACCATGCCAGCAATAACTCTTAGGAATTATATTAACTCATATCAATGACATAAGCAACTAGCGAGGAGTAATAAAATATCTCGAATGCCAACACTTTGTCAAAACAATCATGATGTAATTTGACAACAGTGGTATCTCGCTAGCCCTTTCTGAGACCGAAAAACATAAATGCAGAGCACCTCCAAAGTTCAAGCAGCGACTAAACATTGTAATTCATGGTAGAAAAAATCCAGTCATGCTGCACCCAACATTAATTATACACAATGCATGAGGATGACAATAGTGCTCTCAGGTCTGGCGCTTATTTGAGAAGGTGATGACTGAACATAAAAGTAACTAGATAGTCCCTTCGCAGAGGGAAGCAGGGATTTGCAGAGGTGCCAGAGCTCAAAGCTTAAAACAGAGATAGATATAATTTTGGGAGGTACACCCTTCCTTTCAACATTACGACCAAGAGTTATCAATATCTTCCAGGCTAAACACATTAGTGGCGGTTCCCAAGTGGTAAAAGTAAAGGTTATTCCCCCTCCACCAACAATCACACTCCATGGCTAGCCGAATCCACGGGTTCCATCCATACCAACAACATTCCTGGGGGAGTTTTGTTTAATTATTTGTAATTTTTGATTTCGGGACTGGGAATCCATATTACCGCCCCACTCGTGCAAGGACGAGTGAATAAACACTCATCATGAGAATAACCCACTTAACATGGAAGATATTGACCGCCCCCTGTCGCTCCATGAGCGGTCCAGGCACACAAAACAGATGTTCATTTGAATTTTTAGAGGTGGCACACGCAGATTTACTTGGAACGGCAGGGTAATACCGCATATTGGTAGATATAGTGGACTCATCTGGAATAACTTTGGTTTAAGCATTTTGATGCACAAGCAGTATTCCCAATTAGTGCATGCGAAGGCTAGCAAATAGATTGGGAAAGAGGTCAGCTAGAGAGCGAAAACGGTCATGAACATGCATTATGCATAATTAACATTGAATACTAGCATGAGTAGGATATGGACACCATGAACATAAATATCATGAAGGCTATGTTGGTTTTGATTCCACTACATGCGTGAACATGTGCCAAGTCAAGCCACTTGAAACATTCAGAGGAGGATAACATATCATCATACCACATCACAATCATTTTAATTCATGTTGACATCCAAGATAAATCATTATCCACTCCTATCTACTTAAGCATGGCATGAACAACTATAATCTCTAATTGTCATTGCAAACATGTTTGATCATAATATGCTGAATCAAGGATGCTAGGCAAAACATATTTACAATAATAAAAACAAGTTGAGATCATACCCGCTTTTCCCTGCCACAGTCATTTCATCAAATATCGCCATTATTGCCTTTCTCTTGCACGACTGATGTAACGCCCGGATAATAAGCTACAGTAATCCCACGCTAATGATGACACGTCACCACGATTACTGTTGTTAAACTCACGTTGGAATCAAACCCCGTTCAAATTCAAATTTAAAGCAAGTCAAACAATAAAAGTTCTCAAACGTTAAAACTAAAATGTTCTAAAGGTGACAGATAAATCATAAGAATTAATGGTGGAGAAACCACACTTTTATAAAATATTTAAATGCACTAAGATAAGTAAAACAGAGGCCAAAGAAATTATTAAATGCCCTTTTTGACTTATGTAAATTTCGGCTATTTTCAAAAGTGCCCCAAACTTATTGAGACAGTGTATAGAAATGCAATAGAAAGAATGGACCTTGTCCATATTTTTACAAAAGTGTTTTCGGTTACTAAAACAAATAAAACAGAAACTTTTTAAAAAAAGGAAAAAATCAAAAAAAAAACACCCCCCGTCAAACCCTAGCCCACCCCGTCGCCACTCGCCCCCCCCCACTCGCCCCCCTCGCTCTCCCCTCCCGATCCGATCTGATCGGGCCACCACCGCCGTCGTCGCCCGACGCGGCCGCCCCGCGCCGCCCCACCGGCGCTGCTCCCCGCCAACGCCGGCGCCACCCCATCCCGCCGCAGGCCATCGCCCTCCCGTCGTCGCCGCCCCCCCTCTTGCTCCCGATCCGGATATGGATCGGAACAGGACGCCCGCCGCCGCCCCGGCGCCCCACGCCGGCGCCGCCACCGTCGACCACATTGCCGTCCGCCTCGCCTCCGCCTCCCCGGACCTCCTCGTCCCCCTCCTCGTCGGACCACCTAGAGCCTCGCCGCCCCTGCCACCCCGCAACGCCGGTGAGGCCCCTGCTCGCCTCCCCCCTCGCTCCCGCGCGCGCTATCCAGCCCCCTGGTGCGTCGCTGTTGTCGCCCGCAGCCGCCCCGCTCGCCTCCACGCCGTGCGCCGCCCGCGCACATCGCACCGCAACCGACCGCTGCGGTCCCGCCGCATGCCCGCCGGTGCCGCGCCGCTGGCCACCACCGCGCGCGCCTGCTCGCGCTCCCGCCGCCTCCCAGCTTTCGCCCACAACGCGCCGACGCCGACCGCGACCCGCCCCGCGCGGCCCCCGGCCCTGCTAGACCCGCCGCCACAGCTTGCCACCGCCAGCACCTCCCCGTGGGGCCCACGGGCACGCTCGCCCCCCCCACGCCGGTCACGGCCGCCGGTGGCCCCTGGCCTCTCCCCATTTCCGATCTGTGGTGGGGGGATAAGCCCCCCCCCCCCACCGGATGACATGTGGGGCCCAGCCCCCAGAACGATTAAAAAAAATAAAATAAAGAAATAAATAAAATAAATAAATAATAAAAGTAAATAATAATTAATTAATTAATTTATTAATTAATTAACTTAATTAAGTCTGTTTAAATTAACTAATTAAGTTTAATTAACTTAATGACTAATTAACCTAATTAATTAGTTAATTAGACTAAACAGGGACTCACAGGTGGGTCCCACGCCCCTTTAATTAATCCTGATTAATATTAATTAAACATTAATTAAAACTGTGTATGACATGTGGGACCCAGAGGTCAGGTTTGACCAGTCAACATAACTGTTGACTGCTGATGTCAGCATGACATCATGCTGATGTCATAATTCTGTTTATTGAATTAAAAATAATCTATTTTAATTTCTGAATATTAATAAAACTTTAAAAATTAATATAAAATAATCCGTAACTCGGATGAAAAAGTTTTGAACATGAAAGTTGATCAGAAAAATCCCACGAATCCGAATATGCTGTCCGTTCATCTGTCACATGCTCCTAGCATGATGAACATGGACATTTAACATTAGGATCATCTGTCCGGTAAAAGCCAAAGACCCAGAAAATATCGTCAGATATTCTTCCGACCCGTCTGTGATGTGTAATACTGTGTTAGTGCATGCCTAGCCCTGCATATTGCCATGTCATGCATAGTGTTGCATCTGTGCTTTATAGTTATTGTTTCTTCCCCCCTCTTCTCTCCGGTAGACCCCGAGACTGCCGACGACGCTGATGTGTACGACTACGTCGCCGACGATCAACCCTTTGCCGCAGAGTAGCAAGGCAAGCAACCCCCCTTGAGCATTCCGATATCGCCCATTCCTTTCCCTCTTATTCTTGCATTAGATTTTTGCTACTGTATTAGTTAGCTCCTATTCTGATGCATAGCCTGTTTTTGATAAACTGCTATCATACCTGCAATCATATCAACTGCTTAGTATAGGTTGATCAATGAATCCCCCGTGACCCCTTAGTCCCAGTTGCCCCTGCTTCTTCATCGACGACTCGACTACTCGAAGACTCGGTCAACCGACCGACGAGCCAGGCCCCTCAGATCACCGCACACCCCTTAGTTGTACGACTCTGCAGCGCTACTATCGAGTACCGAGGGTGACACCTCGTGAAGTACTCATGATGCTAGCTCTGTAGTGTAGCTAGTCGGTCGTGGTTATCGAGGGTGATTCCTCCTTCACCACTCCCGACGATGACTCTGTCGTGCAACCCCTCAAGTGTGGGACCCTCGAGGGTGATTCCTCTAAGTCCACCTTGACGGTTTCATCGAGCGGGGCCCCTTGAGGGTGATTCCTCAGGTTTCGTCTTGATGTTTTATACACACAGTTACTATGACCGGGTTACTGAAACATGTTGGTGATGGGTCGGCCCTGAGGGGTACCCACGGTTTGATGATGATGAGGTGTGGACTGGCGAGAGAGGCCTTTGCCACACATCCTCGAGGCGGGGCGACGGACCGCACTTCATGGGTCGCGCTTTCCCCGGATTTATAAAATGCTAATGGGTTGGGTATTTGATCTGAGTTGGGTCGTTGGCCTTTTTACGCACCAAACCATCGCATGGGAAAAGTTATGGGTACTCAGCATCGTAGTATCAGCCGAAGCTCTTCGGACGTCAGCAATGGAGCGGCGCGCGCCGGATTGGACTGGACGGTGCAGCTCCTGGACTGGGGTGTACTAGGTCTGTTTCCGGCTGCCCACGCATCGTGCAGGAGCGCAAGGGCATTGGGCCCACGAACCTGCGCGCTTAGGAGTTAGACCGGCGGGCTGGCCTCTTCGTTGAGCCTAGGTGGGGCGACGACGTGCTGCTATCCCGAGGCCGGGCATGACCCAGGAAAGTGTGTCCGGCCGGAGGTGATCAGGCGTGTTGGAAATGCGGTGCACCCCTGCGGGGAAGAACAAACTATTCGAATAGCCGTGTCCACGGTAACAGGACGACTTGGAGTTGTGCCTTGACCTTATACAACTATAACTGTGATTTAAATTTGAAATGAATTGTGGCTCCGAGATTTCTTCCACGCTGGGAGTCGAGGAAGGATCTCTGGGCGTGGTTACTTAATAAAATTGCTACAATAATATGACTATATATGAGATACAGGTCTACTCTCTTCTAATGCTTCAAGATGCTGAAGATGCTAGTCTTCGATAGGACTAGGCCTTCCCCCTATTCTTGCTTTCTGCAGTCAGCCCAGATATAACCCCTTCATTGATACTGATGCATACTTAGCATAGTTCTGATGTCAGTCTTGCGAGTACTTTGGATGAGTACTCACCGCTGCTTTGCATTCTCTTTCCCCCTCGATACGATTCTGCGTTCAGACGATGGAGCCCAGGAGATGGAGTATGCCGGAGACGACTACTACACCACCGCTGGAGCCTACTACTACGTGGAGGCTGCCCCCGACGCTCAGGAGTAGTTAGGAGGTTCCCAGGCAGGAGGCCTCGCCTCTTTCGATCCGCTGCTTATGTTTGTGCTAGCCTTCTTAAGGCAAAACTTGTCTAACTTATGTCTGTACTCAGATATTATTTGCTTCCGCTGACTCGTGCCTTGTCGAGCTTTGTATTCGAGCCCTTGAGGCCCCTGGCTTGTAATATGAAGCTGTATGACTTTATATTTGTGTCTTGTGTTGTGTTGTGATATCGATCAGTGAGTCCCTAATCTTGGTTGTACGCATTGCGTGATTGATTAGCGTACGGTCGAGATCGGGGGCGTCACAAGTTGGTATCAGAGCCGACTGCCTGTAGGTAGCCCCCTTTCCAACTCCTTGGCCGAAGTTGAGTCTACTCATTGAAAAACTTTTACTAACATTGTTGTGTGGCTTACGGGCCCACATCTCAATCGGGTGGTATTTGGATCTTTTATTCCTTGTCTATACTCTGGGTTCTGATCTCTCTTCTCTTTCGGGTTAAAGATTTTATTAACTCTAACTCAAGGTTCTCGTAACTACTCCCCCCAGAGAGCCCTTAATTCCAGACGATGGCTCGATTCATGAGAAGACTCCGAAGATACTCTCTGATGTTCTCTCGAGAACTTGTGCTCGTCGATTTTGCGATTTCCTTCCATTGACAACCCTGCGGATAACTCCTCATCCTTATCGAGGATTCGTTCGTCCCCAGTTGTCCTTGTCTTTCGCAAAATTCTTCGAAACGTTATCCGGTCTTCCGAAATCCTGACCAGCCTATTGCTCTTGACTTTTCTCACCTGCTTACATGGTGGTTAGTTCCATATGTCAAGCAATATCCATTAAAATCCTCTTTGATTTTCATTTGATTTTATTGACTCAACCTGTGTGTGAATGCACGCAGTCATCAGTTGTTTATCATGAATTATCCGTCCGGCTCAGACGTCTTTCCAAACATGAGTTGGTTCTCGACAATTCAACTTTGATTGATTGTCCATCTAAGTCCATTCAACTTACTTGTATTTGATCGGAGCATCTGATTCTGATACACCAATTGGGAAGTCTTAATTCCTTTTGGTTATTTAAGCATCGAATTGTTTGGATGTTCTATAATCTGATGCCTTGCATTCTTTCTCCCTCTGATTGAGTACCGATACTCACATCAGGTCCTTTGTTGACCGCCAGACCCATTGTTGGGTTATTATCTGATAGCGTCCTTCACATTCAAAATTATTGTGATGTTCTTTCCCTGATACATGATGTCATTGGTAAATTGTGTCTACTCCCCCTGATAAGTTGTATCCTATGCTTTTGTCAGCCCTGCTCTGTTGTCAAGCATGTGTTAATTACTCTTGAAGCTTGTGGTATATGTTCCTAAGATGCCCCGATGGGTTGAACCTATGCCTTCCTTAATTCGTGTGAACCCGATAGTTTTCACGAGTCATACTTTTCTGGTGTTTTGCCAGATAATCTCTCAAAACTATAACTTCACCAAAGGTGAGGTGTAAATGGAAGGTGATGCATTGATGAAGTGGGAGTCGACCTTGAACCTTGTGTTCATGCCCATGGAAACAATGTTGATCTTATCATACAAGCTTCTCCTTTCATATAATCATTCATTGTATGGTTTGATATTGTATCTTTGATCTTGTCCTTTACAATCGTGGTTCCGACCATGTTGTTCTACTTCGATTTCATTCTCAGGCAAGTTAAAGTGTCTGTCTTCCCTAGATCAATACACTAGTCTAACCTTTATTCTGATCTACCTCTGCGTTTTATCCCTGGTATCTCGAGAAAATCATGGAGCTGCATAGCTTCTTATAAGCTCCTCATCAGCTATGTTTTCCTTCACTGATTCCAGTTTCCTCGTGTTCTGAGTTGTTGGACACTCAAGGACACCGATAATTGAATCGAGTCCGCATTGCGATTCAACAACTCTTAGTAATCTTCTTTGCTTATGAGTTTGTGCTCGATAATGTCTTTTCAAGCTGTTAGTCTACATCATCATCGTCATGCTAAGGCTTGACCATGCTATTTATATCCTTCATCCCCGGAACACAATTCCAACAATGCTCTAAGCTTATATCGAGTTTGCAACGTTATGTTGGTTGTCTTGAAGGCAATTTCGACTCTGAGCTAGCACTCTAAACTGTGGTTCCGATCACCCTTCGCTTCATCATTTCTTTGCTTGGTGTCGTCGCTGGTCGATTACATCTTCAAGAGACTTCTCGGCTATTGTGTCGTGATCCTCATCAGCATTCTGGGCTCTTCCAGGATATCAATTAAATTAATGATGAGGGTATCATCCTTGCCCGTGGTAATTGTGTTGTCGTTGGCGACATCCTTGCCATCACCTTAATTTCTTAGTTCTCGTGTTGTTACTAACCGGAATACCGATGAATGGACTGTGATGTATAAATTCAACACTGATGGCATACCAACTCTATCACCTTGGAATTAATGAACAATAAGTCCATTCTTAGTGTGTTGGTTGGGGAATCAACATTCTAACCTCGGTCGTGCTATCTAATCCATAATTTCAGATGCACCTTTCAATCAATGATTATTCGTGGATCTTTTCCTCGAGCATACCTCAATATATCATTTGGTTTTGGTCACTCAATCGTGGAGATCCTTCTTTGTGGGAATCTCGACGAATTGTTGCTGAGCCCATCAGCCACATCCTCTTCTCCCTCGTGGTTCATGATGAACATTTAAGCTAGTGTTGGAAACCTTGAAAGCATTATCTTTGTGCCTAGTTCATGAAGAATATGTTTGATAAAAGAAGTGTTTTTCAATAAGTTCACGTACATTTTTGCCACCGTGCTTATGGGAAATTTTTTGGTCCCGCTTCCTCTGGAATCGTTCCAATTCGTTCAGGCATGTGCGAAGTATTCTATGGTTTGATAGATTTGCTACTTTCACTCCATATGTATTTCCTAGCACGTCCAGCCACTGATTGATTTGATCTGTGGAAAAGAAGTTCTTCGTAAGAGCTAATCCAGACTTACACATGGGACTTTGATATCCTCTATGATGGTCCCCAACCAGAACTTGATTACTTTCCATTCTAGAAAACTTCCATGTGGGCACGAGTGACTTGACCTTGTGTTCAGATGTCTTGTAGTCTGGCTAATGATTCAAGTCTTGCTTCTGTCGTTCATCCCGAGATTCTTGCAACATCATCTCGTTGGTCTGTGTTGCATCCTTTTCTCCTCAGGCCTTCTTTGTCTGAAGTATCCTGACACCAACCAGATCTGAATCTCGGACAGATATGATGGTTGGAACATTGTCAAGAATTATAACTTTGGTCTTTATTACTCGGTAAGGTGATGTAGTAGCTAGCACACCTGGCCGGATGACCCATT
The DNA here is from genome assembly GCA_039707655.1 of Elymus sibiricus. Lineage (NCBI taxonomy): Eukaryota > Viridiplantae > Streptophyta > Magnoliopsida > Poales > Poaceae > Elymus > Elymus sibiricus. The sequence continues at coordinate 299,342,700 of CM077665.1, read as the reverse complement.
CTTATAATGCTTTGTTCAGCTAGGGTTGCCATTCTCCCATGGGGGAATTGTAAGGCTTATCTTATAAGTTGTTCCTACTGGATCCTTTGTGTATCCAAACTCCATCCTTTACTCGAAACACCATATCATTGCTATCCCGAAGCATGGATGTGGTATATCGATCATCAAAAGGAATAATGTAAGCTCAATGCTAATTGTTTCTTGATCAATTATTCAAACCCCATTGTATGGGCATGCCATGGATTTCCTCGCCCCTTTACCTAAATGGTTATCTACTTGCTATCCTGTCATGTATATCATGCTCTGTTTTTCCTTGGGAAAGATATACTCCTAAGCTTGAGTATAACCACATTTTCCTTTCCGTTGGTCTGTTTAATGTGATGAACACATTTTCCTTTCCATTGGTCTGTTTAATGTGACGAACACATTTTCCTTTCCATTGGTCTGTTTAGCCTTTCTTGTAATCAAGCTTATCTGAATAGTGGTGATTCCCTGCTTAGGTAAGCACCTCGGTGAACAAGTCTGTCAGTAAGATCCTGTTACTATCTATTATATATGAAAATTACTTGACGGGTTCACCAGATAAAAGGTAAATAAGCTAGAAATTACCACAAAAATCAGAATTATCTGACCATTTATTTAATAGTCTGAAATTTATAGCCATTGGATAAGATTTAGGTTAAATAATTACCCACCATTGCCCTTACTAATGAAAAAAATGTTTCATACGTCATTGTGTTATTATAAAAAAGAGCAAGCGTGGGACGTGAGGATAGCTTGCCATATGCATGCATTGTTAAAGTGCCATTGTAAAAAGTAGGGATTACGTGAAATACTTTTCCTATTTCATTGCTGTTAAAGAGAGAGCTAGCGTGGGACGTAGGGATGCCTTGCCATGTACATGCATGCATTCTTTAAAAAAACAAAAAAGAACTAGCGTGGGACGTGGCTCATGCCTTGCTATATACTCCCTCCGATTCCTAAATATAAGTCTCTTTAGACATTTCAATAGAAGACTACATACGGAACAAAATAAATGAATCTATATTTTAAAGTATGTCTATATACATCCGTATGTAGTCTAATAGTGGAATCTCTAAAAAGACTTATATTTACCATGCAAAAAAAAGACTTATATTTAGAAACGGAGGGAGTAGATGCATGCATTCCTTGGAAAGAAAAAACTTACGTCCACTATCCTTGATATATGCATCTATCGCATGCTATGCCTGGAATATGGAAACAATTGTCTACCGGAGCTCATACAATCTAATCTACTATACAGCCATACTCCTCCCTGATTTCCACCCAGGTTCTCCAAAGTCACACACGTACAAGACGCATGTGTGGTGCTGCTCCATAGGATATCGTCTTGTTGTTGATAACATTCCGGTAACCGCCGGTGGATGAGAACTTTGCCTATTGGTCCGCCTCGTTTCTACGAGCAGGAAAATGGTTCTGTTCGTCCCCCGCCCTTGGAACCGACGTTGTTGCCAACATATCTGACCAGCTATCCTCTGACACGTCTTCTTTCATGACCGTGCAAGTTGTCACCGCTCTTCCTGCTCTTAACCACGTGGTCGACCTCATAACCCTCAGTTCCACAGGATCGAAACCTGACTCTCCTGTACATCTTTGTTTCCAAAGTATCCTTTGCACTTGGCTTTGTATGTAATTCCCCAGCCACCGTCCAGGGGATGATCTATCCTAATATCAGACGCAATAATTATTTTCGTTGCTCTGAATCCCTTTCACCTCCTGATCAGGCATCGAATGATTGACTACCCGTTTGAAGCATTTATACCCTCACATTTTGCTCTTAGTGATTCCTCGAGTCTTAACTTGAGAAATAAATCTTGTGTTCCTCCCTGAGTTCGCCGTCAGATGCCCAACCTTGTGGGAATACGTTCCTCCAGAGTTTTCCCTTATATCGCATTCGTAGGACGATGAAGATCCCGAAGAAAGGATGACGACTCCATCATGATGACCTGAAGCAGAAAGATGAATATATCAACGGAAGGGATCAACTTCTTCGAGAAGAACAACAAAGACGAGAAGATCCGTTAGAACTTCGTAACCAGAACCTTTTTCCCTTACCCTACCTCTTAATTCTCGGAACGAGCATTCTTGTTAGACGAGGAGAATTGTAATGCCCGGATAATAAGCTACAGTAATCCCACGCTAATGATGACACGTCACCACGATTACTGTTGTTAAACTCGCGTTGGAATCAAACCCTGTTCAAATTCAAATTTAAAGCAAGTCAAACAATAAAAGTTCTCAAACGTTAAAACTAAAATGTTCTAAAGGTGACAGATAAATCATAAGAATTAATGGTGCAGAAACCATACTTTTATAAAATATTTAAATGCACTAAGATAAGTAAAACAGAGGCCAAAGAAATTATTAAATGCCCTTTTTGATTTATGTAAATTTCGGCTATTTTCAAAAGTGCCCCAAACTTATTGAGACAGTTTATAGAAATGCAATAGAAAGAATGGACCTTGTCCATATTTTTACAAAAGTGTTTTCGGTTACTAAAACAAATAAAACAAAAACTTTTAAAAAAAAGAAAAAAATCTAAAACAAAAGAAAAAAGAAAAAAGAAAAGAACACACCCCCCCCTCCCTCGGCCCAACTGGGCCGTGGCCCAGCCAGGCCGGCCCAGCCCACCCCCTGGGAGGATAACCCCCCCTCCCCTCAAACCCTAGCCCACCCCGTCGGGACTCGCCCCCCCTCGCCCCCCTCGCTCTCCCCTCCCGATCCGATCGGATCGGGCCACCACCGCCGCCGTCGCCCGACGCGGCCGCCCCGCGCCGCCCCACCGGCGCTGCTCCCCGCCAACGCCGGCGCCACCCCATCCCGCCACAGGCCATCTCCCTCCCGTCGTCGCCGCCCCCCCGCCACTTGCTCCCGATCCGGATATGGATCAGGGCAGGACGCCCGCCGCCGCCCCGGCGCCCCACGCCGGCGCCGCCACCGTCGACCACGCTGCCGTCCGCCTCGCCTCCGCCTCCCCGGACCTCCTCGTCCCCCTCCCCGTCGGACCACCTCGAGCCTTGCCGCCCCTGCCACCCCGCAACGCCGGTGAGGCCCCGGCTCGCCTCCCCCCTCTCTCCCGCGCGCGCTGTCCAACCCCCTGGTGCGTCGCTGCCGTCGCCCACAGCCGCCCCGCTCGCCTCCACGCCGTGCGCCGCCCGCGCACATCGCACCGCAACTGACCGCTGCGGTCCCGCCGCGCGCCCGCCGGCGCCGCGCCGCTGGCCTCCACCGCGCGCACTTGCTCGCGCTCCCGCCGCCTCCCATCTTTCGCCCGCAACGCGCCGGCGCCGACAGCGCCACACCCCGCGCGGCCCCCGGCCCTGCTAGCCCCGCCGCCGCAGCTTGCCACCGCCCGCACCTCCCCGTGGGGCCCACTGGCACGCTCGCCCCCCCCACGCCGGTCACGGCCGTCGGCGAGCCGCTGGTGGCCCTTGGCCTCGCCCCATTTCCGATCTGTGGTGGGGGGATAAGCCCCCCCCCCCACCGGATGACATGTGGGGCCCAGCCCCCAGAACGATTAAAAAAATTAAAATAAATAAATAATAAAAGTAAATAATAATTAATTAATTAATTTATTAACTTAATTAAGTCTGTTGAAATTAACTAATTAAGTTTAATTAACTTAATGGCTAATTAACCTAATTAATTAGTTAATTAGACTAAACAGGGACTAACAGGTGGGTCCCACCCCCCTTTAATTAATCCTGATTAATATTAATTAAACATTAATTAAAACTGTGTCTGACATGTGGGACCCACTGGTCAGGTTTGACCAGTCAACGGAACTGTTGACTGCTGATGTCAGCATGACATCATGCTGATGTCATAATTCTGTTTATTGTATTAAAAATAATCTATTTTAATATCTGAATATTAATAAAACTTTAAAAATTAATATAAAATAATCCGTAACTCGGATGAAAAAGTTTTGAAATTGAAAGTTGATCAGAAAAATCCCACGAATCCGAATACGCTGTCCGTTCATCTATCACATGCTCCTAGCATGATGAACATGGAGATTTAACATTAGGATCATCTGTCCGGTAAAAGCCAAAGACCCAGAAAATATCGTCAAATATTCTTCCGACCCGTCTGCGATGTGTAATACTGCGTTAGTGCATGCCTAGCCCTGCATATTGCCATGTCATGCATCGTGTTGCATCTGTGCTTTATATTTATTGTTTCTTCCCCCCTCTTCTCTCTGGTAGACCCCGAGACTGCCGACGACGCTGCTGTGTACGACTACATCGCCGACGATCAGCCCTTTGCCGCAGAGCAGCAAGGCAAGCAACCCCCGTTGAGCATTCCGATATCGCCCATTCCTTTCCCTCTTATTCTTGCATTAGATTTTTGCTACTGTATTAGTTAGCTCCTATTCTGATGCATAGCCTGTTTTTGATAAACTGCTATCATACCTGCAATCAAATCAATTGCTTAGTATAGGTTGATCAATGAATCCCCCGTGACCCCTTAGTCCCAGTTGCCCCTGCTTCTTCATCGACGACTCGACGACTCGAAGACTCGGTCAACCGACCGACGAGCCAGGCCCCTCACATCACCGGACACCCCTTAGTTGTACGACTCTGCAGCGCTACTATCGAGTACCAAGGGTGACACCTCGTGAAGTACTCATGATGCTAGCTCTATAGTGTAGCTAGTCGGTCGTGGTTATCGAGGGTGATTCCTCCTTCACCACTCCCGATGATGACTCTGTCATGCAACCCCTCAACTGTGGGACCCTCGAGGGTGATTCCTCTAAGTCCACCTTGACGGTTTCATCGAGCGGGGCCCCTTGAGGGTGATTCCTCAGGTTCCGTCTTGATGTTTTATACACACAGTTACTATGACCGGGTTACTGAAACATGTTGGTGATGGGTCGGCCCTGAGGGGTACCCACGGTTTGATGGTGATGAGGCGTGGACTGGCGAGAGAGGCCTTTGCCACACATCCTCGAGGCGGGGCGACGGACCGCACTTCACGGGTCGCGCTTTCCCCGGATTAATAAAATGCTAATGGGTTGGGTATTTGATCTGAGTTGGGTCGTTGGCCTTTTTACGCACCAAACCATCGTGTGGGAAAAGTTATGGGTACTCAGCGTCGTTGTATCAGCCGAAGCTCTTCGTATGTCAGCAATGGAGCGGCGCGCACCGGATTGGACTGGACATTGCAGCTCCTGGACTGGGGTGTACTAGGTCTGTTTCCGGCCGCCCACGCATCGTGCAGGAGCACAAGGGTAAGTGGGCCCACGAACCTGCGCGCTTAGGATTTAGACCGGCGGGCTGGCCTCTTTGTTGAGCCTAGGTGGGGCGACGACGTGCTGCTATCCTGAGGCCGGGCATGACCCAGGAAAGTGTGTCCGGCCGGAGGTGATCAGGCATTATGGAAATGCGGTGCACCCCTGCAGGGAAGAACAAACTATTCGAATAGCCATGTCCATGGTAACAGGACGACTTGGAGTTGTGCCTTGACCTTATACAACTATAACTGTGATTTAAATTTGAAATGAATTGTGGCTCCGGGATTGCTTCCTCGCAGGGAGTCGAGGAAGGATCTCTGGGCGTGGTTACTTAATAAAATTGCTACAATAATATGACTATATATGAGATACAGGTCTACTCTCTTCTAATGCTGCAAGATGCTGAAGATGCTAGTCTTCGATAGGACTAGGCCTTCCCCCTATTCTTGCTTTCTGCAGTCAGCCCAGATATAACCCCTTCATTCATACTGATGCATACTTAGCATAGTTCTGATGTCAGTCTTGCGAATACTTTGGATGTGTACTCACCGCTGCTTTGCATTCTCTTTCCCTCTCAATACGATTATGCGTTCAGACGATGGAGCCCAGGAGATGGAGTACGCCGGAGACGACTACTACACCACCGCTGGAGCCTACTACTACGTGGAGGCTGCCCCCGACGCTCAGGAGTAGTTAGGAGGTTCCCAGGCAGGAGGCCTCGCCTCTTTCGATCCACTTCTTATGTTTGTGCTACCCTTCTTAAGGCAAAACTTGTCTAACTTTTGTCTGTACTCAGATATTATTTGCTTCCGCTGACTCGTGCCTTGTCGAGCTTTGTATTCGAGCCCTCGAGGCCCCTGGCTTGTAATATGAAGCTGTATGACTTTATATTTGTGTCTTGTGTTGTGTTGTGATATCGATCAGTGAGTCCCTAATCTTGGTCGTACGCATTGCGTGATTGATTAGCGTACGGTCGAGATCGGGGGCGTCACAACTGAATAGTATGAAAATAATAATAGTGCAAGAGTGCCGTGGACTAAGCTGGAATCTGCAAACATTTTATTCAAGAGGAGAAGACAAAGTAACATGGGCTCTTTGTTAGATAACAATAGGGCTTATGGGAGCCACTCAACATTTTCCTCGTGGTGTTCTCCTTGGTACGACTGAAATAAAAGGAAAAGAATTTCAGAGAAACACACTGAAATATTTTTGGACTTTTTGTTTTTTCTTGAAGAAAGCAAATTAAAGATGGAAAAACAAAAACGAGAAAAATTATTTACACGGTAGAGCTCCCAACAAGTAAAAGAAGAAATGAGAAATCTTTTTGGGTTTTCTTTTGATACTACAATTAATTTAAGCTAGAAAGAAAAACTGAAAAGAAGTAGGAAATATTTTTGGATTTTCGCAAAGTTTTTCAAACACGCAAGAAGAAAGCGAGAAAATAAATCTAGCATGGATAGTACAATGAAAAAGTATGAACACCGACAACTAGAATGAAATGTGTGAACTTGAATATAACGTCGGTGGATATACGTACTCCCCCAAGCATAGGCTTTTGGCCTAGCTTGGTAATCACCATCCATAGTAACCATCCAGTCCTAAGTCGAATTGAGGTGGAGGCGGCACCTGAGCGTCCCACAACTGAGGCTCCTCCTCAGCCGCTGTTAGGTTGTTCCGGTAGGCTGTAATGTCCTCTGGCTTGATCATGTATCCGTTCCTAGCAATAGAATCAAATAGAGCAGGTACATGCAACGGGATAACATCACGGGTTTCGACGCTGAATACTAAGTTTTAACGAATGTTTTGAAAAGAATCAGTTGCCTCAGTAAATTGGTGATCCTGCAACGCCTTGTGATCAAGATAAACTTGGGACAAGGGATAATCATGTGGGCGAATCTGAACATTAAAGTGTCTCGCTAAGCGAGTAGTATAAATACCACCATGTATTTTTCCCTTAGCCCGTTTAAGGTGTAAGCGACGTGCAATAATAGCCCCCATGCTAAAGGTGTGATCACTCTGCAGTCCACGGCATAGAATGGTGAAGTCGGGGGCACTGAGTGCGCCAACCTTCTCCCTAGCGGTTAAACACTTCGCGATGAATAAAGCAAAGTAGTGCATAGAAGGAAACTGCAAACTGGTAGCAGTGGCTTTTGACACGCTTCTATCTTCACCCACTGTTAAAGTGAGGGGAAAGTCCTCAAACTCCCCTGGTCTAGGCTCTCTTAATTCCCCATCAGAAGGGATCAAGCATATGTCGCAAAAGTCAGTGAGCGGTATCTTGTGAGTTTCAGCATATAGCTTAAACTGCACCTCAGGAGGATTATTCCTATTCAGAAAATGAAAACTTTGCACAAAGGAATTTGTAAGGATGTTATGTTGGTTACACTTAGCTGCGAGGAACTCGGTCAGCCCAGCATTTGCAATGTATTGAGCAAACTCATGATGGAACTCGACCTCCTCCATGAAGGCATCATGCGGCCATTCGCACGGCCGCACCTCCACCGTTCTCGGAGTGTGGAGGTCATTGTCCGATGATCCCCCAATGACTCCTTTGGCATTTTTCTTGGAGGAAAACTTCCTAAAGAAATCCATCTTATTCCTATAATAAAAAATTCTGAAAATTTTAGTCCACAAATTTTTTGTCAACAAAACTTTGTAAGATTGATAGCAACTACTCCAAAGGATGCATAGAGGCCATATTAAGCATTCAAGCTACTTAGAACTCTAAGAATTCAAACATGAAAGCTCATATACAGCAGCACCAAGAGTAGCTAGTTACCCTAAAAATAACCCACTAAATCAAAAACTAATTGGAGCAATGGAGGAGTCACATACCAAGTAGCAATCCCTCCAAACAATTTCGGAAATGGAGGTTCGAGCAAAGAGATCGAAATCCGCAGGTTTGAGAGCAAGAACACGGGAATGAGAGCTATGGTGAATTTTTTCTGGAGGTAGGGGATGACAAGGGCTAAAGGAATAAGTGAGGGGGCCCACGTGGGGGCCACAACCCACCAGGGCGCGCCTGGGGTTGCTGGCACGCCCTGGTGTCTTGTGGGCACCAGGTGCACCCCCCTCTAATGTTATTTGCACCAAAATTTCAGAAATATTCAGAAAAAAATCGTATCAAATTTTCAGGACATTCTGAGAACTTTTATTTTTGGGTCATCATTTTTTTATTGCACGGAGGAAACAGAAAACAGGATAAACATGGCATTTTATTTTATTTGACTAAGTAAAACAGAAAATAAAAGGTGGGAGCAGAAGATTGTGCTTACTAAATTCATCAACTTCATACCTCTCAAAATTGATCCATTAATAAGGTTGATCAAGTCTAATTAACAACCACTTCCGATTAGCATGAAATCGAAGAACTTTCGTAAAACACTAAGTTACCTCAATGGGGATATGCATATGCCCAACAATAAGCATGTCATATTTCTTTTTGGCAGTAGGTAGAGGTAATTGAAAACTTCCAATAGTGATTGTCGGAGATTCTTCAATAACATTTATACCATTCACTTGGAATTGTTTCTTCGGAAAGTGCACCATATGCTCATTACCATTGATATGAAAAGTGACTTTGCTTTTATTGCAATCAATAACAGCCCCTGAAGTATTCAAAAAGGGTCTACCAAGGATAATCGACATGTTGTCGTCCTCGGGCATCTCAAGAATAACAAAGTCCGTTAAGATAGTAACATTTGCAACAACAACGGGCACATCCTCACAAATACCGATAGAAATGACAGTTGATTTGTCAGCCATTTGCAATGACATTTCAGTAGGTGTGAGTTTATTCAAATCAAGTCTTTTATATAAGGAGAAAGGCATAACACTAACACCAGCTCCCAAATCACACAAAGCAATTTTGACATAATTTCTTTTAATGGAGCAAGGTATAGTTGGTATTCCAGGATCTCCACGTTTTTTAGGTACTCCATCCTTAAAAGAATAATTAGCAAGCATGGTGGAGATTTCAGCTTCAGGTATCTTTCTTTTATTAATATGTCGTCCTTCATGTATTTGGCATAAGGGGCCATCTTTAGGATGTCGGTTAAGCAGGTTCAAATTCTTCATCATCCTTTTTCTTGGATGGTTCAGGTGGAAAGGGCATGGGTTTCTGAACCCATGGCTCTCTTTCTTTACCATGTTTTCTAGCCACAAAGTCTCTTTTGTCATATTGTTTATTTTTAGGTTGTGGGTTATCAAGATCAACAGTAGGCTCTATTTCAACATCATTATCTGGTTCTTTATCATTGTTCGGTTGAGTATCTTCATGAACATCATCATTATTATTTTCATTATCGCTAGGTGAATGTTCATTACCAGACTGAATTTCAGCATCAGAAATAGAGACATCATTATTATCAGGAGGTTTTTCTATCTTAGGTTCACTAGAGGTATGCAAGGTCCTATCATTTTTCTTTTTCTTTTTCTTTTTAGAAGGACTAGGTGCATCAGCATTAATTCTTTGAGAGTCTTGTTCAATTATTTTAGGGTGACCTTCAGGATAAAGAGGTTCTTGGGTCATTCTACCTCTTCTAGTTACTACTCTAGCAGCAAAATCATTCATATTATTGTTCATTTCATCAAGCAATTCTTTTCGAGATTTAGCAAGTTGTTCTAACTCGGTTTGAACCATAGAGGCATGTTTTCCTACACCTCTAACATCATTGCTAATTCTAAATAGCAAGTCACTCAAGCGGGCAATCATATCAAAATTATATTTTAATTGTTTCAGAACATTTGCATGGAAGTGATCTTGCTTCATAATGTAGTTATCAAACTCATATAAGCATTGACTAGGATGTTTATTGTAAGGAATATCACTTTCATCAAACTTTAATAGATAATTTACCTCTACCACCTGTGGAGGTGGTGGTGTTTCAAGGCCATCTATTTCTTTAATAGGTTGTAAATTCTTAACATCCTTAGCTTTAATACCTTTTTCCTTCATACATTTCTTTGCCTCATGGATATCTTCAGGACTGAGAAATAAGATACCCCTCTTCTTTGGAGTGGGTTTAAGTGGTGGTTCAGGAAGAGTCCAATCATCATAATTCTTCAATATATTATTCAATAGTTCCTCAGCTTGTTCAACAGTTCGTTCCGTGAAAACACAACCATCACAACTATCTAGGAAGTCCCTAGAAGCATCGATTAGTCCATTATAGAAGATATCTAGTATTTCATTTTTCTTGAGAGGGTGATCAGGCAAAGCATTAAACAATTGGAGAAGCCTCCCCCAAGCTTGTGGGAGACTCTCTTCTTCAATTTGCACAAAGTTAAATATTTCCTGTAAGGCAGCTTGTTTCTTATGAGCAGGAAAATATTTTCCAGAGAAGTAGTAAATCATATCCTAGGGACTACGCACCCAACCAGGAGCAAGAGTATTGTACCATGTCTTAGCATCACCCTTTAATGAGAAAGGAAATAACTTAAGAATATAGTAGTAGCGAATCTTCTCATCATGAGCAAAGAGGGTGCCTATATCATTCAGCTTAGTAAGATGTGCCACTACAGTTTCAGTTTCATAGCCATGGAAAGGATCAGAATCAACCAAAGTAATTAACTCTGGGTGGACAGAGAATTCATAATCCTTATCGATAACAAAGATAGGTGAAGTAGCAAACTTAGGATCACATTTCATTCTAGCATTCAAAGTCTTTTCCTTATACTTGTGTAGTAATTTCTTAAGATCGTTTCTATCATTGCAAGAAAGGATTTCTCTAGTTGTCTCCTCATCCATAACATAACCTTCAGAGCAGTTTGATAAAATAGCACATCTTTCCTGGGACTTTGCTCCAATAGCACAATTTTCTTTTTATTAGATAAAATAGCACACCTTTGATTGGTAGCTGTACAAAACAGCACAAATTGCCCTTTTCCCTACTTTTGCACATACGGGCCCATATGATATATTTTATAGGGTGAAATTTCCCATCCATCGTTTCATCCAGCACGTACGAGCTAGGAGCGACGCACATGCTCCATACAGGCCTCCAACGCGGCCAACGAGCAACCTGGACATGGACCCGCTAGACTGGCAAGGTGTTTGCCGACGAAGCCGCGTCCTTCACAAGAACGAGCAGCGCATGTGGAGGAGGCATGGTGAGCTGGTGCCGCGGTGGAGAAGACACAACGACGTGACGGTGCTTCGTCGAGGAACCATGACGACATGACGACGGTGGCGTGAGAACTGGCAGCATGAGGGGTCGTGGGGAGGAGGCATGGCGAGTCAGCAGTGTGCCTGACGAGCAGGCACAGCGAGTTGACGGCTCTCCGGGCAGGAGGCATGGTGAGGCGGCGGCCCACTGGTTAGTTCGTCTCTCCGGCTCCTATGCTCTTTGATCGTTTTGATCAACAGAACCAAGTGAAACGATGGAAGGGTAATTTCGTCCAACAAAATATGACATATGGGCACGAACGTGTTAAAGTGGGAAGAAGGTTAATTTGTGCTATTTTGTACAGCTATCAATAAAAAATGTACTATTTTATCTAATAGAAAGAAAGATGTGCTATTGGAGCAAGGTCCCAGGAAAGGTGCGCTATTTTATCAAATTGCTCTAACCTTCAGGTATCTTAGGCATTTCAAATCTAGGAGAGCTAGGTCTAATAGGTGTTTCATAGTCATCAGTTTCAAAGGCATCATCAGTTTCAGCAATCTCATCAGTTTTAGTAATTTCATTAGTTTCAGTAATTTCATTCTATTTAGCTCTAGCAATTTGTTCATCAAGAAATTTACCTAGTGGCACATTATCATCAAGCATGGTACTAGCATCATCATCATAAGCATCATTCATACCAGAAGTAACATCATCAATAACTTGCGACATATCAAGATTAATAGCATGTGGTCGTGTTGCAAACTTACTCATAACCGAAGGTGAATCAAGTGCAGAGCTAGATGGCAATTCCTTACCTCCCCTCGTCTTAGAGGGAAAAATCTTGGTTTTTGGATCCTTCAGATTCTTCATAGTGACCAATTGATATAAATCCCAAGTGACTCAACAAATATAGCTATACTCCCCGGCAACGGTGCCAGAAAAAGGTCTTGATAACCCACAAGTATAGGGGATCGCAACAGTTTTCGAGGGTAGAGTATTCAACCCAAATTTATAGATTCGACACAAGGGGAGCCAAAGAATATTTGCGAGTATTAGGAGTTGAGTTGTCAATTCAACCACACCTGGAGATTAAATATCTGCAGCAGAGTGATCAGTTGCACAGTAGTATGATAGTTTTGATAGCAGTAGTAATAGTAACAATAACAATAGCAGTCATAGCAATAGTTTTGTAGCAATTGGAATAGTAACAGCAGCAATAGTAACTTAGCAAGAACAATATGTGGAAAACTCGTAGGCACTGGATCGGTGAACTCGTTGGATGATATTCATCATATAACCGTCATAACCTAGGGCGACACAGAACTACCTCTAGTTCATAAATGTAATGTAGGCATGTATTCCGTAAATAGTCATACGTGCTTATGGAAAAGAACTTGCATGACATCTTTTGCCCTACCCTCCCATGGCAGCGGGGTCCATAAGGAAACTAAGGGATATTAAGGCCTCCTTCTAATAGAGAACCGGAACAAAGCATTAACACACGGTGAATACATGAACTCCTCAAACTACGGTCATCACCGGAAAGTATCCCGACTATTGTCACTCCAGGGTTTACACATCATAACACGTAATAGGTGTGTATGACTAGCAAGATCGGATCAAGAACATAGATGTAATGGTGATAACATAAACGGTTCAGATCTGAAATAATGGCACTCGGGCCCTAGTGACAAGCATTAAGCATGTCAAAGTCATAGCAACATCAATCTTAGAACATAGTGGATACTAGGGATCAAGCCCTAACAAAACTAACTCGATTACATGATGAATCTCATCCAACTCCTCACCGACCAGCAAGCCTACGAAGGAATTACTCACTCCCGGTGGGGAGCATCATGGAATTGGCGATAGAGAAGGGTTGATGATGACGAAGACCGAAGATTCCCCTCTACGGAGCCCCAAACGGACTCCAGATCTGGCCTCCTGATGAAGAACAGGAGGTGGCGGCGGCTCCGTATCGTGAAACGCGATGAAACTTTCTCTCCGATTTTTTCTCCGAAAATAGGATTTTATAGCATCGGAATTAGGGCCAGTGGGGCCCCGAGATGGGCACAACACACCAGGGCACGCTCGGAAGGGGTGACGTGCCCTGGTGTATCGTGCCCAGCCAGGGCTCCCCCTCCGGTGGTTCTTGGCTCTAGTATTTTTTATTTATTGTAAAATAAATCTCCAAAAAGTTTCTTCTAGTTCGGAGAACTTTTATTTCTGCACAAAAACAACACCATGGTAGTTGTGCTGAAAACAGCGCCAGTCTGGGTTAGTTTCATTCAAATCATGCAAATTAGAGTCCAAAACAAGGGCAAAAGTGTGAATAAAAGTAGATACGACGGAGATGTATCACATCTCACTGTGTCTCCCTTCTCTACGTGAGACTCCTCCCGATCCAATCTCAGGCAAGGCCCTCTTCTTGCCTCATTCGCGGCCCCGATACATAGATGGCGCCGGCCGGCAAGAAGGCGAGGGACGTGGCTCCCGCCGCCAGCCCTTCGGCTCTCGGGCTAGCTCTCTTGTCCTTCTCCATCACCTCAGAGGATGACCTGGGACCGGTGCTCCCGCTGATAGCCGGTAACAAGAATGAGGGGCAGGCGACCAAGATCTGGCCGGGCTCGAAGGCGCGGAGCAGCCTGGGGGAGTCTGCTTACTCCTTCCTCCACAACATCTACGCCGGGCTGGTCCCGCCGTTTTCTGAGTTCTTCTATGCCATCCTCTCCCATTATCGGATCCAGGCTCTACACCTCCAGCCCAACTCCATCCTCCTCCTGGCTATCTTCGCCTTCTACTGTGAGGCCTTCATGAGCGTGAGGCCTTCGGTGGCGCTCTTTTGCCATTTCTTAAGCCTGCGGTTCACCGCCCAGGACCAGTGCTCCGCGTGTGTCTCCTTCGTTGACGTCAAGGGCGAGAACATACGCCTGAAGGCCGGGAAGAAAGTGGAAGGCTACCGGCACCGCTGGGTCTTCATGGACGCGTGCCGAGTCAGCCCCCTCCTGAGGATCCCCACAGCTCGCCTTGAGCAGAGCCCCAGGTGGGGCCACGAGAAGCTCACCGACCCAAGGGCGGAGCCCTTCCTGGAGCGGATTACTGCACATGGGAATGCCCAGCTGACGAGGGCGATGGTCATCAAGGAATTCCTAGGATAGCGCATCGCACCGCTCCAGGCGCGCTCGCAGCCCGTGAGGGAGTACACGGGCGCGGGGGATGCGATGAGGCTGCACGCTATCGGCTTGACGTCCAAAGAGCTGGATGGGGCCCTGTGGGCTCTGCTCGGGTTTGCCCCTGAGAATCCTCCTGAGGCCGCGTCCCCGCTATACAGGTATGATGGCAAGGCGGAGCTGGTCGCAGATATGCCTGCCATCAATGAGTGGGGGCTCGTGCAAAGTGATACTTGTGATCTGCGTTGGGTTTTCCATGAAGAGGAATGGGTAATTGCATCACAAAGCGGATAAGTATTTCCCTCAGTTATGAAACAAAGGTTTATCGAAACAATAGGAATATCAATCCTCAACCGTCTTTAGCGGTAGCACACAAATGAACAGATGACTTGCACCCAACGCAGGCAAGAGGGATGTCAACCCCCTTGATCTCGTTATTTGCAAGCAAATGAGTGGTGTAGATAATTGTTGATAAAAGCAAAATAAATAAAAAGTAAATAAATGCATCGATGTAATAATAGCGTTTGCAAATATATAAGTGAATAGACTCGGGGGCCATAGTGTTCCCTAGCGGCATCTCTCATGTAGGCAACATACGGTGGGTAACAAATTACTGTTGGGCAATTGATAGAAAAGTGGACAGTTATGCGATTTTCACGGCAATGATCATGTGTATATAGCCATCACGTCCATAAGAAAATAGGCCGATTCCTGCCTGCACCTATTACTATTACTCCACTCATCGACCGTTATCTAATATGCATCTAGAGTATTAAGTAAAACAGAGTAATGATTGGAGAACGATGACATGATGTAGACAAAGTAAACTCAAACAATATGAATGAACCCCATTGTTTTATCCTTAGTAGCAACAACACAAAGACGCATCTTGTCCCCTACTTTCTCACTGGGATATAGAAACTCGCCAGGTTGAACCTACCACAACGCACCACTCCCACCGATGAAATATCAATCTACTTGGCCAAAGCCCATCAATAGTTCGGAGAGCATTACAAATCTATAATGATCATGCACTTAAGAGATAATATAATTCAGAGGCATCTCAAATACTTTTCATGAATAATCTGAACATAAACCCACAATTCATCGGATCCCAACAAACATACCGCACAATAGGATTACATCGGATAGATCAAAGCGAAGATGCGATGACCATTGTATTGAAGATCATAAGAGAGAGAGAGAGATTGCCATCTAGGTACTAGCTATGGACCCGTAGGTCTGTGGTGAACTACTCACACATCATCATGAGGGCAACAAGGTTGATGAAGAGGCCCTCCGTGATCGACCCCCCCTCCGGCAGGGTGCCGGAACGGAGCTCCAGATGGCCTCGCGACGGAACAGAGACTTGCGGCGGCAGAAAAAGGGTTTCGGGACTGCCTCCATGGTTTTTAGAATATTAGAAAATTTATAGGCCGGAAAGGGACGTTGGGAGGCGGCTGAGGGGGCCACCACATATCAGGGCACGCCCCCATGGCACGCCCTGATGTGTGGTGGTGCCCTTGTGGACCTCGTGGCCTCCTTCCGAAGCTTCTAGGTCTTCATATAGTCCATAAAAATCATCAAAAAGTTTCGTGCCAATTGGACTTCGTTTGGTATTGTAAACATAAAAAGGCAAAAACATGCAGAAAACAACAACTAGCACTGGGCACTGGGTCAATAGGTTAGTGCTCAAAAATATTATAAATTGGTAAATAATGATCCAAAAAGTATCCTAGAATGATAATATATCAGCATGGAGCAATCAAAAATTATAGATACGTTGGAGACGTATCAAGGATCGCCAAGCTTAATTCCTGCTCATCCTCGAGTAGGTAAATGATAAAAACAGAATTTTTGATGTGACATGCTATCCACTATGTAATCTTATTCAAGTATGCTCATTGAGAAAAGATGAATCAACAAATATTAACATAGCTATATTCACATTATAAGAAACAGAACTGTTAATTATTAAAAGTATACGATCCTTAAGAAATGTTTACCCCCCCCCCATTCATCTTATTACATTAGCAAGGCATGGCTCCATCTTCACCACATTAATAAAAATGTTAAGCACCATGGTGTCCAAGTCAGGCAATTGATTCGTACGTTTTCAATATGCATCAAATTTTTATTCTTCACGCAATACATGAGCGTGAGCCATTGGACATAGCATTTAAGTGGAATATAATATGGTGGTAGATATCAAAGGGGTAGGAAGTGGAGAAGACAGTCTCACATCAACTAGGCGTATCAACGGGCTATGAAGATGCCCATCGATAGATGTCAATGCGAGGAGTAGGGATTGCCATGCGAATGATGCACCAGAGATATAAGTGTATGAAAGCTCAAATGAAGCTAAGTGGGGTGTGCATCCAACTTGCTTTCTCATGAAGACCTCGGGCATTTGAGGAAGCCCGTCGTAGGAATATACAAGCCAAGTTTGTAATAATGAATAGGTAATTCCCACTAGCATATGAAAGTGATATATCATGAGACTCTCTACATGAGGAACATGGTGCCATTTTGAGGCACAATTGTGGTATAAGATAGTAGCAAAGTCCCTTCTCTCATTTTCTCTCATCATTTTTTGAATGGACGGTGGGCTCATTTGGCCTCCCCCATCTTTATTTTCGTTCGGAGTCTCATCTCGACTTATGGGAGAATCATCGTCTCCATCATTCTTTCCTCACTAGGACAATTCTCTAATAATGATGATCATCACACTTTTATTTACTTACAACTCAATATGGAGAACTGATATGAAGATATGACTCTGTATGAATGCCTGAGGCAGTGTACTAGGATGTGCAATGATATAGAGTGACATGTATCAAAACCATTATGACGGTGGCTTTGCCACAAATACTATGTCATCTCTATATGATCGTACAAAGCAATATGACGATGAAGAAACTCGTGATGTGAAGTGACGATGGAATTTGCATGACAATATATCTCGGAATGGCTATGGAACTGACATGATAGGTAGGTCTGGTGGCTGTTTTGAGGAAGATATAATAAGGCTTATGTGCAACAGAGCGTATCATGTCACGGGGTTTGGATGCATCGGCGAAAGTTGAAGCGATCCTTGAGGTGAGAGCGGTCTATGCACGGTACCGAAGAGGCTAGCAAATTATGAAAAGGTTAGGTTGTGTATGTCCATGGTTTCACATTAGTCATAAAGAACTCATATACTTATTGCAAAGTTTTATTAGTTTATCCTAAATCAAAGTACTAATCACATGTCCCGAGAGAGGAGTTTGTTAGGAGTTAACCATCGCACGCTTCCGACCCGAAACAACACTAGGATTTCAACAAGGAATTGAAATGCTCACACATCATCACCATGCCTCTTTAATTTTTAGATGAACAAAAATGTCAACCCCTCTTAATGTCGACACTTCTATGGTTTAACAATTATGAACTCACACCTATCTCATATTACTACATCAATATCATTTACCCACAATTTCTTTATATGTGCTACATGATGGTTTTGATTATCACTCATTGAATACCTAATATTTTTGACTAGTCTTTATGACCCATGCAAATTACTGGCACTATTTATTAAATCTCAAACAAATATAAGTGAAGAACAATAGTTAAATCATTTCTTTAAAATCTACACACCACTGTGCTAAAAAAGATATAAGTGAAGTACTAGAGCAACTGCTAAGCTCAAAAGATATAAGTGAAGCACATAGAGTATTCCAACAAATTATGATGAAGGTGTGTCTCTCTTAAATAGGTGTGTCCAGATAACAATGATTGTGTCAAACTTAAAGTAAAAGCAAACTAAAGCAAACGACGCTCCAAGCAAAACTCATATCATGTGACGAATAAAACTATAGTTTTAAGTGACATACCGATGGATTTGAGACGAAAGAGGGGATGCCTTCCGGGGCATCCCCAAGCTTAGATGCTTGAGTCTCCATTAAAATATTACCTTGGGGTGCCTTGGGCATCCCCAAGCTTAGGCTCTTGCTACTCCTTATTCCTTGGTCCATCAAGATAACACCCAAAACTTGAAAACTTCAATTACACAAAACTCAACAAAACCTCGTGAGATCCGTTAGTATAAGAAACATATTACATAGTTTAAATACTGTTATAAATTTATTAAAATTTCATAAATGCATAATAGGTACTGTATTCTAACTTCTCCATGGATTATACCCCCCGATACAATCCATAGCATAATCAAAACAAGCAACTATGCAAGCAAAAACAGAATGTGTTTAAAACAGAAAAGTCTGTAGCAATCTGTAGAGAACCTATACTTCTGTAACTCTAAAAATTATTTAAAATTAGGAAAACCTCGAATTTTTTTATAGAAACAATGTGTAGAAATTTCAGATCATTATCACGCTCCAGCAAAAATTGAAAGTTCCTGTACTGGAGTCAAAAGTTTTTGTTTGTGTTTCAGCATCGATTCTACTCATCTTGTGAGCCATCCCAAAGGCTTTACTTGGCACAAAGACTAATTTAAACACAAAAACATAATAATTAAAGATGCAATAATCATTCTATTAAAAATAAACATAAATTTTAAAGCAAAAGTTTAAGATAACTATTGGGTTGCCTCCCACCAAGCGCTATAGTTTTATGCCCCTAGCTAGGCATAATGCATAGTTTCAAGTATTCTCATCTTTGAAACTCCACCCGTAAGTGGCTCTCATGATTGATTCATAAGGTGGTTTAATTCTATTTCTAGATAAGTGTTCCATCTCTTTATTTAATGGGAATTGGAACCTTATGTTTCCCTCTTTCATGTCAATGATGGCACCTATAGTTCGTAAGAAAGGTCTTCCAAGTATTATGGGACAAGAAGGATTGCAATCAATATCAAGCACAATAAAATCTACAGGCACATAATTTTTATTTTCAATAATAAGCACATCATTAATTCTACCTAAAGGTATCTTAATGGTAGAATCCAGAAGATGCAAGTTGAGGTAACAATCTTCAATATTAGAGAGACCAAGCACATTACAAAGAGTTTTAGGAATAGTTAAAACACTAGCACCAAGGTCACAAAAAGCATTGCATTCATATTTATTAATCTTTATTTTGATAGTAGATTCCCACTCATCATGCAAATTTCTAGGAATAGAAACTTCAAGATCAAGTTTCTCATCATACGCTTTTATCATAGCTTCTACTATATGTTCGGTAAAAGCTTTGTTTTGTTCATAAGCAACGGGTGAGCTAATAACAGATTGCAACAAGGAAATACATTATACAAAAAATAAATTATCATAATTAAAGCCTTTGTAATACAAAATAGTGGGCATATCACTAGTTAAAGTTTTTACCTCTCCAAACCTACATTTTTCAGTATTAGCATCAAAATAATCACCCTCCAAGCAAACGGGTCGCTTCTCTACTAGAGTTGACTCATCTCCAGTCCCTTTATCATTTATATTCAGAGAGGTAAATAAACATTCAATACGAGAAACACCAATCATTTTAAGATGTTCATCATGATTTGGGTAAAAACCGGGTGGGAGAGCTTTTTCTAAGAATTCCCGCTTAGCTCTCAACTTAGAGGTCCTCTCCTTACTTTCATTAATAGATATGTGGATAGGTTTAATAGCATCATTAAAATCATGCTTGGGTGGAAAAGCTTTATTTTTAAGAGTTTCCACATCAAGAGCAATTCTATCCATGTTTTTATCCAAAGTGTCAACTACATGCAATTTTTCTTCTACCATAGTGTTGAAAACCTTTTGAGAATTAATAAATTCTTTAATTGTGTTCTCAAGATCAGAGGGTATCCTATTATCTTTTGTAGAAGAATTTACATAAGGATTACCATAAGATTTTTCACAGTTGTTAGAGGAATTACCGGGATACGGTCTAGAATTGAAATTTCCTCTATAAGCATTGTTGTTGAAATTATTTCGCGAGACAAAGGTCACATCAATAGCATCACTATTTTGCTCAATAAAAGTAGACAAGGGAACATCATTGGGATCAACATGAGCATTTTTACTAGCAACCATATTCATAAGAGCATCCACTTTTTCACTCAAAGTAGTGATTTCTTCAAAAGAATTTACCTTCTTACCGGTTGGACCCCTCTAGGTATGCCATTGAGAATAATTTGTCATGATGTTGTACATAAGTTTTGTGGCCTCTCCTAAGGTCACATCCATAAAGTTACCACCTGTAGCAGAATCTAGAAGATTTCTAGACACAAAGTTTAGTCCAGCATAGAAGTTTTGGATAATCAACCACATATTTAAACCATGAGTTGGACAATTTCGTATCAATAATTTCATTCTCTCCCAAGCTTGTGCAACATGCTCTTGATCTAGCTGTTTAAAATTCATTATTTGATTTCTAAGGGAGATGACCTTAGATGGAGGAAAATACTTGGCAATAAAAGCATCTTTACACTTATCCCATGTTCCAATACTATTACACGGTAAAGATGAAAACCAAGCCTTAGCTTTATCTCTTAGTGAAAAAGGAAGTAATTTTAATTTCACAATATCATTATCCATATCCTTTTTCGTTTGCATGTCACATAATTAACAGAGGTATTAAGATGTGACGCGGGATCCTCATTAGGACTTCCCGAAAATTTATCTTTCATGACAAGATTTAGCAATGCAGCATTAATATCAAAGGCCTCGACACTAGTGGCGGGTGGTATAGTAGTACTAATAAAATCATTATTATTAGTATTTGAGAAGTCACACAACTTAGTAGTATCTTGAGCCATGGTGACCGAGCAAACAAAGTAACAAGCATGACAAGTAAACTAGCAAGCGAAGAAGTAAACTAGTAACAAGCAAAGATAAATATTTTTGTATTTTTATTTTTTATGTGACAAGCTAAATATAACAGCCAATAAAAAGAAGAACAAGTGAATGAAAATTTGTGTGAAGTTACTTGGTAGTTGGTGATGATATTCCCCGGCAACGGCGCCAGAAATCCTTCCTGATACTTGTGATATGCGTTGGGTTTTCCGTGAAGAGGAACGGGTAATTGCAGCACAAAGCGGATAAGTATTTCCCTCAGTTGTGAAACCAAGGTTTATCGAGCCAATAGGAATATCAATCCTCAACCGTCTCCAGTGGCTGCACACAAATGAACAAACGACTTGCACCCAATGCGGGCAAGATGGTTGTCAATCCCCTTGATCTCGTTATTTGCAAGCAAATGAGTTGTGTAGATAATTGTTGATAAAAGAAAAATAAATAAAAAGTAAATAAAGGAAGCGAGGTAATAATAGCGTTTGCAAATATATAAGTGAATAGACCCGGGGGGGCATAGTGTTCCCTTGCGGCATCTCTCATGTAGGTAGCATATGGTGTGTAACAAATTACTGTTGGGCAATTGATAGAAAAGCGGATAGTTATGCGATTTTCACGGCAATGATCATGTGTATATAGGCATCACGTCCATAAGCACATAGGCCGACACATGCCTGCACCTAATACTATTACTCCACTCACCGACCGCTATCCAGCATGCATCTAGAATATTAAGTAAAACAGAGTAATGCTTGGAATACGATGACATGACGTAGACAAAGTAAACTCAAACAATATGAATGAACCCCATCGTTTTATCCTTAGTAGGAACAACACAAAGACGCATCTTGTCGCCTACTTTGTCACTGGGATATAGAAACTCGCCAGGTTGAACCTACCACAACGCATCACTCCCACCGATGAAATATCAATCTACTTGGCGAAAGCACATCAATAGATCGGAGAGCACTACGAAGCTATAATGATCATGCACTTAAGAGATAATGTATTAAGAGGCATCTCAACTATTTTTCATGAATAATCTGAACATAAACCCACAATTCATCGGATCCCAACATACACACCCCACAATAGGATTACATCGGATAGATCAAAGCGAAGATGCGATGACCATTGTATTGAAATCATAAGAGAGAAAGATTGTCATCTAGGTACTAGCTATGGACCCGTAGGTCTATGGTGAACTACTCACACATCATCATGAGGGCATCAAGGTTGATGAAGAGGCCCTGTGTGATCGATCCCCCCTCCGGTAGGGTGCTGGAACGGAGCTCCAGATGTCCTCGCGACGAAACAGAGACTTGCGGCGACGGAAAAAGTGTTTCGGGACTGCCTCCGGGCTTTTTAGGATATTAGAGAATTTATTGGCCGAAGAGGGACGTCGGGAGGCGGCTGAGGGGGCCACCACATATCAGGGCGTGGCCCCCCATGGCGCACCCTGATGTGTGGTGGTGCCCTCGTGCACCTCTTGGCCTCCTTCCGAAGCTTCTAGGTCTTCATATAGTCCAAAAAAATCATCAAAAAGTTTAGGGGCAATTGGCCTTCATTTGGTATTGTAAACCTGTAAAGGCAAAAACATGCAGAAAACAGCAACTGGCACTGGGCACTGGGTCAATAGGTTAGTGCTCAAAAATATTATAAATTGGTAAATAATGACCTAAAAAGTATCCTAGAATGATAATATATCAGCATGGAACAATCAATAATTATAGATACGTTGGAGACGTATCACAAAGTGATCGCGTTGCGTTGCACATGGTCTCCTCCATCGTGTTGCCGTCCTGTAGCGAAGATGGCGACAACGAGGGCTGGGAGGCGACGGCAGAAGAAGAGGACACCGGTCGGGTGCCGACGCCCGATCACCGCCAGTCCCTGCGTGGTTTCGGGGACGACGATGACGTAGACGAGCGAACCCAAGCGACGTCTCCTCGGCCAACTGGCGTGACGAGGGGGACGGGGCCCAACCCCGCGACCGCCCAGATACCAGCGGTGTGGGACCTCGGCAGCGGTGTGGCAATCGCGCCCGTGGCGGCCGCACCCCCTCAGGGGGCTTCCCAGGCCCTCAGGAAGGAGGGAGATCCAGCTGCGCTCACCGGGGGCCACGGCAAGCGCCCTTTGAGAAGCTCCGGGGTGTCGCACAAGGGCGGTGAGGGCGAGCCAGCCGCCGCTGGGAAAAAGACGAAATGGTCAACCGAGGACTAGTAAGTGCTCCAGTCCATCCTTATATCACACACCTGTGACCCGGCTATTCTCGCTAACCCCTCGCTCGTGTAGGTGCCGTGACGGCGGCGAGGAGAAGAGGAAGAAGGGGGGTGTCGGGGCCCAAGTGGCGCCCGGCCAGAAAGCGGCATCGGTACTCGCCCGTAGCTTCTGCGGGCACGGGGGCAGCTCGCGGCAGACCGGCGCTACGCTCGGGCGCACGGGCGCCGCCACATCTGGGCGCGTGGGGACCACGGCAGCGCCCAACGCCTCTCCTGTACGGCGAGGGAGTCGGATTGCCGATGACGTGCCGGCCCAGCCCCTGGCACCGTCCAACAAGGAGGCGATGGCCCAGCCTATGGAGAATGCGGGGGCTCCTCAGCCTCCGCCGGCTGTCCTTAACCCCGTAGTCGGACGTGACGTAGGGTGCGCCTCAGGGCAACCTCAGGCAGCGCCCACTTGCGGGGCCCAGGGGCCAGCATTGCGGTCCCACCAGGCGCGCTGCGGGAGCCGAGTGTGGAGGAGGATCCGGAGCTCCCTGCGCCGCGAGTAGAGGGCGCTCGGGCCTCTTCGGTCGTGCCGACCACAAGCGCCAAGACGCCATCCCCCCGCCAGGCTCTTGCCCTTGTGGACTGTAGCACCTTGCTCAGGCGCGGGGCCTTGACCGACGCCCGGGCTGTGCTCGATTGGCTTAGGGTAGAGTTCCGGGACGCCGAGACGCATCTTGTCGTGTAGCGCCTGAGGCTAGCCGCGGGGTGGCACCAGCTCGACACCGCCGCCAAAGAGGCCTAGGGCAGTGAGGGCCAAGGCCAACATCACGGAAAGCAAGAAAGATGCCACCGAGGCGAAGGCATCTCGTGAGAGTGCTCTCGCCGATGAAGTGGCGGCTGCCAAGCACTGCGAAGAAGCGGAGGCCAGCCTAAAGGTGTTTCAGGACGAGTGAGCCACCGAGGCGCAGCAGCTCCAATTGCGGGAAGACGACCTCAAGGCCCGCGAGGCGAAGCTCGCAGACCGTGACTCCGAGTTGGTATAGGCGGTGGATCAGGCCGCGTAACGCGGGCGCTTGGAGACGCTGCAGCGCGAGGTGACCGTGGCCCAAGAGACCCACACCAAGCATATCTCCAAGTCCAACGCTAGGCTGGACGCCAGGGAGAAGGAGATTCAGGCCTATACCGACGCGAAGGCGGTGGCGGACCACACCCCTTTTCTTCTCTCGAGCTCAGGGCCCGTAAGGCCCTGAGTTCTATATGTAGGGCGAGGTTCGAGGCTCCTCTTGCCGCCCACGGCTCCGGCAATGCCGAGCTTTCTTCCAAGCTCGTGGAGGAGCTCGAGGATGCGGCCCGGAAGGTGGATGGCATCCTGGAGGATGAATGTCGCGACCTCTTCTCCGTGGCGGCGACCTGCATCTTCAGCCACCTCCTTCTCCGCAATCCTGGCTTCAACTTCGACGAGGTGATAGGCCCCGTCCCCGAAGAGTCTCACGACAACCTGGCAGAAGCTGTGGAAGGCCACGTGAGCGCGCTGCTTGGGAAGTTCTCCTACGTCGGCGACGAAGAACCTGGATAGGCCGTGGTGGGTGACGGTGATTGCAGCGGCGAGCCTTGTTCCTGAAGCTTCCTTTTATCATCCTGTAATAGCATGAATCTGCCTCGTGGAGGCGTATGATGATGGTTTTAATTTGTGAATCGCTCAAAGTTTGTAATAACTACTTGTGATCCGCGGGTTTCCTTTCCGTGCTTGGTTTCTCTCTTGCTTGCCTTCATTCTCAATGTCGGCAGGGCCCAGCCTCGTGCATAACTCAGCCGTCGCTGGAATGTCAGGTCATGGTGCCCGAGCAAAGCCATGAGTTGAGGGGCTCCGGGAGCTAGTGAAGGCTCCTGAGGGGCGATGCTCAGGAGTCCCCCCTTGACGCGCAAGCGGCCCGCGTGAGGGAAAACGTTGGCAACGACGAGGCTGCCCCCGGTGGGTTCTCATACTTAGTTCTTCGCCGTGTGAATTGCTTGCCACTTGTCGGGAGCGGATGCCATTTGAGACCCTTCGAGTGATTTGTCTCGAGGGGAAATCCTGTGCACAAACAACTTCGTTTCGAACGACGCGCGCTCGCTAGCTTGCGCTTGGGTATCACATGAGGAGACCATACACGAAGAGCCTTGGTGGGTTGACGTGCATGAGAGCAGGCCCACGAACTAGAGCCCGGTCCCTTCGGTTTTTCAGCACTGCAGGGACTAACCTGAGCACATGCACCGTGTCTAGCCCCCGCTCGCTTGAGGCACAAGGGGAAGCCAGCGAGCGCGTGCCGCGGGAGATGGTGAGGCTATCAGTTGACTATCCACTAGCGCGGAGCATGGGGCTTCCACCTGGGCATGGGCATGATCATAGTTCGATCGTTCTGCCAGCGTGGAGCATGGGGCTTCCACTTGGGCATGGACATAGTCATGGTTCGACCGTTCTGCCAGCGCTGAGCATGGGGATTCCACTTGGGCGTGGGCGGGAGCTCCATTTCAGAGTCTCCGGGGCGTGTATAGCCCCAACCTCATTCTTACGTGAGAGGGTCATGGTCGGCGTTTGTGGAGATGTCGGACGCTCTGGGCACAGGGCTCAGGAGCTCCTTCCTCGGTCTTCAGGCGGTTTGCGCCTAGTTCTTGACGCAGCTGTGTGCTCATGTAACCTGGGACATTGGGGAGACGCGCCTCGGACGGCCGTTCCGACGCCACCGCATGGAGAGGTTGGACACCGAGGACCCAATGAGGTGACGTATGCAGGTCTGGCCCGCCAGACAGAGCTTGGTCACTCGGGTTTAGCGACGCTGCTGGGACGGACCCAAGCACATACGTTGTGTCGAGTTTTTCCATAGAATGATCAAGGGAAAGGTCTTCGGACGGGTCGCGCCCAAGGTGGAGAAACACCTCACTGGCAGTCATACAATATTGGATCGCGCCCTTACTCGCTTTCTTGAGACGGTACCATGAAAGGGCGAGACACCAAGGACCTCTATGAGGTGACGTGCATGGGAGCAGGCCTGCGAGACAGAGCTTGATCGCTTGGATTTATCAACGCTGCAGGGACGGACCCGAGCACATATGCCATGTCCAGCCCAAGTCATGGGACGGTCTAGAGAAGAGTCGCGAGGGCGCGGAGATTGCAGGTGTAAGGCTTAAGCAAGCGTCATGAATTCATCAAAGAATAACCACGTTCGCTACACAATCGAAAAGTGTGGATGCTACAGGGGTGGACCCTTGCCCACTTGAGGATAATGCGGCCCGAAGGGCGCCTTCGATTTGAACAAACCAAAAAGTCACCTTGCAATCATGCTGTCGCGGAAGCGTCGGGCTGCTTGGCGGAGCGTGCCGCGGGGGTTCACCTCTCACTGGCTGGGTGGCCCCCGAGGCCTTGAGGGCCCATGAGGGCCTGACGCCTTGCGAGGCGCCATCGTGAGAAGCGCCAGCCTGCGGAAGGTAGCGCCAGCGTTCTCCGGGACAAAGGGCATGCGGGCATAGTTCGTGGCGACGCCCCTGCTCAGTCCAACGCGTGATAGCCACAAGAGGTCCTGGGAGCCAGCCCTGTTGAGGCCCGTGATGACGACGCACATGCGCACCTTGTTGTCCTCCCCAGGAACACCATCCGGGTTGGTAGGACGCCCCGGGCAACCCTCGCCGCGCATAGCCCGTGCCTCAAGCATCTTGCTAATCTCTTGGGTGATGAACTCTTGTGCTCCTGGTGCCTGGTGCCATACTCTTGCTTGCGGGGGCGTGCGCCGAGGCAAGCCTCCAGGTGGTGCACGAGCACCTCCCTCGTCACACCGGTCAGGTCAGACGCTTTCTAGGTGGACGTCCCTAAGCCTGGCCTGAGGGGGGCGCCGTTCCTATGCTAGAGGGAGGCGGGCGCCGGCAGCGGGCACGGGGCTCGCGGCGCTGGTGCCGGGCGCGACGTACTTCATCTTGGCGGGGCCCTGGACAGGCAGCGACTGCTTCTTCCTTGGGGCCACAGCCTCGCGAAGCCCAGCATCTCCCTAGTCGTCTAAATGCTCAGCCGCGGCTTTGTAGGCACGCTCGAGGGAACAAACCACATCCTTCTCGTCACAGGCGATGGTGATGACGCCATGATACGTCTCCAACGTATCTATAATTTATGAAGTATTCATGTCATGTTTACAAAAATTCTATATGCTTTTGGTATGATTTTATTAGAACTAACCCGGACTGACGTTGTTTTCAGCAAAACTACCATGGTGTCATTTTTTGTGCAGAAATAAAAGTTCTTGGAATGGGCTGAAAATTTACTGGGATTTTTTATGCACCAAAAGAGACCCCCGAAGCATTGGAGTTGGGCCAGAAGAGCCACGAGGCCACCACAAGCCTGCAGGGCGTGCCCCCCCCTAGGGCGCACCCTCCTGGCTTGTCGCCGCCTCATGGCCCCCCTTGACTTGTTTCCGACGCCAAAAATTCCTATAAATACAGAAACCCTCGAAAAGAAACCTAGATCGGAAGTTCCGCCACCGCAAGTCTCTGTAGCCACGAAAGATCAATCTTGGCCCTCTCCGGCACCCTGCCGGAGAGGGTCACCATCACCGGAGACCATGGAGGAGGAAGACGGACGGGCCATCATCGCCATGGAGGCCAAGGACTAGAGGGAGAACCTCTCCTCACCTAGGGGGGATGCCATGGAGGAGGAAGCACAAGGGGGAGACCCTCTCCCCCTCTCTCTCGGTGGCGCCGGAGTGCCATCGGGGGAACCATCACCGCGGTGATCATCTTCATCAACATCACCTTCTTCATCACCATCCTCATCTCCTTTCAGTGGTCCACTCTCCCGCATCCCGCTATAATCCCGTACTTGAACATGGTGCTTTATGCCACATATTATGATCCAATGATGTGTTGCCATCCTATGATGTTTTGAGTAGATTTCTTTTGTCTTATGGGTTGATTGATGATCTAGATTGGTTTGAGTTGTATGTTTATTTTGGTGATGTCCTATGGTCCTTCCGTGCCGCGCACACATGAAGGATTCTCGCTATAGGGTGTTGCAATACGTTCATGATTCGCTTATAGTGGGTTGCTAGAGTGACAGAAGCTTAAACCCGAGTAAGGGGGTTGTTGCGTATGGGATAAAGGGGACTTGATGCTTTAATTCTATGGTTGGGTTTTACCTTAATGATCTTTAGTAGGTGCGGATGCTTGCTAGAGTTCCAATCATAAGTGCATATGATCCAAGTAGAGAAAGTATGTTAGCTTATGCCTCTCCCTCATATAAAATTGCAATTATGATTACCGATCTTGTTAACAATTACCTAGGACAATCCCGCACACCGACTCATCATTATTCCACACTCGCTATTTGTAATATATTGTAATATATTCTAACTTTGTGATAACAGCACCTATTTGTATATTTTAGTTCTCCGATAGCATGCAAGGCTATTCTGTTCATACCCACAACGTAGTTTTATTTCTCGTTCCTAGTTGGAAGCAAACGTTCGGCGTACGTAGAGTCGTATCAGTGGCAGATAGGACTTGAGAGAATATTGATCTTACCTATAGCTCCTTCTGGGTTCGACACTCCATACTTATCACTGCCACCTTTGGAAATTGCTACGATGATTCCTTGCACTTGGGGATTATCAAGCTCTTTTCTGGCGCCGTTGCCGGGGAGCAATAGCGTGGGGTTGATATTCTCGTGTGTGCTTGTTTCCTTTCTTCATTAAGTAGATTTTGTTTTCCCTTTTTTCTTTCTTTAGTTGTGGGTGAAACATACAAAAAAAAAATAATGAAAAATACAAAAAGAATTACTTGCCTCTTTTGCCTAAGAAGTTTTTCAAAAAGAGAAGTGATTGGAAGGTTGTGCATTGGAGAAGTGAGGGTCGACCTTGAACACTTGTGTTCATGCTCATGGAAACAATGTAGAATTTTTCATGGAAGTTTCTCAAAAATATTTATCCCCTTGTATATATCCATTGTATTATAAAATAATGTGCCAAGATTTGGTTTTAGGATGATTAGATTGCTTGTTTGCTATGTGTGGTGTAAAAAACAGAAACTTTGACTGTAGTGCATGAATTTACATTTCTTACTGGAACATCAAAAGTTTCTGAAATTTTTACACAGTACTTCTATACACATTTTTTAATTTGTCCTAAAGTTTCAGAATTTTTTGAGTTACAGAAGTATATGAAGTTTTCAGATTACTACAGACTGTCCTGTTTTTGACAGATTCTGTTTTCTATGCATTGTTCTCCTATTTTGATGAATCTATGGGTAGTATCGGAGGGTATGAACCATGGTGAAGTTGGACTACAGTAGATATAATGCTAATATGATTTTGGAATGAGTTCATAATAGTACTTAAAGTAGTATTTTGCTAACGGATCTCACGAGGGTTTTTGTTAAGTTTTGTGTGAATGAAGTGTTCGAAGATCGAGGGGGTATCGATATAAGAAGAATACGGAGAGAGAAGAGTTCAAGGTTGGGGATGCCCAAGGCACCCCAAGTAAATATTTCAAGGAGACTCAAGCATCTAAGCTTGGGGATGCCCCGGAAGACATCCCATCCTTATTCTTCAACAATTATCGGTATACCTCGGTTTTTGTTTTGTTCACATGATATGCGTCTTTAGTGTTTTTCTTTTCCTTTTATGCACCCTTCTAGTATGAGATAGTCCTTCATTGATTTGTAGAATGCTTCATGCACGTCACTTAAATCTTTTGAGTATGGCTTTGTAGAATGCTCTTTGTGCTTCACTTAAATCTTTTGAGTATGGCTTTGTAGAATGCTCTTTGTGCATCACTTAAATCTTTTGAGTATGGCTTTATAGAATGCTTCGTGTGGTTCACTTATATATTTTGAGCTTGGGTATTGGTTAATCTTCATTAATTTTAGAATTCTCTATGAACTTCACTTATATCTTTTAGCGTATGAATAAAATTTCCATCGGAATTGGGCTTGGAAGTGTATCATCAAAATGTCATGCCTAGCTAGAAAGGCATTAAAGAAAAGCGCTTGTTGGGAGACAACCCAATATTTACCTTTTCTGTTTTTGTGTTTTAACATGATTAATCTACTGTATTAATCATTTTTTGTGCCTTTTATTTCAATAAAGTGCCAAGTAATGCCTTTGGGATGATGTGGTTGATAGTTGACTTGATTCTGTGCAAAAACAGAAACTTTGGTGCCCAGTCCAGAATTTTTATAAATTCACCAGGGAGTCAAAAACTTCTGAATTTTTTACACATGATTGATATACAAATTTCCTAGGTTTTAATAATTTTTGGGGCTGGAGAAGTATGGTCATTGTTCAGATCATTACAGACTGATCTGTTTTTGACGGAATCTGCCTTGTTTGCGTAGTTTGCTTGTTTTAGCATTTCCATGGCTTATATTAAGTGATATAAATTGTGGAAATGATAAGTTACAGTATACATTATGCGAGAACAATTATGGATCTTGTATTTAACAGTACCTAAGTGGATGGTTTGCTCTTTATCATACTAACCCATCTCACGAAGTTCCGTTAAGTTTTGTGTGATTGAAGTTTTCAAGTTTTGGGTGAGATGTCGATATGGGGAGAATAAGGAGTGGCAAGACCCTAAGCTTGGGGATGCCCAAGACACCCCAAGGTAATATTCAAGGAAGATCCAAGCAACTAAGCTTGGGGATTCCCCGGAAGGCATCCCCTCTTTCGTCTTCAACATTATCGGTAACCTCACTTGGAGCTATATTTTTATTCGTCACACAATATTTGCTTTGCTTGGATCGTCATTATATTTTGTTATTTTCTGTTAGGAATTATTCTAATCTTGTTTTTCAATAAAAAGTTCCAAGAATTGCCTTAGGATGCTTGCATTGCATGTTTGATGTGTGCTGTGTAAAAAACAGAAAATTTTGCTGTAGTGTTTGAATTTTCATATTTTACTGGAACGTGAAAAGTTTCTGAAATATTTACACAGTAATTTCATATAAATTCCTTAGAATGTCCTAAATTTTCATAATTTTTTGAGTTATGGAAGTACACTGTTTTCATAAATTTCTACAGACTGTTCTGTTTGGACAGATTGCTGTCTTAGTTTCGTTATCTACTTATCCTATAGTTTCCATAGCCTATATTGGTAGATATAAATTGTGGAGATGATAGTATACAGTGCCTAATGTTTGAAAATTATTATGCAACTTGTATTGGCAGTACATAGAGAGTTGATTTATTATTATGTGTACTAACCAATCTCCCGAGTCCTTTCCAAGTTTTGTGTGGAAGATGTTTTTGAGAATAGGTGAAACCATGATATGAGAGGATTGAACGAGATACAAAAGCTCAAGCTTGGGGATGCCCAAGGCACCCCAAGTAAATATTTCAAGAAGTCTCAAGCATCTAAGCTTGGGTATGCTATGCATCCCACCTCTCTTCATCAACAATTATCGGTTAGCCTATGTTGAGCCTAAATTTTTATTCGTTTACATGATGCGTGCTATTCTTGGAGTGCTATTTTTATTTTGCTTGCTGTTTGAATAAAATCATTGGATCTGAAATTTTGAATGAGAGAGAGAGTCCTCACATGGTTATTTAACTACTTGACTACGCATTGATCTTCACTTATATCTTTTTGAAGTAGTTTTGTCATTTACTCTCGTGCTTCACTTATATCCTATGAGTAAACGGTTGAATGAATTGAATTTCATAAATATGAAATTAAATATGCTTCATATACTTATCCCATGGGGAGTAATGACTTCACACATAATAAGTATAGGTGGTAAAATTTATTGAAAGTTAGCAAACACCGCATTGGTCACTTGAACAATTCATGAAAGAATATTGAAGGAAGAGAGATTCCACATATAAATATACTATCTTGGACATCTTCTATGATTGTGAGCTCATTAATTATTTTCAAACTTGGGCAAATTAGTGGAAATTGGACAAGGAAGGCAACATAATGAGTTATGTTTGGGTATATTTGTATAGAAGTTATATTGTTATGGATCCTCCAACATGTGGTGCTTGCTTCCACTTCATACTAGCCAAAACTTCCGCACCAAGTAGAAATACTACTTGTGCATCCAAACACCCTTAAACCAGTTTTGCCATGAGAGTCCACTATATCTACCTATGGATTGAGTAAGATCCTTCAAGTAAGTTGTCATCGGTGCAAAAATCAATAAAAATTGCTCCTAAATATGTATGATCTTTTATTGTGAGGGAAAATAAGCGTTGTACGAATTTGTGATGGTAAAGAAATAAAAGCGACGGACTGCATAATAAAGGTTGCTATCACAAATGGCAATACAACGTGACGTTCCTTTGCATTAAGGGTTTGCACATCCAAAAACAAAAAGCGCATGACAACCTCTGCTTCCCTCTGCGAAGGGCCTATCTTTTACTTTCTAGTACTTACCTTTATGCAAGAGTCATGGTGATCTTCACCACTTCCTATATTTGGCCTTCTTCTCTTGGGAAGCGTCATGTGTTGGGGAATGATCTAGACATATATATCCACACAAATATATTTGATCATGAATTATTATTGTTGACAATTATCTATATGATAAATAAGTTGGGAGGCGAAACATTAAGCCCCTATCTTTCTCTGTGTTCGATGGATGCTATTTGTTCTAAAAATATGCTTTGAGTGTCAATAATCATGGAAGACTATATGATAGTTGAGTATGTGGAATTTGCTAAATCAAAGCTCTTACATAGACCCTTCCTGAAAATAAGATGAATTGCAATTGTTTGATGACTAGGAATATGGTTTGTTAGTTTTCAAAAAACTTTCTGGTCTATACTTTGACATGTGAATAGCTTGTTACTTGATCATGAGAAGTTTTATGAGATGAGCTACTGCTTATGGTTTATATTGATGCTAGAAAAAGTGATTGGAATTATCACTGATCAAACTTGTGCACTTGCTAGCATTCACACTTCATAAATTATTTCTTTTATCATTTACCTACTCGAGGACGAGCAGGAATTAAGCTTGGGGATGCTGATACGTCTCCAACATATCTATAATTTATGAAGTATTCATGTCATGTTTACAATAATTCTATATGCTTTTGGTATGATTTTATTAGAACTAACCCGGACTGACGCTGTTTTCAGCAGAACTACCATGGTGTCGTTTTTTGTGCAGAAATAAAAGTTCTCGGAATGGGCTGAAAATTTACGGTGATTTTTTATGGACCAAAAGAGACCCCCGAAGCATTGGAGTTGGGCCAGAAGAGCCACGAGGCCACCACAAGCCTGCAGGGCCCCCCCCCCCCACCAAGGGCGTGCCCTCCTGGCTTGTCGCCACCTCGTGGCCCCCATTGACTTGTTTCCGACGCCAAAAATTCCTATAAATACAGAAACCCCCGAAAAGAAACCTAGATCGGAAGTTCCGCCGCCGCAAGTCTCTGTAGCCATGAAAGATCAATCTTGGCCCTCTCCAGCATCCTGCCGGAGAGGGTCACCATCACCGGAGACCATGGAGGAGGAAGACGGAGGGGCCATCATCGCCATGGAGGCCAAGGACCAGAGGGAGAACCTCTCCCCACCCAGGGGGGAGGACATGGAGGAGGAAGCACAAGAGGGAGACCCTCTCGCCCTCTCTCTCGGTGGCGCTGGAATGCCATCGGGGGAATCATCGCCGCGGTGATCGTCTTCATCAACATCACCTTCTTCATCACCATCCTCGTCTCCTTTCAGTGGTCCACTCTCCCGCATCCTGCTATAATCCCCTACTTGAACATGGTGCTTTATGCCACGTATTACGATCCAATGATGTGTTGCCATCCTATGATGTTTTGAGTAGATTTCTTTTGTCTTATGGGTTGATTGATGATCTAGATTTGTTTGAGTTGTATGTTTATTTTGGTGCTGTCCTATGGTGCTTTCCGTGCCGCGCACACGTGAAGGATTCCCGCTGTAGGGTGTTGCAATACGTTCATGATTCGCTTATAGTGGGTTGCTAGAGTGACAGAAGCTTAAACCCGAGTAAGGGGGTTGTTGCGTATGGGATAAAGGGGACTTGATGCTTTAATGCTATGGTTGGGTTTTACCTTAATGATCTTTAGTAGTTGCGGATGCTTGCTAGAGTTCCAATCACAAGTGCATATGATCCAAGTAGAGAAAGTATGTTAGCTTATGACTCTCCCTCATATAAAATTGCAATTATGATTACCGATCTTGTTAACAATTGCCTAGGACAATCCTGCACACCGACTCATCATTATTCCACACTCGCTATTTGTAATATATTGTAATATATTCTAACTTTATGATAACAGCAGCTATTTTTATATTTTAATTCTCCGATATCATGCAACGCTATTCTCTTCATACCCACAACGTAGTTTTATTTCTCGTTCCTAGTTGGAAGCAAACGTTCGGCGTACGTAGAGTCGTATCAGTGGCAGATAGGACTTGAGAGAATATTGATCTTACCTTTAGCTCCTTGTGGGTTCTACACTCCATACTTATCACTTCCACCTTTGGAAATTGCTACGATGATTCCTTGCACTTGGGGATTATCACGCCATGATACGTGCTATAATCATTCAGAATTTTTATGCTCGGCTTTCTCATAATGATCAATCCATGCTCTATACTTCTTGTGCTAGTTCTTATATGAAGAATACTATTGAATTCTAGTGGGATCTCTTAGAAAGAATTAAATGCAACTCTGAAGATTGGGAACTCGACGAAGGTAATGAGTCAGGTATAAAGCTTGAGTTTGATTGTGTTAAATCTTTTATGAATACCGATACTTTTCACAAGTTTAGCACTAAATATGGACTTGACTCTGAGATAGTAGCCTCTTTCTGCGAAGCATTTGCTACTCACGTTGACCTCCCTAAGGAGAAGTGGTTTAAATATCATCCCCCTATTAAAGAAGAAATTAAAGAACTGGCCATAGCTAAAGAAGAAACCATCTTTTACAATGTTGATCCCGTTGTGCCTACCGCTTATATTGAAAAACCACCTTTCCCTGTTAGGATAAAGGAACATGCTAAGGTATCAACTGTGGTTCGTAAGAGTAATATAAGAGAACCTAAACCCCCTAAGCAAATTAAAGTAGAACCTAGTGTTGCTATGGTTAAAGATCCCTTGGTAGAAAATATCGATGGGCATGTTATCTACTTTTGTGATGAAGCTGCTAGAATTGCTAAACCAGATGAAAAAGATAAACATAGACCCATAGAAGGCATGCCTATTGTCTCAGTCAAAATAAGAGATCATTGCTATCATGGTTTATGTGATTTGGGTGCTAGTGTGAGTGCTATTCGTTTTACCTTATACCAAGAAATTATGAATGATATAGCACCCGCCGAAATAGAAGACATTGATGTTACTATTAAACTTGCTAATAGAGACACTATCACACCGCTTGAGATTGTTAGAGATGTTGAAGTCTTATGTGGGAAAGTAAAATACCCTACTGATTTTCTAGTCCTTGGTTCCCCCCAAGACGACTTTTGTCCCATTATCTTTGGTAGACCTTTTTTGAGCACCGTTAATGCTAAGATAGATTGTGAAAAACAAACTGTCGGTGTCAGTTTTGGTAGTGTGTCTCATGAGTTTAATTTTTCCAAGTTTAGTAGACAACCTCGTGATAAAGCGTTATCTAGTAAGGATGAAATAATTGGTCTTTCTTCTATTGCTATGCCTCCCACCGATCCATTAGAACAATATTTGCTAGACCATGAAAATGATATGCACTTGCGTGAAAGAAATGAAATAGATAAAATTTTCTTTGAACAACAACCTCTCCTGAAACACAATTTGCCTATTGAAACTCTTGGAGGTCCTCCTCCACCTAAAGGTGATCCTGTGTTTGAATTAATTCAATTGCCTGACACTTTGAAGTATGCTTATCTTGATGAGAAAAAGATATATCTTGTTATTATTAGTGCTAACCTTTCAGAACATGAAGAAGAAAGATTATTAAAAGTTCTAAGGAAGCACCGGGCTGCTATTGGATATACTCTTGATGATCTTAAGGGCATTAGTCCCACTCTATGTCAGCACAAGATTAATATGGAACCTGATGCTAAACCCGTTGTTGATCATCAACGGCGGTTGAATCCTAAGATGAAAGAAGTGGTAAGAACTGAAATATTAAAGCTTCTGGAAGCAGGTATAATCTATCCCATAGCTGATAGTAGATGGGTAAGTCTCGTTCATTGTGTCCCTAAGAAAGGAGGTATTACCGTTGTTCCCAATGATAAGAATGAACTCATTCCACAAAGAATTGTTACTAGCTATAGAATGGTAATTGATTTTAGAAAATTAAATAAAGCTACTAGAAAAGATCATTACACTCTGCCTTTCATTGATCAAATGCTAGAAATACTATCTAAGCACACACACTTTTGTTTCCTAGATGGATACTCTGGTTTCTCTCAAATACCTGTGTCATAATACGATCAAGAGAAAAACCACCTTTACCTGCCCTTTTGGAACCTATGCTTATAGACGTATGCCTTTTGGTTTATGCAATGCACCTGCTACCTTTCAAAGATGTATGACTACTATATTCTCTGATTTTTGTGAAAATATTGTGGAGGTTTTCATGGATGATTTTTCCGTTTACGGGACTTCTTTTGATGATTGCTTAAGCAACCTTGATCGAGTTTTGCAGAGATGTGAACAAACTAATCTCGTCTTGAATTGGGAGAAGTGACACTTTATGGTTAATGAAGGCATTGTCTTGGGGCATAAAATATCTGAACGAGGTATTGAGGTGGATAAAGCTAAAGTTGATGCAATTGAGAAAATACCATGTCCTAAAGATATTCAAGGTATTCGAAGTTGCCTTGGTCATGCTGGTTTGTATAGGAGGTTCATTAAAGACTTCTCTAAAATTGCTAGGCCTCTTACTAATCTTTTTCAAAAGGATATTCCTTTTGTTTTTGATGATGATTGTGTGGAAGCCTTTGAAACACTCAAGAAAGCCTTAACCTCTGCACCTATCATTCAACCACCTGATTGGGACTTGCCTTTTGAAATTATGTGTGATGCTAGTGATTATGCTGTTGGTGTTGTTCTAGGACAAAGAGTTGATAAGAAATTGAATGTTATCCATTATGCTAGTAAAACTCTAGACAGTGCTCAACGAAATTATGCTACTACTGAAAATGAATTTTTATCAGTTGTGTTTGCCCGTGACAAGTTTAGATCCTATATTGTTGACTCAAAAGTTATTGTTGACACCGATCATGCTGCTATAAAATACCTTATGGAAAAGAAAGATGCTAAACCTAGCTCATTAGATGGGTTCTCTTGCTTCAAGAATTTGACTTACACATCGTTGATAGGAAGGGAGCCGAGAACCCCGTAGCTGATAACTTGTGTAGATTAGAAAATATTCTTGATGACCCACTTCCTATTGATGATAGTTTCCCTGACGAACAGTTAGCTGCAATAAGTGTTTCACAAAACACCCCTTGGTATGCTGATTATGCTAACTACATTGTTGCTAAATATATACCACCTAGCTTCACATACCAACAAAAGAGAAAACAATTCTATGACTTGAGACATTACTTTTTGGATGACCCATATCTTTATAAAGAAGGAGTAGATGGTATTATTAGACGTTGTGTACCTGAGCATGAACAGGAACAAATCCTACAGAAATGTCATTCCGAAGCTTATGGAGGACATCATGCGGGAGATAGAACTGCTCATAAGGTATTGCAATCTTGTTTTTATTGGCCTACTCTCTTCAAGGATGCCCGTAAGTTTGCCTTGTCTTGTGATGAATGTCAAAGAATTGGTAATATCGGTAAGCATCAGGAAATGCCTATGAATTATTCACTTGTTGTCGAACCATTTGATGTTTGGGGTTTTGATTGTATGGGACCTTTTCGTTACTCTAACGGGTACACTCATATTTTGGTTGATGTTGATTATGTCACTAAGTGGGTAGAAGCTATTCCAACCAGTAGTGCTGATCACCACACCTCCATTAAAATGCTTAAAGAGGTTATCTTCCCGAGGATTGGAGTCCCTAGATATTTAATGACTGATGGTGGTTCACACTTTATTCATGGTGCTTTCTGTAAGATGCTTGCTAAATATGATGTTAACCATAGAATTCTATCACCCTATAATCCTCAATCTAGTGGTCAAGTTGAACTTAGCAATAGAGAACTAAATTAATATTACAAAAAACTCTCAATAGGTCTCGTAAGAATTGGTCTAAGAAATTAGATGATGCACTTTGGGCCTATAGAACAGCTTATAAAAATCCTATGGGTATGTCTCCATACAAAATGGTTTATGGTAAAGCTTGTCATTTGCCTCTAGAATTAGAACACAAAGCATTCTGGGCAATTAAAGAACTTAACTATGATTTCAAACTTGCCAGTGAGAAGAGCCTATTTGATATTAGCTCACTAGATGAATGGAGAACCCAAGCCTATGAAAATGCCAAACTATTCAAAGAAAAAGTAAAAGATGGCATGACGAAAGAATCCAAAACCGGGAATTCAAAATAGGAGACTATGTTCTTTTGTTCAACTCTCGTTTAAGATTTTTTGCAGGTAAGCTTCTCTCCAAATGGGAAGGACCATATATTATCGAAGAGGTTTATCGTTCTAGACCTATCAAGATTAATAACGCCGAAGGTACTAACCCGAAGGTTGTCAATGGACAAAGAACTAAGCATTATATCTCAGGTACGCCTATTAACGTTGAAAGCAATGTTATCCAAACAATGACACCGGAGGAACACATAAAAGAAACCTTCCGGAACACTCTAGAATTCTGAAAAATAGGAGGTACGTGATACGGTAAGTAAACGGACTCCGGAAAATCCGCAAAAATATTTTTTGTCAGTTTTGGAATATTAGAAAATTTTGGAAATAAAGAAATAAACCGGAAGGTGATCGAGGTGAGCACGATACACCAGGGCGCGCCAGGCACCCCTGGGCGTGCCCTGGTGGGTTGTGCCCACCTCGGACACCTTCCTGACTCCGTTTTCCTTCCATATGCTTGTTTACCAAGAATAAAAATTCTCTATATATACCCCCGACTGTTTTGACGACCGCATCGCAGAAAAATCCTCTGCTCTTGTTTCTTGCTGTTTTCTCGTTAGATCTATATCTACATGGCTCCACCAAGCTCCTCCAAGGACAAGTTCTTCGAGAAGGTCATCAACCCGTACTTGCCGGAGGTGATGAAGCACCCTGAAGCCATTGAGATGCGTGAGGGGGTGCTCCACATCTGCGATGTTCAGGGACCCGAGAAGACCGAAAGCGTGGAGGCTTGGCTCGAGGTGATGGAATAGGAAATCTTTATGTGCCAGAAGATGGTGGAGCGTGGACTTAGTGCCAATCACTCCATGATTATGGAATTCACCCGTGATCAGATGGTGGATGGACGGTCTATGAAGGACATCATCTCCACCCTCAATGAGCAAATTAATTTTCTGCAGAGCCAAGTTTATGATCTTCAAAACCAAGTCTTCGAATATGAAGCATGATTTAAAGGTATGAGTTTAGCTGCCAGTTGCAGGACTTAGGGGACTCTAGCGTCAACTTTTAATGGGGAGCCCTTGCCCTGGAAGCTGGAGGACAAGCCTACTTCTTCATCACCACCACCTTCTTCATCACCACCACCAAAGGAGACTTAAGCACATGGGTATGGGCACTCCCCATGGCTTGAGCCAAGCTTGGGGGAGGCGCCCCGGTATCGTATCACCATCACTTTTATTCACTTTTACCTATTTTAGTTCGATCTTTAGTTTTCCTTTGCTTTAGTTGAATAGTTTACCATGATCTATTTTCATGTGTTAGTTTCATGGCCTATCTATGTAATCGAGCCAGAGTTATATAATAAAGTTTAGTTTGAGTTTTTGCCTCTCTACTTTCTTGGTGCAATCAAAATAAAGGAAAAAAAACAAATGAAAAGAATCATATGCTAATCTTATGGTGAGTAATGACATCACATAAGGAAAAGTATAACTAGTAAAATTTATTGGAGATTGACAAACATAACATTGGTCAATGATGTAATTCATGAAAGAATTAATAAGGGAAGAGAAGATTCACATGCAAATACACTATCTTGGACATCTTTTATGATTGTGAGCCCCCATCAAATATTATATGTCAAAATTGTTGACGTTGGACAAGGAAGACAACATAATGATTTATGTTTGTTCATATCCACATAGAAGTTATATTGTCATAGATCCTTCAACATTGTTGCTTGCTCAAT
The DNA here is from genome assembly GCA_039707655.1 of Elymus sibiricus. Lineage (NCBI taxonomy): Eukaryota > Viridiplantae > Streptophyta > Magnoliopsida > Poales > Poaceae > Elymus > Elymus sibiricus. The sequence continues at coordinate 299,301,956 of CM077665.1, read as the reverse complement.
ATCTTTACTAGCCAAAAATTCCGCACTAAGTAGAGATACTACTTGTGCATCCAAAAACCCAAACCCAAATTCATTCTCTAAGTGTCCACCATACCTACCTATGGATCGAGAAAGATCCTTCAAGTAAGTTGTCATCGGTGCAATAAGGCAATAAAGATTGATTCTAAAATTGTTTTGATCAAGTAGTGTAAGAGAAAATTGAGCGCTATACGAACTTATGATGGAAAAGTAATAAAAGCGACGGACTGCATAATAAAGGTTACTATCATATGGGGCAATATAGCGTGACGTTCTTTTACATTAAGGGATTGGGCATACAAACCAATAAGCGCATGACAACCTCTGCTTCCCTCTGCGAAGGGCCTATCTTTTACTTTCATGTATTTACTTTTATGCAAGAGTCAAAGTATTCTTCCCTATTTCTTTTTACTTTTTCTTTTTGCAAGCATTATGTGGTGAGGAAAGATCTAGGAACATATATCCAGTTGGATATGAGTGGGCATGAGTTATTATTGTTGACATCACCCTTGAGGTGAATACATTGGGAGGCAAAACTATAAGCCCCTATCTTCCTATGTGTCCGGTTGAAAATTTTTGTTCATGGGTATGCCATGAGTGTTAGGAATCATAGAATACTAAATGATGGTTGAGTATGTGGACTTGCCAAAAGGCTCCGACATGAGACCCTTCCTGAAAATATGATGAATTGTAGTTGCAAAGTTGACTGAGAACATAGTTTGTTGGTTTTCAATAAGGTTTATGCTTCATACTTCTATGTTGTGATGAATTGTTACTTGTTCATAAGAAGCTATATGATGAAAATGTATTGAATAAATTTTATGATAGAGTGTGTTGCTGTTATGTCCGTATTTCGTTTTTATCGACACCTCTCTCTCAAATCATGTGGACATGCTTTTCAATATCAGCTTTCGCTTGAGGAAAAGCGAGGTCTAAGTTGGGGGAGTTGATACGTCCATTGTGCATCATGATTTATTACTGTTATTTATTATGTTTTGTCAAATAATAATGCTTTAAGGAGTGATTCTAATGCCTTTTCTCTCATAATATGCAAGGTTTACACAAAGAGGGAGCATACCGACAACTGGAATTCTGGAACTGAAAAAAGCACGTCAGAGGTACCTATTCTGCACAACTCCAATGAAGCTGAAATTTTACGGAGATTATTTTTGGAATAAATAAAAAATACTGGAGCAGAAAACCACCAGAGGGGGCAAACCTGGTGGGCACAACCCACCAGGGCGTGCCAGGCCCCCTTGGGCGCGCCCTGATGGATTGTGGCCACCTCGGCCCACCTCCGGTGCCCATCTTCTGGTATATAGTCACATTTGACATAGAAAAAACCTGAGGAGGACTTTCGGGACCAAGCGTCGCCGCCTCGAGCCAAAACTTGGGCAGGAGCACTTTTGCCCTCCGGCGGAGCTATTCCGCTGGGGGAACTTCCCTCCCGGAGGGCGAAATCGAAGCCATCGTCATCACCAACACCCCTCTCATCTTTGGGAGGCCAATCTTCATCAACATCTTCAACAGCACCATCTCCTCTCAAACTCTAGTTCATCTCTTGTGTTCAATTTTTGTACCAAAACCTCAGATTGGTACCTTTGCGTGACTAGTAGTGTTGATTACCTTGCGTAGTTGATTACTATATGGTTTATTTGGTGGAAGATTATATGTTCAGATCCATTATGCTATTCAATACCCCTCTGATCTTTAGCATGATTATTATTTGTGAGTAGTTACCTTTGTTCTTGAGGTCACGGGAGAAGTCTTATTGCAAGTAATCATGTGAATTTGATATGTGTTCGATATTTTGATGATATGTATGTTGTGATTCCCTTAGTGGTGTCATGTGAACGTCGACTACATGACACTTCACCATTCATGGGCCTATGGGAATGCATTGTGGAGTAGTTATTAGATGATGGGTTGCTAGAGTGACAGAAGCTTAAACCCTAGTTTATGCGCTACTTCATAAGCGGCTGATTTGGATCCAAACGTTTAATGCTATGGTTAGATTTTATCTTAATACTTTTCTCGTAGTTGCGGATGCTTGCGAGGGGGTTAATCATAAGTGGGAGGTTGTTCAAGTAAGAACAACACCCAAGCACCGGTCCACCCACATATCAAATTATCAAAGTAGCGAACATGAATCAAACCAACATGATAAAAGTGACTAGATGAAATTCCCGTGTACCCTCAAGAACACTTTGCCTATTACTAGAGATTGTTTTGGCCTGTCCTTTGCCACAAAAGGATTGGGATACCTCGCTACCCCTTACTTACTGTTACCGTTAATTGCTTGTTACTAATTATCTTGCTATCAAACTATCTGTTACCTATAATTTCAATGCTTGCAGGAATTACCTTGCTGAAAACCGCTTGTCATTTCCTTCTGCTCCTCGTTGGGTTCGGCACTCTTACTTATCGAAAGGACTACGATTGATCCCCTATACTTGTGGGTCATCATGCCACTGTAGCCAGGCATCTTGAGGACGTTGTAGCCGTGGTGAGTAGCCGCCATGAATTTGGCCAACGCCGGGTACCCTAGGATCGCATTGTACGGGAGGCCAATGTGCGCCACGTCGAAGTCGATGAGCTCGGTGTGGTAGTTGTCGCGTGTGCCAAAGGTGACGGGGAGGCGGACTTTCCCTAGGGGGATGGTGGAACCATCGGTCACCCCATAGAATGACCTGGTGGGCATCAACTGGTCGTAAGGCACCTGGAGTGTCTCAAAGGTCTCGACAGAGAGCACATTGAGGCTGGTGCCTCCGTCGATGGGGGTCTTGGTGACTAAGACGTTGCTGATGGTGGGAGTGCACAACATGGGAAGCGCGCCCGCAGCAGTCGTGGACTTGACGCTGTTCCCGCGCGGCCTCCGGCTTCGGGAGAGCGGGGCTCACCTCACGAGAGAACTGGTTGAAAAGGCGGTTCGACGCGGGGGCATGGTCTCCACCGAGGATACATGCTACTGCTCGAGGCTCCTGATAGCCCCAAGCCCCCTCGTCGTGCTGGTTGCTGTCGTTCCTCTTGGGCGGCGGCGGCAACGGCGGGAGAGCAGCACTGTCCTGAGGGTGAGCCTTGTGAGGCTGTTAAAGCCAGGCACCCTCACGCGGCTGATCGCGCCAGCCATCCTCACGAGGCTTCTCATGCCAGCCCTGGCGGGGGTTGCCATTGCAGTTGTCCCACCCGCCGCCGCTGCGGCCGCCTCCACGGCTGGTGCCGCGGTCATTGCGGTCCGGGCGCCAGCCGACATGATCGTCATGAAGGGCCTTGATACGTCTCCATCGTATCTATATTTTTTTATTGTTTCATGCCAATATTATACAACTTTCACATACTTTTGGCAATAATTTATATGATTTCTTGGACTAACCTATTGATCCAATGCCAGTTCCTGTTTTTTGTGTGTTTTTTGTTTCACAGAAATTCCATATCAAACAAATTCCAAACACGATAAAAATTTACGGACATTTTTTTGGAATATTCGTCAATTTTGAGATGTGGAATCAATGCAAACGGGGGCCCACAACCCCCATAAGACACCAGGGCGCGCCCAGGGGCCCAAAAGCATGGTGATGGGTTGTGCCCTCCTCGTAAGTCGGTTGGAGCTCTCCTTCGGGCGCAAGGAAGCTAATTTTCAGATAAAAAGCCCCTCAATATTTCAGCCTGATCGTAGTTACGGATCTCCGAGAATATAAGAAACGGTTTTCGGCCAGAAAACAGGAATGTGAAACAGAAGAGAACAGAGAGGGAGATCCCATCTCGGAGGGGCTCTGGCCCCTCCGCCACCATGGAGGCCATGGACCAGTGGGGGAACTCTCCTCCCATCTAGGGGAGGCCAAGGAAGAAGAAGAAGTAGGGGGCTCTCTCCCCCTCTCTCCCGGTGACGCCGGAACACCATCGGGGCAATCATCGTGGCGGCGATCTACACCAACAACTTCGCCGCCGTCAACACCAACTCTCTCCCCCTTTATGCAACGGTGTAACACCACTCTTCCCCGCTATAATCTCTACTTAAACATGGTGCTCAACTCCATATATTATTTCCCAATGATATTTGGCTATCCTATGATGTTTGAGTAGATCTCTTTTGTCCTATGGGTTAATTGTGGTATGATGTTATGGATGAGAGTTGTATGTTGATATGGTGCTGTCCTACTGTGCCCTCCGTGTCGCTCAAACGTGAGGGACCCTGTTGTAGGATATTGCAATATGTTCATGATTTGCCTATAGTGGGTTGCGTCAGTGACAGAAGCACAAACCCGAGTAGGTGGGTTGTTGCGTATGGGAGTAAAGGGGACTTGATACTTAATGCTATCGTTGGGTTTTACCTTAATGAACTTTGGTAGTTGCGGATGCTTGCTAGAGTTCCAATCATAAGTGCATATGATCCAAGTACGGAAAGTGTGTTAGCATATGCCTCTCCCTCATTGCATATAACAAGTATCTATCATATTATATTCAATTGCCTAGGGACAATCTTTCTGTTGCGCTACACAAAAAGCTTTCTACTAAGTTATTTACTCTTTTTCTTCTTTTATTGAAACAACACCTAACTTATATTTCCACGTTCTTAATAATCTTGCAAAGTGATACGTCTCCATCGTATCTATAATTTTTGATTGTTTCATACCAATATTATACAACTTGCACATACTTTTGGCAACAATTTATATGATTTATAGGACTAACCTATTGATCCAATGCCAGTTACTGTTTTTTTGTGTGTTTTTTGTTTCGCAGAAATTCCATATCAAACGAAGTCCAAACACGATAATAGTTTACGGAGAATTTTTTTGGAATATTTATGAATTTTGAGAGGTGGAATCAACGCAAAAGGAGGCCCACAGCCCCCACAAGACACAAGGGCACGCCCCAGGGCCCAGGCGCGCCGTGGTGGGTTGTGGTCACCTCGTAAGTCGGTTGGAGCTCTCCTTCGGGCGCAACGAAGCTAAGTTTTGGAAAAAACTTGTGTTAAAATCCCAGCGCAATCGAAGTTACAGATCTCCGGGAACATAAGAACGTTTTTTGGCGAGAAAACAGGAACGCGAAACAGAAGAGAATAGAGAGGGAGCTCAATCTATGAGGGGCTCCTGCCCCTCCGCCGCCATGGCAGCCATGGACAAGAGGGGGAACTCTCCTCCCATCTAGGCGAAGGCCAAGGAAGAAGAAGAAGGAGGGGGGCTCTCTCCCCCTCTCTCCCGGTGGCGCCAGAACGACACCGGGGCAATCATCGTGATGGCGATCTACACCAACAACTTTGCCGCCGTCAACACCAACTCTCTACCCCTCTATGCAGCGGTGTAACACCTCTCTTCCCCGCTGTAATCTCTACTTAAACAGGGCGCTCAACTCCATATATTATTTCCCAATGATATTTGGCTATCCTATGATGTTTGAGTAGATCTCTTTTGTCCTATGGGTTAATTGTGGTATGATGTTATGGATGTGAGTTGTATGTTGATATGGTGCTGTCCTATGGTGCCCTCCGTGTCGCACAAACATGAGGGACCCTGCTGTAGGGTGTTGCAAGATGTTCATGATTTGCCTATGGTGGGTTGCGTGAGTGACAGAAGCACAAATCCGAGTAGGTGGGTTGTTGCGTATGGGAGTAAAGGGGACTTGATACTTAATGGTATGGTTGGTTTTTACCTTAATGAACTTTGGTAGTTGCGGATGCTTGCTAGAGTTCCAATCATAAGTGCATATGATCAAATTATGGAAAGTGTGTTAGCGTATGCCTCTCCCTCATTGCATATAACAAGTATCTATCATATTATATTCAATTGCCTAGGGACAATCTTTCTCTTGCGCTACACAAAAAGCTTTCTACTAAGTTATTTACTCTTTTTGTTCTTTTATTAAAACAACACCTAACTTTTATTTCCATGTTCTTTATTATCTTGCAAAGTGATACGTCTCCATCGCATCTACAATTTTTGATTGTTTCATGCCATAATTATACAATTTTCACATACTTTTGGCAAAAATTTATATGATTTATTGGACTAACCTATTGATCCAGTGCCCACTGCCAGTTCCTGTTTTTTGTGTGTTTTTTGTTTCGCAGAAATTCCATATCAAACGAAGTCCAAACACGATAAATATTTATGGAGATTTTTTTTGGAATATTTGTGAATTTTGAGAGGTGGAATCAACGCAAAAGGAAGCCCACAGCCCCCACAAGAAACCAGGGCGCGCCCCAGGGCCCAGGCGCGCCGTGGTGGGTTGTGGTGACCTCGTAAGTCAGTTGGAGCTCCCCTTCGGGCGCAACGAAGCTAATTTTGGGAAAAAATCGTGTTAAACTCTCAGTGCAATCGGAGTTACGGATCTACGGGAATATAAGAAACATTTTTCGGCAAGAAAACAGGAACGCGAAACAGAAGAGAACAAAGAGGGAAATCCAATCTAGGAGGGGCTCCTCCCCCTCCGCCGCCATGGCAGCCATGGACCAGAGGGGGAACTCTCCTCTCATCTAGGGGGGAGGCCAAGGAAGAAGAAGAAGGAGGTGGGCTGTCTCCCCCTCTCTCCCAGTGGCGCCGGAACGCCACCGAGGCAATCATTGTGACGGCGATCTACACCAACAACTTTGCCGCCGTTAACACCAACTCTCTCCCCCTCTATGCAGTGGTGTAACACCTCTCTTCCCCGTTGTTGTCTCTACTTAAACATGGTGCTCAACTCCATATATTATTTCCCAATGATATTTGGCTATCCTATGATGTTTGAGTAGATCTCTTTTGTCCTATGGGTTCATTGTGGTATGATGTTATGGATGTGAGTTGTATGTTGATATAGTGCTGTCCTATGGTGCCCTCCATGTCGCGGAAATGTGAAGGATCCCCGCTATAGGGTGTTGCAATATGTTCATGATTTGCCTATGGTGGGTTGCGTGAGTGACAGAAGCACAAACCCGAGTAGGTGGCTTGTTGCGTATGGGAGTAATGGGGACTTGATACTTAATGCTATGATTGGGTTTTACCTTATTGAACTTTGGTAGTTGTGGATGCTTGCTAGACTTCCAATCATAAGTGCATATGATCCAAGTACAGAAAGTGTGTTAGCGTATGCCTCTCCCTCATTGCATATAACAAGTATCTATCATATTATATTCAATTGCCTAGGGACAATCTTTCTCTTGCGTTACACAAAAATCTTTCTACTAAGTTAGTTACTCCTTTTCTTCTTTTATTAAAACATCACCTAACTTTTATTTCCTCGTTCTTTATTATCTTGCAAAGTAATTCTAGTTTTATTCCCGCAAAGTAGTTTCATACTTGTTCTAGGTAAAGCAAGCATTAGCGTGCGTAGAGTTGTATCGGTGGTCGATAGAACTTGAGGGAATATTTGTTCTACCTTTAGCTCCTCGTTGGGTTCGACACTCTTACTTATAGATAAAGACTACAAACGATCCCCTACACTTGTGGGTTATCAAGACCTTTTTCTGGCGCCGTTGACAGGGAGCAATAGCGTGGGGTGAATATTCTCGTGTGTGCTTGTTTGCTTTATCACTAAGTAATTTTTATTTTTTGTTATTAGTTGTTTTATATCTTTAGTTATGGATATAGAACACGAAACACCAAAAACATTAGTGGTACTTGCTACTCATGGAGATGGGGAACCTCCTAAAACCCTCGATGCTAGTTATGTGAAACACGTTAATTACTCCTTTGATAATCCTGAGAAATCCTCATTGAACTTTATAACGGGAGACACGTTGGATCAACATGAGTACTTTAGGTATTATTGCTTATCTCAAAAAGGGCAACACTTATGGGATCAAATTAGAATATTGCAATGGTTTGCTTGGGATGCATGCTTGAGATGTGACTTTACTTGTTGCTCTAAGATAGAGGCTCCACACCTTCCATTTCAATGTAAATTTAACGACAATGAAACCTTGGCTTCTTATGCTAAATGTATTTATGATTACTATGATGTGGAACGAATAGAAGAATTTGTTGCTTTTAAAGGTGCTTATGAAATTGCTTCTTTGCTTGAAAAGTATGATGATGATGTTCCTTACGAATCTGAAAATATATCCATATTTAAATATTGCTATTATAATTATGAATACAATGCTGATATTATTGAATTTATTGAGAGAATGTTGATGACCCACAAGTATAGGGGATCAATCGTAGTCTTTTCGATAAGTAAGAGTGTCGAACCCAACGAGGAGCAGAAGGATATGATAAGCAGTTTTCAGCAAGGTAATTTCTGCAAGCACTGAAATTGTAAGTAGCAAGTAGTTTGATAGCAAGGCAATTTGTAACGAGCAAGTAACGGTAACAATAGGTAAGGTTCAGCAAGGTAGCCCAATCCTTTTGCGGCAAAGGACAGGCCAAAACTATCTCTTATGATGAGCAAAGTGTTCTTAAGGGTACACGGGAATTTTGTCTAGTCACTTTCATCATGTTGGTTTGATTTGTGTTCGCTACTTTCATAATTTGATATGTGGGTGGACCGGTGCTAAGGTGCTGTTCTTACTTGAACTAACAACCTACTTATGATTAACCCCCTCGCAAGCATCCGCAACTACGAGAAAAGTATTAAGACAAAGTCTAACCATAGCATTAAACAAGTGGACCCAAATCAGCCCCTTACGAAGTAGCGCATAAACTAGGGTTTAAGCTTCTGTCACTCTAGCAACCCATCATCTAATAACTACTCCACAATGCAATCCTTTAGGCCCAAGGATGGTGAAGTGTCATGTAGTCGATGTTCACATGACACCACTAAGGGAATCACAACATACATATCATCAAAATAGCGAACACATATGAAATTCACATGATTGATTGCAACATGACTTGTCCCGTGACCTCAAGAACAAAGCTAACTACTCACAAATAATATACACGCTCAAGATCAGAGGTGTATTGAATAGCATAATGGATCTGAACATATAATCTTCCACCAAAGAAACCATACAGTAATCAACTACACAAGGTAATCAACACTACTAGTCACCCACAGGTACCAATCTGAGGTTCCGGTACAAAGATTGAACACAAGAGATGAACTGGGATTTGAGATGAGATGGTGCTGTTTAAGATGTTGATAAAGAATGGACTCCCCGAGATGAGAGGGTTGTTGGTGATGACGATGGCTTCAATTTCCCCCTCCGGGAGGGAAGTCCCCCCAGCGGAATCGCTCCGCCGGAGGGCAAAAGTGCTCCTGCCCAAGTTTCGCCTCGAGGCGGTGGCGCTTCGTCCCGAAAGTCCTCTCCCTCATCTTTTAGGTTTTTTGGGACTTTATACCAGAAGATGGGCTCCGGAGATGGGCCAGGTTGCCCACCCTCTACCAGGGCGCGCCTGGTAGGGCTGGCGCGCCCTGGTGGAGGGTGGGCACCTAGTGGCCCCCCTCCGGCAGTTTCCAGCTCCAGTATTTTTTATTTATTGCATAAAAGTTCTCCATAAATTTTCAGCTTCATTGGAGTTGTGTAGAATAGATATCTCTGACGTGCTTTTTCGGGGTGCTGGATTCCAGTTGCCAGCATTCTCCCTCTTGATGTAAACCTTGCAAATAGGGAGAGAAAAGGCATTAGAATTACTCCCCAAAGCATTATTATGCATAAAAACATTATAAATAACAGTAATAAAACATGATGCCAAATGGACGTATCAAATGTCCGCTGCCTTGGAAGAGACTAATATTTGCAGAAAAGGCATTAGAATTACTCCTTTTGGCAAGTCCACATACTCAACCATCATTTAGTCTTCTATGATTGCTAACGCTCACGGCATACCCATGGACAAAAAGTTTCAACCGGACACATAGAAAGATAGGGGCTTATAGTTTGCCTCCCAACATATTCACCTCAAGGGTGATGTCAACAATAATAACTCATGCTCACTCATATCCAACTGGTCATATGTGCCTAGATCTTTCCTCACCAGATGATGCTTGCCAAAGGAGAAAAATAAAAAGGAACAAGGAAGAATACTTTGACTCTTGCATAAAAGTAAGTACATAAAAGTAAAAGATAGGCCCTTCGCAGAGGAAAGCAGAGGTTGTCATGCGCTTTTTCGTTTGTATGCCAAATCCCTTAGCGCAAAAGAACATCATGTTGCATTGCCTCCTGTGATAGCAATCTTTATTATGCAGTCCGTCGCTTTTATTACTTTGCCATCACAAGTTCGTGCAACGCTCAATTTTCTCTTACACTAATTGATCCAACACTTTTTAGAAGCAATTTTTATTGCCTTGATGCACCGATGACAACTTACTTGAAGGATCTTATTCAATCCATAGGTAGGTATGGTGGACTCTCAAACATGAGTTTGGGTTCTGGGTTTTTGGATGCACAAGTAGTATCTCTACTTAGTGCAGAATTTTTGGCTAGCAAAGATATTGTGCAAGCACCACATGTTAAAGGATCTATGACAATATAACTTCTATGTGAATATGAACAAGTATAAATCATTACGTTGTCTTCCTTGTCCAACGTCAACAATTTTGGCATATAATATTTAATGGGGGCTCACAATCATAAAAGATGTCCATGATAGTATATTTGCATGTGAATCTTCTCTTCCCTAATTAATTCTTTCATGAATTGCATCATTGACTAATGCTATGTTTGCCAATCTCCAATAAATTTTACCACTTATACTATTCTTTATTGTGATGTCATTACTCACCATAAGATTAGCATATGATCCCTTTCATTTATTTTCTTTTATCATGATTGCAACAGGTAAAAGGGGCAAAAGCTCAAACTAAACTTTATTATATAACACTCACTCGATTACATAGATAGATAGATCACGAAACTAGCACTCGAAAATAGATCATACTAAACTTTTATTCAACTAGATCATGAAAAGGCTAAGGATCAAAAATAGAAAGCAAAGGTAAAAAGTGATGGTGATACGATACCGGGGCACCTCCCCCAAGCTTGGCTCAAGCCAAGGGGAGTGCCCATACCCATGTACTCAAGTTTCCTTTGGTGGTGGCAATGATGAAGGTGGTGGTGATGAAGCGTTATTCTTCTTCTCCAGTTTACTCTTGAGGACGAAGTTTCTTTCCCTCAGATCATCATTCTCTTGCTGAAGTTTCAATATCCTCATGCATTGAGCTGCCTTGCTCTCCTGCAGAAAAAGAGAAGGGATAAAAGGAGTACTGGGTTTACTCCTACCATTAGGAAGGCTTGACTTCTTGAACTTCACATGCATATCTCCAAGTTGAGGTAGCGGAGGTTCATCTTCATCTGAGCTAGCGTCTGGCCCAGCGTATTCTATTGCCTCCAGATCGGTGTCTTCTTCTTCCGAAGTCCACAAGTAGGGGTAAATTTCCCCAAAGATCTTTGGATCAGCAACATAATTGGACACATAACTCTCTCCTTCCAAATCTTGTGACGGCATATTTTCAGATCTGTCAGAAAAACAGCTCGAAACAAAAAAAGAGGAAAATCTCGCGATTCGGTTGTCACAGCAGTCGGGGTATATATAGAGAATTTTTATTCTTGGAAACCAAGCAAACGAAAGGAAAACGGAGTCGGGAAGGTTCCCGAGGTGGGCACGCTCCACCAGGGCGCGCCAGGGATGGCAACCGCGCCATGGTGCTCCGTGCCCTCTTCGGTTACCTTCCGGTTTATTTTTTACTTCCTAAAATTCATAAATATTCCAAAACTAATAAAAAATATTTTTGCGGAATTTTCGGAGGTTGTTTACTTACCGTATCACGTACCTCTTTATTTCCACGATTCTGGATTATTTCTGAAGGTTTCTTTTATGTGCAACTACAGTGTCATGGTTTGGATAACATTGCTTTCAACATTAATAGGCGTACCCGAGATATAGTGTTTAATTCTTTGTCCATTGACTACCTTTGGGTTAGTACCTTGAGCGTTATTAATCTTAATAGCTCCAGAATGATAAACCTCTTCGATAATATGTGGGCCTTCCCATTTGGAGAGAAGCGTACCTGCAAAAAATCTTAGACGAGAGTTGAACAAAAGAACATAGTCTCCTATTTTGAATTCCCGCTTTTGGATTCTTTTGTCATGCCATCTTTTTACTTTTTCTTTAAATAGCTTGGCATTTTCATACGCTTGGGTTCTCCATTCATCTAGTGAGCTAATATCAAATAACCTCTTCTCACCGGCAAGCTTGAAATCATAGTTGAGTTCTTTAATTGCCCAAAATGCTTTATGTTCTAATTCTAGAGGTAAATGACAAGCTTTCCCATAGACCATCTTATATGGAGACATACCCATAGGATTTTTATACGCTATTCTATAGGCCCAAAGTGCATCATCTAATTTCTTACACCAATTCTTTCGAGACCTATTAACAGTTTTTTGTAATATCAAGTTTATTTCTCTATTGCTAAGTTCAACTTGACCACTAGATTGAGGATGATAGGGTGATGCAATTCTATGGTTAACATCATATTGTGCAAACATCTTACGGAAAGCACCATGAATAAAGTGTGAACCACCATCAGTCATTAGATATCTAGGGACTCCAAACCTTGGGAAAATAACTTCTTTAAGCATTTTAATGGAAGTTTGATGATCAGCACTACTTGTTGGAATAGCTTCTACCCACTTAGTGACATAATCAACAGCAACCAAAATATGAGTGTACCCATTAGAGGAAGGAAAAGGTCCCATATAATCAAAACCCCAAACATCAAATGGTTCAACAACAAGTGAAAAGTTCATAGGCATTTCCTGTCGCTTACCGATGTTACCAATTCTTTGAAATTCATCACAAGACAAGACAAACTTATGGGCATCCTTGAAGAGAGTAGGCCAATAAAAACCAGATTGTAATACCTTTTGAGCAGTTCTATCTCCAGCATGATGTCCTCCATAAGCTTAGGAATGACATTTCCGTAGGATTTGTTCCTGTTCATGCTCAGGTACACAACGTCTAATAATACCATCTACTCCTTCTTTATAAAGATGTGGGTCATCCCAAAAGTAATGTCTTAAGTCGTAGAAGAATTTTTTCTTTTGTTGGTATGTGAAACTAGGTGGAATATATTTAGCAACAATGTAATTAGCGTAGTCAGCATACCATGGAGTGTTTTGAGAGACATTTATTGCAGCTAGTTGTTCATCAGGAAAACTATCATCAATAGGCAGTGGGTCATCAAGAATATTTTCTAACCTAGACAAGTTATCAGCTACGGGGTTCTCAGCTCCTTTCCTATCAATGATATGTAAATCAAATTCCTGAAGCAAGAGAACCCACCTAATGAGTCTAGGTTTAGCATCTTTCTTTTCCATAAGATATTTTATAGCAGCATGATCAGTGTGAACAGTAACTTTGGAATCAACAATGTAAGGTCTGAATTTATCACAAGCAAACACGACTGCTAAAAATTCTTTTTCAGTAGTGGCATAATTTCTTTGAGCACCGTCTACAGTTTTGCTAACATAATGGATAACATTTAATTTCTTATCATCTCTTTGTCCTAGAACAGCACCAACAGCATAATCACTAGCATCACACATAATTTCAAAAGGGAAGTTCCAATCAGGTGGTTGAACAATAGGTGCAGTGGTTAAGGCTTTCTTTAGTGTTTCAAAGGCTTCCATGCAATCATCATCAAAAACAAAGGGAATATACTTTTGCAAAAGATTAGTAAGAGGCCTAGAAATCTTTCAGAAGTCTTTAATAAACCTCCTATAGAAACCAGCGTGACCAAGGAAACTTCGAATACCTTTGATATCTTTAGCAGATGGCATTTTCTCAATTGCATCAACTTTAGCTTGATAGACCTCAATACCTCGTTCAGAGATCTTATGCCCCAAGACAATACCTTCATTAACCATAAAGTGGCACTTCTCCCAATTCAAGACAAGATTAGTTTGTTCACATCTCTGCAAAACTCGATCAAAGTTGCTTAAGCAATCATCAAAAGAAGTTCCGTAAACGGAAAAATCATCCATGAAAACCTCCACAATCTTTTCACAAAAATCAGAGAATATAGCAGTCATACATCTTTGAAAGGTAGCAGGTGCATTGCATAAACCAAAAGGCATACGTCTATAAGCATAGGTTCCAAAAGGACAAGTAAAGGTGGTTTTCTCTTGATCAGATTGTGACACAGGTATTTGAGAGAAACCAGAATATCCATCTAGGAAACAAAAATGTGTGTGCTTAGATAATCTTTCAAGCATTTGATTAATAAAAGGCAAGGGGTAATGATCTTTCCTAGTGGCTTTATTTAATTTTCTAAAATCAATTACCATCCTATAGCCAGTAAAAATTCTTTGTGGAATAAGCTCATTTTTATCATTAGGGACAACAGTAATACCTCCCTTTTTAGGGACACAATGAACGGGACTCACCCATCTACTATCAGCTATAGGATAGATTATACCTACTTCCAGAAGCTTTAATATTTCAATTCTTACCACTTCTTTCATCTTGGGATTCAATCATCGTTGGTGATCAACAACAGGTTTAGCATCAGGTTCCATATTAATGTTGTGCTGACATAGAGTGGTACTAATGCCCTTAAGATCATCAAGAGTATATACAATAGCAGCCCGGTGCTTCCTTAGAATTTTCAATAATCTTTCTTCTTCATGTTCTGAAAGGTTAGCACTAATAATAACATGATATATCTTTTTCTCATCAAGATAAGCATATTTTAGAGTGTCAGGCAATTGTTTCAGTTCAAACACAGGATCACCTTTAGGCAAATTGTGTCTCAGTAGAGGTGGTTGTTCAAAGAAAATCTTATCTATTTCATTTCTTTCGCGAAAGTGTAAATCATTTTCATGGTCTAGCAAATATTGTTCTAGTGGATCAGTAGGAGGAACGGCAATAGAAGCAAGACCAATTATTTCATCCTTACTAGGTAATTCTCTATCACGAGGTTGTCTACTAAACTTGGAAAAATTAAACTCATGAGACACATCACCAAACTCAACACTGACAGTTTCTTTTTGACAGTCTATCTTAGCATTAATAGTGTTTAAGAATGGTCTACCTAAGATAATGGGACAAAAGTCATCTTGTGGGGAACCAAGAACTAGAAAATCAGTAGGATATTTTATTTTCCCACACAAGACTTCAACATCTCTAACAATCCCAAGTGGTGTGATGGTGTATCTATTAGCAAGTTTAATAGTAACATCAATGTCTTCTATTTCAGCATGTGCTATATCATTCATAATTTCTTGATATAAAGTAAAAGGAATAGCACTCACACTAGCACCAAAATCACATAAGTCATGATAACAATGATCTCCTATTTTAACTGAGACAACAGGCAAGCCAACTACGGGTCTATGTTTGTCTTTTTCATCGGGTTTAGCAATTCTAGCAGCTTCATCACAGAAGTAAATGACATGCCCATCAATATTTTCTACCAAGAGATCTTTAACCATAGGAACACTAGGTTCTACCTTAATTTGTTCAGAGGGCTTAGGTGCTCTAATATTACTTTTGCGAACCACAGTTGATACCTTAGCATGTTCTTTTATCCTAACAGGAAAAGGTGGTTTCTCAATATAAGCAACATGCACAACTGGATCAACATTGTAAATGATAGTTTCTTCTTTAGCAATGACCGGTTCTTTAATTCCCTTTTTAATAGGGGGATGATATTTAAACCACTTCTCTTTAGAGAGATCAACATGAGCAACAAAAGATTCACAAAAAGAGGCTACTATCTCAGAGTCAAGTCCACATTTAGTGCTAAACTTATGAAAAGCATCGGTATTCATAAAAGATTTAACACAATCAAATTCGAGCTTAATACCTGAATCATTACCTTCGTCGAGTTCCCAATCTTCAGAGTTGCGTTTAATTCTTTCCAAGAGATCCCACTTGAATTCAATAGTCTTCTTCATAAAAGAACCAGTACAAGAAGTATCGAGCATGGTTTGATTATTATGACAAAGCCGAGCATAAAAATTATGAATGATAACTTCTCTTGGGATATCATGATTGGGGCATGAATATAACATTGACTTAAGCGTCCCCCAAGCTAGAGCGATAGTTTCTCCTTCACGAGGCCAAAAATTATATATATAATTCCGATCACGATGAACTAGATGCATAGGATAAAACTTTTGATGGAATTCCAATTTCAAATGATTCCAGTTCCATGATCTAATATCATCACATAGCCTATACCATGTCAATGCTTTTCCCTTCAAAGATAAAGGGAAAACCTTCGTCTTAATTTCATCTCCGGATTAACCTGCAAGCTTAAATAGTCCACAAATTTCTTCCACATGTATTAGGTGCATATCAGGATGTTCAGTTCCATCTCCTGCATAAGGACTAGCTAGCAGTTGTTCTAACATACCCGAAGGAATTTCATAACCAATATTTTCAGTAGGTGTTGTAGGTTGAGGGACAACTAATTGTGGTTCCGGTCGAGGTGAATATACCCCGAACAAACCCCTCAAAGGATTACTTTCCATAGTAACAAGTGCCAGTAAATTTCAGCACGTAGTATAAGTTTTTCCTTACCGATTTCCACTTACCAAGAGCGCTTCACTCCCCGGCAAAGGCGCCAGAAAAGAGTCTTGATGTTCCTTATGAATCTGAAAATTTATCCATACTTAATTATTGCTATGATAATTATGAATACAATGCTGATATTATTGAATTTATTGATAGAATGTTGATGACCCACAAGTATAGGGGATCAATCATAGTATTTTCGATAAGTAAGAGTGTCGAACCCAACGAGGAATAGAAGGATATGATAAGCAATTTTCAGCAAGGTAATTTCTGCAAGCACTGAAATTGTAAGTAGCAAGTAGTTTGATAGCATGGCAATTTGTAACGAGCAAGTAACGGTAACAATAGGTAACGTGTAGTAAGGTAGCCCAATCCTTTTGTGGCAAAGGACAGGCCAAAACTATCTCTTATGATGAGCAAAGTGTTCTTGAGGGTACACGGGAATTTCGTCTAGTCACTTTCATCATGTTGGTTTGATTTGTGTTCGCTACTTTGATAATTTGATATGTGGGTGGACCGGTGCTAAGGTGCTGTTCTTACTTGAACTAACAACCTACTTATGATTAACCCCCTTGCAAGCATCCGCAACTACGAGAAAAGTATTAAGACAAAGTTTAACCATAGCATTAAACATGTGGACCCAAATTAGCCCCTTACGAAGTAGCGCATAAACTAGGGTTTAAGCTTCTATCACTCTAGCAACCCATCATCTAATAACTACTCCACAATGCATTCCTTTAGGCCCAAGGATGGTGAAGTGTTATGTAGTCGACATTCACATGACACCACTAAGGGAATCACAACATACATACCATCAAAATATCGAACACATATCAAATTCACATGATTGATTGCAACATGACTTCTCCCGTGACCTCAAGAACAAAGCTAACTACTCACAAATAATATGCATTCTCAAGATCATAGGTGTATTGAATAGCATAACGGATCTGAACATATAATCTTCCACCAAAGAAACCATATAGTAATCAACTACACAAGGTAATCAACACTACTAGTCACCCACAGGTACCAATCTGAGATTCCGGTACAAAGATTGAACACAAGAGATGAACTAGGGTTTGAGATGAGATGGTGCTATTGAAGATGTTGATAAAGAATGGCCTCCCCAAGATGAGAGGGTTGTTGGTGATGACGATGGCTTCGATTTCCCCCTCCGGGAGGGAAGTTCCCCTGGCGGAATCTCTCCGCCGGAGGGCAAAAGTGCTCCTGCCCAAGTTCCGCCTCGAGGCGGTGGCGCTTTGTCCCGAAAGTCCTCTCCCTCATTTTTAAGGTTTTTTGGGACTTTATACCTGAAGATGGGCTCCGGAGGTGGGCCAGGTTGCCCACCCTCTACTACGGCGCGCTTGGTAGGGCTGGCGCGCCCTGGTGGAGGGTGGGTACCTGGTGGCCCCCCTCCGGTAGTTTCCAGCTCTAGTATTTTTTATTTATTGCATAAAAATTCTCCGTAAATTTTCAGCTTCATTGGAGTTGTGCAGAATAGGTATCTCTGACGTGCTTTTTCGGGGTGCTGAATTCCAGCCGGCATTCTCCCTCTTCATGTAAACCTTGAAAATAGTGAGAGAAAGGCATTAGAATTACTCCCCAAAGCATTATTATGCATAAAAACATTATAAATAACAGTAATAAAACATGATGCCAAATGGACGTATCAAATGTCCGCTGCCTTGGAAGAGACTAATATTTGCAGGAATCGATGGAAGAAGAAATTGCTGAAACTGTTAGCTCATTAGATGAAAAAGATGAGGAGGAGAGCGAAGAACAAAAGGAGGAAGAGTGGATTAGCTACCCGTGCCCACCTTCTAATGAGAGTAACTCTTCAACTCATACATTGCTTAATTTCCCTTCACACATACTGAAGGATGAATGCTATGATAATTGCTATGATCCCTTGGATTCGTTTGAAATATCCCTTTTTAATGAACTTGATGCTTGCTATGCTTGTGGCCAAGATGCCAATATGAATTATGCTTATGAAGATGAACTTGATATAGTTCCTCATGTTAAGCATGAAATTGTTGCTATTGCACCCACACATGATAGTCCTATTATCTTTTTGAATTCTCCCAACTACACTATATCGGAGAAGTTTGCACTTATTAATGATTATATTGATGGGTTGCGTTTTGCTACTACACATGATAATTTTAATGAATATAATATGCATGAGCTTGCTGATACTACTTGCAATTATTATGAGAGAGGAACTACATCTTCACCTCTCTATGTTTCCAATACTATAAAATTGCAAGAAACTACTTATGCTATGTATTGGCCTTTACTTGATGTGCATGAATTGTTCTTGTATGACATGCCAATGCATAGGATGAGGGTTAGACTTCGTTGTCACATGATATATATCACTTTGTGATCACTACTAAATTACAAATCATTGTTAATTAAAATTGGCTTTGATATACCTTGGGATCCGGGTGGATTCATTACTTGAGCACTTTATGCCAAGCTTAATGGATTTAAAGAAAGCGCTGCCAGGGAGACAACCTAGAAGTTTTAGAGAGTCATTTTATTATGTTGAGTGCTTTTATAAAGTTTAAAGATGAAAAACATATATAGAGGGGAACCTAAAACTTCACAAAAAGAAAGGTGAAACTGAGAGAGATGATGAGCATCGTTGAAGTGGGGGCTAGCCTTGAACTTTGTTCATGCCCATGGAAACTTTGTGAATCTTGAATCACAGAAACTTTTCAAAAAAAAATAATTATCCACTTGTACAAATCCATTGTATTATAAAAATAATGTGCCAAAATTTTCCTTTAGGATGATTAGATTGCTTGTTGGTATGTGCGGTGTAAAAACAGAAACTTTGGCTGTAGTGGTGAATTTTAATTTTTTACTGGAACGTCAAAAGTTTCTGAAATTTTTACGCATTATTGCGATACAATTTATTCATTTCGTACTAATTTTTCAGAATTTTTGGAGTTACAGAAGTATGGTCAAAGTTCAGATTACTACAGACTGTCCTGTTTAAGACAAATTCTGTTTTTGATGCATTGTTTTGCTTGTTTTGATGAAACTATCGATTTTATCGGTGGTATAAGCCATGGAGATGTTATAATACCGCAGGGATAATGCAAATATAAAATATGAATAGGTTTTCAACAGTACTTAAAGTAGGAATTTTCTTTATTATACTAACAGATCTCACTAGTCTTTTGTTAAGTTTTGTGTTGATGAAGTGTTCGAACATCGAGGAGGTCTCGATATGAGGAGAAGGAGGAGATGCAAGAGTTCAAGCTTGGGGATGACCAAGGAACCCCAAGTAAATATCCAAGGAGACTCAAGCGTCTAAGCTTGGGGATGCCCCGAAAGGCATCCCATCTTTCTTCAACAAGTATCGGTATGTTTTCGTTTTCGTTTCGTTCATGTGATATGTGTAAATCTTGGAGTGTCTTTTGTGTTTAGTTTTCACTTTTATTTTATGCACCATGATGGTATGAGATAGTCCATGGTTGATTTATAGAATGCTCATTGAACTTCACTTATATCTTTTGAGTATGGCTTTATAGAATGCTTCATGTGCTTCACTTATATCATTTGAAGTTTGGATTGCATGTTTCTCTTCACATAGAAAACCGTTATTCGTAGAATGATCTTTTCCTTCACTTATATTTATTAGAGCATGGTCTTTTGTAGAAAGAATTAAACTCTCTTGCTTCATTTATATCTATTTAGAGAGTCAACAGGAATTGGTCATTTGCATGGTTAGTTATAAAATCCTACATAAAACTTATGGATCACAGAATATGATATGTTTGATTCCTTGCAATAATTTTGCGATATAGAGATGATAATATGTGGGAGGTACTAGTGGATGGTCGTGTTTAGTAAGATATTGGTGTTAAGGTTTGTGATTCTCGAAGCATGCTGATAACCCACAAGTATAGGGGATCGCAACAGTTTTCGAGGGTAGAGTATTCAACCCAAATTTATAGATTCGACACAATGGGAGCCAAAGAATACTTGAGAGTATTATCAGTTGAGTTGTCAATTCAACCACACCTGGAGATTAAATATCTGCAGCAAAGTGATCAGTAGCACAGTAATATGAAAGCTTGATAGCAGTAGTGACGGCAATAGTAGCGGTTACAGTAGTAGCAATAGTTTTGTAGCAGTTCGAACAACAGCAGCAGCAATAGTAACTTAGCAAGAACAATAAGTGGAAAGCTCGTAGGCACTGGATTGGTAACTCGTTGGATGATATTCATCGTGTAACAGTCATAACCTAGGGCGATATAGAACTAGCTCCAGTTCATCAATGTAATGTAGGCATGTATTCCGTAAATAGTCCTACGTGCCTATGGAAAAGAACTTGCATGACATCTTTTGTCCTACCCTCCCGTGGCAGCGGGGTCCATAAGGAAACTAAGTGATATTAAGGCCTCCTTTTAATAGAGAACCAGAACAAAGCATTAACACATGGTGAATACATGAACTCCTCAAACTACGGTCATCACCGCGAAGTATCCCAAATATTGTCACTATGGGGTTGACGGATCATAACACGTAATAGGTGCATATGACTAGGCAAGATCGGATCAAGAACATAGATATAAAGGTGATAACATAAACGGTTCAGATCTGAAATCATGGCACTCGGGCCCTAGTGACAATCATTAGGCATAGCAAAGTCATTGCAACATCAATCTCAGAACATAATGGACACTAGGGATCAAGCCCTAACAAAACTAACCCGATTACATGATGAATCTCATCCAACACCTCACCGACCAGCAAGCCTAGGAAGGAATTACTCACTCCCGGTGGGGAGCATCATGGAATTGGCGAAGGAGAAAGGTTGGTGATGACGAAGACCGAAGAATCCCCTCTCCGGAGCCCCAAATGGGCTCCAGATCTGAGAGCACTGTTGTCATCGTCATGCACTGTTGTCATCGTCATGTTGGGTGCAGCATGACTGGATCTTTTCTACCATGAATTACAATGATTAGTCGATGCTTGAACTTTGGAGGTGCTCTGCATTTATGTTTTGCGGTCACAATGCATGACGATGACTCTCAGATCTGGCGCTTATTTGAGAAGGGGATGACTCAACATAAAAGTAAATAGATAGTCCCTTCGCAGAGGGAAGCATGGATTTGCAGCGGTGCCAGAGCTCAAAGTTTAAAACAGAGATAGATATAATTTTGGGAGGTACACCCTTCCTGTCAACGTCACGACCAAGAGTTATCGATATCTTCCATGCTAAACAAATTAGCAGCGGTTCCCAAGCGGTAAAAGTAAAGGTTTACTCCCCCTCCACCAACAATCACACTCCACGAATAGCCGCATCCACGGGTACCGTCCAAACCAACAACATTCCTGGGGGAGTTTTGTTTAATTATTTTTGATTTTTGATTTCGGGACTGGGAATCCCTATTACCGCCCCTCTCGTGTAAGGACAAGTGAATAAACACTCATCATGAGAATAACCCGCTGAGCATGGAAGATACTGACCGCCCCCTGTCGCTCCATGAGCGGTCCAGGAACACAAAACATATGTTCATTTGAATTTTTAGAGGTGGCACATGCAAATTTACTTGGAACGGCATATAGGTAGATATAGTGGACTCATCTGGCATAACTTCGTTTAAGGGTTTTGATGCACAAGCAGTATTCCCGCTTAGTACAGGCGAAGGCTAATAAATAGATTGAGAAGCAGCCAGCTAGAGTGCGAAAACGGTCATGAAGATGCATTACATATAATCAACATTGTATACTAGCATGAGTAGGATATGGACACCATGAACATAAATATCATGAATGCTATGTTGGTTTTGATTCAACTACATGCGTGAACATGTGCCAAGTCAAGCCACTTGAAACATTTAGAGGAGGATACCATATCATCATACCGCATCACAACCATTTTAAAGCATGTTGACACCCAAGATAAATCATTATCCACTCCTAGCTACTTAAGCATGGCATGAACAACTATAATCTCTAATGGTCATTGCAAACATGTTTGATTATAATGACACTACTAGAAAAATGGCTATAGCCAATATCCCTATTAGTGGCGCATCATGGTGGTGGCGCGCCACTGCTATATAGCAATGGCGCACCAGAAACAGGTGCGCCATTGTTATTTTTTTAGTAGTGGCGCACCACCTGAGCAGTGCGCCATTGCTATTTTTTTTGTCCATCCCCCCACCCCACCAGACATAGCAATGGCGCACCACACCTAGGTGCGCCATTACTATGCAGCATAGTAATGGCACACTTAGGTGTGGTGCGCCATTGCTATGTCTGGTGGGGGTGGGGCCTGCGTGTGTGTGAGCAATCGTAATGGCGCACCCTCCCTGGTGCGCCATTGCTAACCTTAGCAATGGCGCACCAGGGAGGGTGCGCCATTACTATTGCTCACACACACGCAGGCCCCTACCCCCACCAGACATAGTGTGAGCAATAGTAATGGCGCACCCTCCCTGGTGCGCCATTGCTAAGGTTAGCAATGGCGCACCAGGGAGGGTGCGCCATTACTATTGCTCACACACACAGACACACCACACCCCACCACACACACACAAACACACACCCCCCCCCCCCCAAGGATCGCCTTTTCGGTTTAAAAAAAATAAAAGAAAATGATAAAAGATTGAAAAAAATTCAAAAAAATAGATGCCCATGTGTTATGTGTTCTAGTTGTTACGAAAATTAACAAACATGAATTTTGAATTTTTTTGCAAAAAAAAAAACCGTCGTGTTTCGGTAAAAATGGCCGTAACTTTTGCATACGACCTCCGATGAAAAAGTTTTTTATATGAAAAAGATACTACTCGAAAAGTTACGATGCTTTTAAGATCTGGAGAAAATTCGAAAAATTTCAAACTTAGTAATGGCGCACCAAACCTAGGTGCGCCATTGCTATGCTAGATAGCAATGGCGCACCTAGGTTTGGTGCGCCATTACTAAGTCTGGGCACTTTGAAATTTCAAAACTAGTAATGGCGCACCACCCATGGTGCGCCATTACTAGTTGAAACGCCACAGCTTATATTAACCCGGCCCGGCCTTATCCCCTTCTCCTCCTCCCCCCACCCACCCACCCACGACTGCGCGCTTCCTCCTCCTCCCCAGATCCTCCTCCGGCACGCCAGCCACGGGCGCCGCCGCAATGGAAGCCACCCCCTGCAGCAGCGAGCAGCAGAAGGCCGTCGCGCCTCCCCTTCCCCTTCTTCCTCCCTTCCCCTTCCCCTTCTTCCCCCCTTCCCCTTCCTCCTCCCTTCTCCTTCCCCTTCTCTCTTTCCTCATGGACATGGCCGCCGCAATGGAAGCAGCAGAAGGCCGTCGCGCCTCCCCTTCCCCTTCCCCTTCTTCCTCCCTTCCCCTTCCCCTTCCCCTTCCCCTTCCTCCTCCTTTCTCCTTCCCCTTCTCTCTTTCCTCATGGACATGGCCGCCGCCCGGAAGCTTCCTTTATCGCATGTGCCTCGTCGTCGCCCTGCAGAGCCGCCCCGAGCCACGGCCATGGGAGAGCCGCCCCGAACCCCTCCACAGCAGCCCGCCCCGAGAACGAAAATTATTGGAAAAAAAAGAAAAAAAATGCAAAAAATGGTGCCAGATTTAGATCCAGATCCAGATTTAAAAAAATTACCAGTGGCGCACCTACATTCCTACTAATGGCGCACCTCACAGGAATAACAGTGGTGCACCCTAAGGCATAGTAATGGCGCACCTCACAGAAATAACAGTGGCGCACCCTAAGGGATAGTAATGGCGCACCGGGGGTGCGCCACTGCTATTTGGATTAGTAATGGCGCACCAGAGGTGCGCCATTACTAACCATTACTAGTGGCGTGGTAATAGTGGCGCACCCATGGTGCGCCATTAATAGCCATATGGGGTGCGCCACTAACAGCCTTTTTTCTAGTAGTGTGAGTTGAATCAAGGGATACTAGGTTAAACATATTTACAAAAACAAAAACAAGTTGAGTTCATACCCACTTTTCTCTGCCACAGTCAATTCATCAAATGTCGTCATTATTGCCTTTCATTTGCACGACCGAATGATAAGAAGATAGTAATAGTGCAAGAGTGCCGTGGACTAAGCTGGAATCTGCAAACATTTTATTCAAGAGGAGAAGACAAAGTAATATGGGGTCTTTGTTGGATAAACAATAATGCAGATGAGAGCCACTCAACGATTTCATCGTGGTCTTCTCCTAGGTACGACTCAAGTAAAAAAGAAAAGAATTTCAGAGAAACAGACTGAAATATTTTTGGAGTTTCTGGTTTTTCTTTGAAGAAAGCGAATTAAAGAGGAAAAAACAAAAACTAGAAAAACTATTTACATGGGAAAGCTCCCAACAAGTAAAAGAAGAAGCGAGAAATCTTTTTGGGTTTTCTTCTGATGCTACAATTAAACTAAGCTAGAAATAAAAACTAAAAAGAAGTAGGAAATATTTTTGGATTTTCTCAAAGTTTTTCAAACACACAGGAAGAAAGCAAGA
The DNA here is from genome assembly GCA_039707655.1 of Elymus sibiricus. Taxonomy (NCBI): domain Eukaryota; kingdom Viridiplantae; phylum Streptophyta; class Magnoliopsida; order Poales; family Poaceae; genus Elymus; species Elymus sibiricus. Next base: position 299,277,005 of record CM077665.1, on the reverse strand, counting down.
AAACAAATCTAGCTCAGATATTATAATGAAAAAGTGTGAACACCGACAACTAGAATGAAATGTGTGAACATGAATGTAATGTTGGTGGAAATACGTACTCCCCCAAGCTTAGGCTTTTGGCCTAGCTTGGTAATCACCATCTGTAGTAGCCGTCTAGTCCCAAGTTGTAATGAGGTGGAGGCGGCACCTGGGCATCCCTCCCCTGGGGCTCCTCCTCAGCAGCTGCTAGGTTGTTCTGGTAAGCTATAATGTCATCTGGCATGATCCTGTATCCGTTCCTGGCAATAGAGTCATACAAAGCAGGTGCAGGCAACGGAATAACATCACGTGTTTCCTTGCTGAATACTAGGTTATAATGAATATCACGGGGAGAATCAGTTACATCAAGGAATTGGTGAGCCTGCAGTGACTTGTGATCAAGGTAAACTCGGGACAAGAGATAATCATGAGGGCTAAACTGAACCCTAAAGTGTCTCGCTAAGCGAGTAGCATAAATACCACCATGTATCTTTCCCTTAGTTTTGTTAAGATGTAAGCGACGAGCAATAATAGCCCCCATACTAAAGGTATGATCATCATAAAGTGCACGACGTAAAATAGCAAAGTCAGGGGCACTGAGTGCACCGACCTTCTCGCTAGCGGTTAAACACTTAGTGATAACCAAAGCGAAGTAATGCACTGAGGGAAACTGCAAGCTGGTAGCAGTGGCGCTCGACACGCCTCTATCTCTCACCCACTGTTAAAGTGAGGAGAAAATCCTCAAACTCAGATGGCCTAGGTTCTCTCAAGTCCCCATCAAAAGGGATCAAGCATATGTTGCAGAAGTCAGTTAGCGGCATTTTGTAAGTCTCAGCATAAAGATTAAACTGTACTTCAGGAGGATCATTTCTCCCTAGATAATAAAAACCTTGCACAAAGGAATTTGTAAGGATGTGATATTGGTCACACTTACCTGCGAGGAACTCGGTCAACCCAGCGTTTGCAACAAACTGAGCGAACTCTTCATGGAACCCGGCCTTATCCAGGAAGGCATCATGCGGCCATTCACACGGCCGCACCTCCACCTTTCTTGGGGTGTGAAGGTCATTGTCCGATGATTCCCCAATGACTCCCTTGGAATTTTTCTTGGAGGAGAACTTCCTAAAAATTTGCATTTTATTCCTATAAAAATTCTGAAAAATTTTAGTCCACAAAAATTTTGTCAACCAAACTTTGTAAGATTGTTAGCAACTACTCCCAAGCATGCATAGAGGCCATATTGAGCATTCAAACTACTTAGAACTCTAAGAATTCAACATGCAAGCTCATCTACAGCAGCACCAAGAGTAGCTAATTACTCTAAAAATAACCGACTAAAACAAAAACTAATTGGAGCAATGGAGGAGTCACATACCAAGTAGCAATTCCTCCAAACAGTTTCAGAAACGGAGCTTCAAGCAAAGAGATCTAAATCCGCGGGTTTGAGTCAAGAACACGAGAATGGTGGCTGTGGTGATTTTTTTCTGGAGGTAGGGGATGATGTGGGCTAAAGAGATAAGTGAGGGGGCCCACGTGGGGGCCACAACCCACCAGGGCGCGCCTGGGGGTGCTGGCGCGCCCTACTATCTTGTGGGAACCAGGTGCATCCCCCTCTGGTATTATTTGCACCAAAAATTCATAAATAATCGAAAAAAATCGTGTTAAATTTTCAGGGCTTTCCGAGAACTTTTATTTTTGGGTTATTTTTTATTGCACGGAGAAAACAGAAAACAGGATAAACATGGCATTTTATTTTATTTAACTATCTAAAACAGAAAATAAAGGTGGGAGCAGAGAGTTGTGCTTACTAGATTCATCGACTTCATACCTCTCAAAAATGATTCATTAATAAGGTTGATCAAGTCTTATTAACAACCACTTCCAATTAGCATGAAACCGAAGAACTTTCGTAAAACACTAAGTTACCTCAATGGGGATGTGCATATCCCCGACAATAAGTATATCATATTTCTTTTTGGCAGTAGGAAGAGGTAATTGAAAACTTCCGATAGTGATGGTCGGAGATTCTTCAATAACATTTATACCATTCACTTGGAATTGTTTCCTGGGAAAGTGCACCGTATGCTCATTACCATTGATATGAAAAGTGACTTTGCTTTTATTGCAATCAATAACAGCCCCTGAAGTATTCAGAAAGGGTCTTCCAAGGATAATCGACATGTTGTCATCCTCGGACATCTCAAGAATAAAAAAGTCCGTTAAGATAGTAACATTTGGAAGAACAACGGGCACATCTTCACAAATACCGATAGGTATGGCCGTTGATTTGTCAGCCATTTGTAATGATATCTCGGTAGGTGTGAGTTTATTCAAATCAAGTCTTTTATACAAGGAGAAAGGCATAACACTAACACAGGCTCCCAAATCACACAAGGCAGTTTTGACATAGTTTCTCTTAATGGAGCAAGGTATAGTTGGTATTCCAGGATCTCCAAGTTTTTTAGGTACTCCATCCTTAAAAGAATAATTAGCAAGCATGGTGGAGATTTCAGCTTCAGGTATCTTTCTTTTATTTGTGATGATGTCTTTCATATACTTTGCATAAGGGGCCATCTTTAGGATATCGGTTAAGCGGGCATGCAAAAAGACTGGTCTAATCATTTCAGCAAAGCGCTCAAATTCTTCATCATCCTTTTTCTTAGATGGCTTAGGTGGAAAGGGCATGGGTTTTTGAACCCATGGCTCTCTTTCTTTACCATGTTTCCTACCCACGAAGTCTCTTTTATCATACCGTTTATTTTTAGGTTGTGGGTTATCAAGATCAGGAGCAGGCTCTATTTCAACATCATTATCTGATTCTTTATCATTACTAGATTGAGCATCATCGTGAACATCGTCATTATCATTTTCATTATCACTAGGTGAATGTTAACTACCAGATTGAGTTTCAGCATCGAAAATGGAGACATCATTATTATCAGGAGGTTTTTGTGTCTCAGGTTCACTAGAGGAATGCAAAGTCCTATCATTTTGCTTTTTCTTTTTCTTCTTAGAAGGACTAGGTGCATCAGTGTTAATTCTCTAAGAGTCTTGTTCAATTCTCTTAGGATGACCCTCAGGATAGAGTGGTTCTTGGGTCATTCTACCTCCTCTAGTTACTACTCTAGTAGCAAAATCATGCATATTATTATTCATTTCATCAAGCAATTATTTTTGAGACTTAGCAACTTGTTCTAACTGAGTTTGAACCATAGAGGCATGCTTTCCTACACCTCTAACATCATTACTGATTCTAAATAGCAAGTCACTCAAGCGAGCAATCATATCAGAATTATATTTCAATTGTTTCAGAACATGTGCATTGAAATGATCTTGCTTCATAATATATTTGTCAAACTCATATAAGCATTGAATAGGATGTTTATTGTGAGGGATATCACCTTCATCAAACTTTGGTAAAGAATTTACCTCTACCACCTATGGTGTTGGTGGTCTGTCAAGGCCATGTATTTCTTCAATAGGTGGCAAATTCTTAACATCCTCAGCTTTAATACCTTTTTCTTTCATAGATTTCTTTGCCTCTTGCATATCTTCAGGACTGAGAAATAAGATACCCCTCTTCTTCGGAGTGGGTTTAGGTGGTGGTTCAGGAAGAGTCCAATCATCATAATTCTTCAATATTTTATTCAATAATTCCTCAGCTTGTTCAACAGTTTGCTCCCTGAAAACACAACCAGCACAAGTATCTAGGAAGTCCCTAGAAGCATCGGTTAGTCCATTATAAAAGATATCATGAATTTCATTTTTCTTGAGAGGATGATCAGGCAAAGCATTAAGCAACCGGATAAGCCTCCCCCAAGCTTATGGGAGACTCTCTTCTTCAATTTGCACAAAGTTAAATATTTCCTGTAAGGCAGCTTGTTTCTTATGAGCAGGAAAATATTTTTTAGAGAAGTGGTAAATCATATCCTGGGGACTATGCACACAACCAGGAGTAAGAGCATTGTACCATGTCTTAGAATCACCCTTTAATGAGAACGGAAATAACTTAAGGATATAATAGTAGCGAATCTTCTCATCATGAGCAAAGAGGGTGGCTATATCATTCAGCTTAGTAAGGTGCGACACTATAGTTTCAGTTTCATAGCCATGGAAAGGATCAGATTCAACCAAATTGATTATCTCTGGGTCCACAGAGAATTCATAATCCTTATCCGTAACAAAGATAGGTGAAGTAGCAAACTTAGGATCACATTTCATTCTAGCATTCAAAGTCTTTTCCTTATACTTGCATAGCAATTTCTTAAGATCATTTCTATCCTTGTAAGAAAGAATTTCTCTAGTTATCTCTTCGTCCATAACATAACCTTCAGGTATCTTAGGCATTTCAAACTTAGGAGAGCTATGACTAGTAGGTGTTTTATAGTCATCATCAGTTTCACATGCTTCATCAGTTTCAACAATCTCATCAGTTTCAGTAGTTTCATTCTCTTTAGCTCTAGCAATTTGTTCATCAAGAAATTCTCCTAGTGGCACATTATCATCAAGCATGGTATTAGCATTATCATAAGCATCATTCATAGCAGAGGTAGCATCAACAATAACTTGCGACATATCATGATTACTAGCATGTGGTGGTGTTGCAAGCTTACTCAAAACAGAAGGTGAATCAAGTGCAGAGTGTGATGGCAATTCCTTACCTCCCCTCGTCCTAGAGGGAACGATCTTGGTCTTTGGATCCTTCAGATTCTGCATAGTGATAAATTGATATAAATCCCAAGTGACTCAACAAATATTGCTATGCTCCCCGGCAACGGCGCCAGAAAAAGGTCTTGATAACCCACAAGTATAAGGGATCGCAATAGTTTTTGGGGGTAGAGTATTCAACCCAAATTTATAGATTCGACACAAGGGGAGCCAAAGAATACTTGAGAGTATTAGCAGTTGAGTTGTCAATTCAACCACACCTGCAGATTAAATATCTGCAGCAAAGTGATCAGTAGCACAGTAATATGATAGTTTGATAGCTATAGTGACAACAATAGTAGCAGTTACAGTGGTAGCAATAGTTTTGTAGCAGTTGGAACAGCAGCAGCAATAGTAACTTAGCAAGAACAATAAGTGGAAAGCTCGTAGGCACTGGATCGGTAACTCGTTGGATGATATTGCTCATGTAACAGTCATAACCTAGGGCGATATAGAACTAGCTCCTGTTCATCAATGTAATGTAGGCATGTACTCCGTAAATAGTCATACGTGCTTATGGAAAAGAACTTGCATGATATCTTTTGTCTTACCCTCCCGTGGCCGCGGTGTCCATAAGGAAACTAAGGGATATTAAGGCATCCTTTTAATAGAGAACCGGAACAAAGCATTAACACATGGTGAATACATGAACTCCTCAAACTACGGTCATCACCGCGAAGTATCCCAAATATTGTCACTATGGGGTTGACGGATCATAACACGTAATAGGTGCATATGACTAGGCAAGATCAGATCAAGAACATAGATATAAAGGTCATATCATAAACGGTTTAGATCTGAAATCATGGCAATCGGGCCCTAGTAACAAGCATTAGGCATAGCAAAGTCATAGCAACATCAATCTCAGAACATAATGGGTACTAGGGATCAAGCCCTAACAAAACTAACTCAATTACATGATGAATCTCATCCAACTCCTCACCGACTAGCAAGCCTACGAAGGAATTACTCACTCCCGGTGGGGAGCATCATGGAATTGGCGATGGAGAAAGGTTGGTGATGACGAAGACCGATGATTCCCCTCTCCGGAGCCCCAAACGGGCTCCAGATCTGGCCTCCTGATGAAGAACAGGAGGTGGCGGTGGTTCCGTATCGTAAAACGCGATGAAACTTTCTCTCTAATTTTTTTCTCCGAAAATAGGAATTTATAGTGGAGGAATTAGGCTCAGTGGGGCCACGAGGTGGGCACAACCCAACAGGGCGCACCCAGGGGGCCTAGCGCGCCCTGGTGGGTGCTGGCCACCCTGGCCCACCTCTTCGATGGATTTTGGCTCCAATAATTCACATATATTCTGAAATAATTCTCCAAAAAGTTTCGGCCCATTCCGAGAACTTTTATTTCTGCACAAAAACAACACCATGGTAGTTCTGCTAAAAACAACGTCAGTCCGGGTTAGTTCCATTCAAATCATGCAAATTAGAGTCCAAAACAAGGGCAAAAGGGTGAGGAAAAGTAGATATGTTGGACACGTATCACATGCACGTATAGTCTCGCGTTATGCTAGGAAGTTGGAGCACAATTTATTCTTGATTGTCTATCTTTGTGTGAAGGTCGGGGGCGCGCGATGGTTAACTCCTACCAACCTCCCCCCTAGGAGCATGTGTAGTAATACTTTGCTTCGAGGGCTAATAAACTTTTGCAATAAGTATGTGAGTTCTTTAAGACTAATGTGAGTCCATGGATTATACACACTCTTATCTTTCCGCAATTTGCTAGCCTCTACGGTACCGTGCATTGCCCTTTCTCACCCCGAGAGTCGGTGCAAACTTTGCTAGTGCATCCAAACCCCGTGATATGATACTCTCTATCACACATCAGCCTTATTATATCTTCCTAAAAACAGCCACCATACCTACCTATTATGGCATTTCCATAGCCATTCCGAGATATATTGCCACGCAAGTTCTACCGCTTCCGTTTTAATGACTTGAGCATTCATTGTCATATTGCTTTACATGATCGTAAGATAGCTAGCATGATGTTTCCATGGCTTGTCCATTTTTTGATATCTTTGCTATGCTAGATCTTTGCATTCATATAGAGTCATACTTTGTTCTACTATCAAGTTGTAATATTGAGTTGTAAGTAAATAGAAGTGTGAGGATCATCATTATTCATTATTAGAGCATGTCCCAGTTAGGAAAGGATGATGGAAACTATGATTCCCCCACAAGTCGGGATGAGGCTCCGGACAAATATATAAAAAAAAAGAAGAAAAAAATTAAAAAGAAGAAGAAGAAAAATAAAATAAAAAAATAAAAATAAAAAATGATGAGAGACAAAGAGAGAAGGGGCATGCTAATTCCACACATGTGCTTCAAAGTAGCACCATGTTTTTCATATAGAGAGTCTCCTATGTTGTCACTTCCATATACTAGTGGGAATTTTTCATTATAGAGTTACATGCACACCCACTTAGTTTTCATATTGAGATTTCATACACTTATAGCTCTTAGTGCATCCGTTGAATGGCAATCCCTACTCCTCGTATTGATATCTATTGATGGGCATCTCCATAGCCCGTTGATACGATGAGTTGATGCGAGACTTTCTTCTCCACTTTTACCCCTTTGTAACGTAGCGCCATATTCTATTCCACCCATAGTGCTATATCCATGGCTTGCACTCATGTATTGCGTGAGAGTTGAAAATGCTGAAGCGCGTTAAAAAGTATGAACCAATTGCTTGGTTGACACCGGGGTAGTACATGATTTATACTTTGTGTTAAGAAGACAAAGCGTAACAAGGCTATATGATTTTGTAGGGATATCGTTCTTTACCCTTCATATTCTAAAGACATGATTGTTTGTTGGGATGCCTGAGTATTAATGTCTTTATGTGAAAACTAGACTATTGCTTTCAATCACTTGTGTCTTAATATTCATGCCATGATTAGATATATGATCAAGATTATGCTAGGCAGCATTCCACAGAAAAAATTATCTTTTTTATCATTTACCTACTCGTGGACGAGTAGGAATTAAGCTTGGGGATGCTGATATGTCTCCGTCGTATCTATAATTTTTGATTGTTTCATGCCAATATTATACAACTTTCCCATACTTTTGGCAATAGTTTATATGATTTATTGGACTAACCTATTGATCCAGTGCCCAGTGTCAGTTCCTGTTTTTTGTGTGTTTTTTGTTTCGCAGAAATTCCATATCAAACGAAGTCCAAACGTGATAAAAATTTACGGAGATGTTTTTTGGAATATTTGTGAATTTTGAGAAGTGGAATCAACACAAAAGGAGGCCCACATCCCCCACAAGACACTAGGGCGCGCCCCAGGGCCCAAGCGCGCCGTGGTGGATTTTGGTCACCTCGTAAGTTGATTGGAGCTCTTCTTCGGGCGCAAGGAAGCTAATTTTTGGAAAACAATCGTGTTAAAATCTCAATGCAATCGGAGTTACGGATCTCCAGGGATATAAGAAACGGTTTTCGGCCAGAAAACGGGAACGCGAAACGGAAGAGAACAGAGAGGGAGATCGAATCTAGGAGGGGCTCCTACCCCCCGCCGCCATGGCAGCCATGGGCCAAAGGGGGAACTCTCCTACCATCTAGGGGGAGGCCAAGGAAGAAGAAGAAGGAGGGGGGCTGTCTCTCCCTCTCTCCCGGTGGCGCCGAAACGCCGCCGGGGCCATCATCGTGACGGCAATCTACACCAACAACTTCGCCGCCGACAACACCAACTCTCTCCCCCTCTATGCAGCGGTGTAACACCTCTCTTCCCCGCTGTAATCTCTACTTAAACATGGTGCTCAACTCCATATATTATTTCCCAATGATATTTGGCTATCCTATGATGTTTGAGTAGATATCTTTTGTCCTATGGGTTCATTGTGGATGTTATGGATATGAGTTATATATTGATATGGTGTTGTCCTATGGTGTCCTCTGTGTTGCGGAAACGTGAGGGATCCCCGCTATAGGGTGTTGCAATATGTTCATGATTTGCCTATGGTGGGTTGCGTGAGTGACAGAAGCACAAACCCGAGTAGGTGGGTTGTTGTGTATGGGAGTAAAGGGGACTTGATACTTAATGCTATGGTTGGGTTTTACCTTTATGAACTTTGGTAGTTGCAGATGCTTGCTAGACTACCCGAGTAAAGTGTGTTAGGGTAGGCCTCTCCCTCATTGCATATAACAATTATCTATCATATTATATTCAATTGCCTAGGGACAATCATTCTCTTGTGTTACACAAAAAGCTTTCTACTAAGTTATTTACTCGTTTTGTTCTTTTATTAAAACAACACCCAACTTTTATTTCCACGTTCTTTATTATCTTGCAAAGTACTTCTAGTTTTATTCCTGCAAAGTAGTTTCATACTTGTTCTAGGTAAAGCAAGCATTAGCGTGTGTAGAGTTGTATCGGTGGTCGACAGAACTTGAGGGAATATTTGTTCTACCTTTAGCTCCTCGTTGGGTTCGACACTCTTACTTATCGAAAAAGGCTACAAACGATCCCTGATACGTCTCCAACGTATCTATAATTTTTGATTGTTCCAGGCTATTATATTATCTTTTTTGGATGTTTTATATGCATTAATATGCTATTTTATATTATTTTTGGGACTAACCTATTAATCTAGAGCCTAGTGCCAGTTTCTGTTTTTTCCTTGTTTTTGAGTATTGCAGAGAAGGAATAATAAACGGAGTCCAAACGGAATAAAATCTTGGCGATGCTTTTTCTTGGACCAGAAGAAACCTACCAGACTTGGAGATGAAGGCAGGAGACCTGCCGGGAGGTCACAAGCCTGCAGGGCGCGCCCTAGGGGGGGGCGCGCCCCCCTGGCTTGTGGCCCCCCTGCAGGTCCCCTAACCCTATTCTTCGGCCTATAAATTCCCAAATATTCCCCCAATACCAAAAAGAGCCACGAAAATACTTTTCCGCCGCCGGAAGCCTCTGTTCCCGTGAGATCCCATCTTGGAGCCTTTTCCGGTAATCTGCCGGAGGGGGATTCGATCACGGAGGGCATCTACATCAACTCCATTGCCCCTCCGATGATGCGTGAGTAGTTCACCACAGACCTTCGGGTCCATAGCTAGTAGCTAGATGGCTTCTTCTCTCTCTTTGTTCTTCAATACCATGTTCTTCATGATCTTCATGGAGATCTATCCGATGTAATACTCTTTTGCGGTGTGTTTGTCGAGATCCGATGAATTGTGGGTTTATGATCAGATTATCTATGAATATTATTTGAATCTTCTCTCAATTCTTATATGCATGATTTCATATCTTTGCAAGTCTCTTCGAGTTATTGGTTTGGTTTGGCCAACTAGATTGGTAATTCTTGCAATGGGAGAAGTGCTTAGTTTTGGGTTCAATCTTGCGGTGTCCTCACCCAGTGACAAAGTAGGGGTAGCGAGGCACGTATTTGTATTGTTGCCATCGAGGATAAAAAGATGGGGTTTTCATTTTATTGCTTGAGTTTATCCCTCTACATCATGTCATCTTACCTAATGCGTTACTCTGTTCTTCGTGAACTTAATACTCTAGATGCATGCAGGAGTCGGTCGATGTGTGGAGTAATAGTAGTAGATGCAGAATCGTTTCGGTTTACTTGACACGGACGTGATGCCTATATGCATAATCATTGCCTTGGATATGCTCATAAGTATGCGCTTTTCTATCAATTGCTCGACAGTAATTTGTTCACCCACCGTATTATTTTCCTTCATGAGAGAAGCCTCTAGTGAAACCTATGGCCCACGGGTCTATTTTCCATATTATATTTTCAGATCTATAAACCAAAAATACCAAAAATACTTTGTTACAATCTTTTTACTTTTGTTTTAGCAATCTTTTATATCTATCTCTATCAGATCTCATCCTTGCAAATAACCGTGAAGGGATTGACAACCCCTTTATAGCGTTGGGTGCAAGAGTTTGATTATTTGTGTAGGTGCGAAGATTGGGGACTTGCTTGTATCTCCTACTGGATTGATACCTTGGTTATCAACAACTGAGGGAAATACTTATCTACTTTGCTGCATCACCCTTTCCTCTTCAAGGGAAAACCAACGCAAGCTGAAGAAGTAACAAGAACGATTTCTGGCACCATTGCTGGGGAGATATACATCAAGCCTACCAAGTACCCATCACAAACTCATCTCTTGCATTTACATTATTTGCCATTTGCCTCTCGTTTTCCTCTCCCCCACTTCTAAAACGATTTTCAGAAAAAACCAAAAAGATTTGCCTTTTTATTCGCCCTTCTTCCGTTCGTCTTTTCGTTTGCTTTTTGTTTGCTTGTGTGCTAGATTGCTTGCTTTGTCACGATGACTCAAGAGAATACCAAGTTGTGTGACTTCTCCAATACTAATAATAATGATTTTATTAGAACTCCGATTTCTCCCGCCACTAGTGCGGAATCTTATGAAATTAATGCCGCTTTGCTTAATCTTGTTATGAAAGAACAATTTTCCGGCCTTCCTAGTGAAGATGCCGCATCCCATCTAAATACTTTCGTTGAGTTGTGTGATGTGCAAAATAAGAAAGATGTGGATAATGATATTGTTAAATTGAAGCTATTTCCGTTCTCACTACGAGATCATGCTAAAACTTGGTTTTCATCATTGCCTAAAAATAGTATTGATTCATGGAATAAGTGTAAGGATGCATTTATTTCCATGTACTTTCCGCCCGCTAAGATCATCTCTCTTAGGAACGATATAATGAATTTTAAGCAACTTGATCATGAGCATGTTGCACAATCTTGGGAGAGGACGAAACTAATGATTAGAAATTGCCCCGCGCATGGTTTGAGTTTATGGATGATTATACAAATTTTTTATGCGGGATTGAATTTTGCTTCTAGAAATCTTTTAGATTCCGCCGCAGGTGGTACTTTTATGGAAATCACATTAGGATAAGCTACTAAACTCCTAGATAATATTATGGCAAATTACTCTCAATGGCATACCGAAAGATCTCCTACTAGTAAAAAAGTGCATGCTATTGAAGAAATAAATACTTTGAGTGAAAAGATGGATGAATTAATGAAATTGTTTGCTAGTAATAGTGCTCCTATTGATCCTAATGATATGCCTTTGTCTTCTTTGATTGGAAATAATAATGAATCTATGGATGTGAATTTTGTTGGTAGGAACAATTTTGGTAATAACGCGTATAGAGGTAATTTCAATCCTAGGCCATTTCCTAGTAATTCCTCTAATAATTATGGTAATTCCTACAACAATTCTTATGGAAATTATAATAAGATGCCCTCTGATCTTGAGAATAATATTAAAGAATTTATTAGTTCGCAAAAAGGTTTCAATGCTATGATTGAAGAAAAATTGCTCAAGATTGATGATTTGGCTAGGAACGTTGATAGAATTTCGCTTGAGATTGATTCTTTGAAAATTAGATCTACTCCACCCAAGCGTGATATTAATGAGTCTTTAAAAGCTATGAGAATTTCTATTGATGAGTGTAAGGAAAGAACCGCTAGAATGCGTGCTAAGCGTGAATGGCTTGAAAAAGTGTGTTCTCGTGATAATATTGATGAAGATCTTAAAGTGATTGATGTGACTCCTATTGAATCTTTGTTTTCTAATATAAATCTTGATAAATATGGGACTGGAGATAAGTCAACTTTAGTTAAAAGGCGTCCCAATGATTCGGAGTTTATAGATCTTAATGCTAAGATTGATAAAAGTGGGATTGAAGAGGTCAAAACTTTAAATAGCAATGAACCCACTCTTTTGGATTTCAAGGACTTTAATTATGATAGTTGTTCTTTGATTGATTGTATTTCCTTGTTGCAATCCATGTTGAATTCTCCACATGCTTATAATCAAAATAAAGCTTTTACTAAACCTATCGTGGATGCTATGCTGAAATCTTTTGCAGAAAAACTTGAGTTGGAAGTTTCTATACCTAGGAATATTTATGATGAGTGGGAACCTACTATTAATATTAAAATTAAAGATTTTGAGTGCCATGCTTTGTGTGATTTGGGTGCTAGCGTTTCCACGATTCCGAAAACTTTATGTGATGTGCTAGGTTTCCATGAATTTGATGATTGCTCTTTAAATTTGCATCTAGCGGATTCCACCATTAAGAAACCTATGGGAAGGATTAATGATGTTCTTATTGTTTAAAATAGTAATTATGTGCCCATAGATTTCATTGTTATTGATATAGATTGCAATCCTACATGTCCTATTATTCTTGGTAGACCTTTCCTTAGAACGATTGGTGCAATTATTGATATGAAAGAAGGAAACATTAGATTCCAATTTCCATTAAGGAAAGGCATGGAACACTTTCCTAGAAATAAAATAAAATTACCTTATTAATCTATTATGAGGGCTACTTATGAATTGCATACCAAATATGACAATACCTAGATCTATTGCGTTATGCCTAGCTAGGGGCGTTAAACAATAGCGCTTGTTGGGAGGCAACCCAATTTTATTTTTATGCTTTTGTTTTTGCTTCTGTTTTTGAGTGCTTTACACATTATTACCTCTGTAGTAATTGTGTTTTCTTGTTTTGATTAGTGTTTGAGCCAAGTAAGACCTTTGGGATGGTCTACGCTGATTGTGATTTGATTTGGCTGAAAAACAGAAACTATTGCGCTCAGTCCAGGAATTTTATAAATTCACCAGAGAGTCGAATGAGTCTGAAATTTTTACACAAGATTTATACACAAATTTCCCTTATTTTCCTAATTTTTCAGAATTTTTGGTATTACATAAGTATTCGAAGTCTATAGATTGCTACAGACTGTTCTTTTTTAGACAGATTCTGTTTTCTTTGTGTTGTTTGCTTATTTTGATGTATCCATGGGTTGTATCGGAGGGTATGAACCATGGAGAAGTTGGAATACAGTATATATTACACCAATATAAATAAAGAATGAGTTCACAACAGTACCTAAAGTGGTGATTTATTTTTCTTATACTAACGGATCTCACGAGTTTTCTGTTGAGTTTTGTGTTGTGAAGTTTTCAAGTTTTGGGTAAAGATTTGATGGACTATGGAATAAGGAGTGGCAATAGCCTAAGCTTGGGGATGCCCAAGGAACCCCAAGCCATATTCAAGGATACCAAAGAGCCTAAGCTTGGGGATGCCCTGGAAGGCATCCCCTCTTTCGTCTTCAATCCATCGGTAAATTTACTTGAGGCTATATTTTTATTCACCACATGATATGTGTTTTGCTTGGAGCGTCTTGTATGATATGAGTCTTTGCTTTTTAGTTTTCCACAATCATCCTTGCTGTACACATCTTTTGAGGGGGACACACATTAATCATGAATTTATTAGAATACTCTATGTGCTTCACTTATATCTTTTGAGCTAGGCAATGTTGCTCTAGTGCTTCACTTATATCTTTTTAGAGCACGGTGGTGTTTTATTTTATAGAAATAATTGAACTCTCGTACCTCACTTATATTATTTTGAGAGTATTTAAACAGCATGGTAATCAGTTTAGGTTATGAATTTCGTCCTAATATAATGGGCATCCAAGAGGGATATAATAAAAACTTTCATATAAAGTGCATTGAATACGATGAGAAGTTTGATTCCTTGCATATAGTTTTGAGATATAAAGATGGTGATATGAGAGTCATGCTAGTGAGTAATTGTGGATTGGTAGAAATACTTTTGTTAAAGTTTGTGATTCCCGTAGCATGCACGTATGGTGAACCGTTATGTAACGAAGTCGGAGCATGATTTGTTTAATGATTGTCATCCTTTGTGTGAGGGTCGGGAGCGCGCGATGGTTAACTCCTACCAACCTCTCCCCTAGGAGCATGCGTCTAATACTTTGCTTCGATAACTAATAGACTTTTGCAATAAGTATGTGAGTTCTTTATGACTAATGTTGAGTCCATGTATTATACGCACTCTCATCCTTCCACCTTTGCTAGCCTCACTAGTACCGCGCAACTTTCGCCGGTGCATTAAACCCACCATATACCCTTCCTCAAAACAGCCACCATACCTACCTATTATGGCATTTCGATAGCCATTCCGAGATATATTGCCATGCAACTCCCACCGTTCCGTTTTTCATGACACGCACCATTATTTTCATATTGCTTTGCATGATCGTAAGATAGCTAGCATGATGTTTTCATGGCTTGTCCGTTTTTTGATGTCATTTGCTAGGCTAGATCATTGCACATCCTGGTATACCACCGGAAGCATTCATATAGAGTCATATTTTGTTCTAGGTATCGAGTTGTAATTCTTGAGTTGTAAGTAAATAAAAGTGTGATGATCTTCATTATTAGAGCATTGTTCAGTGAGAGAAAAGGATGATGGAAGCTATGATTCCCTCACAAGTTGGGATGAGTCTCCGGACTTTACAAATAATAAAAGAGGCCAATGAAGCCCAAATAAAAAAAGAGTCCAAAGATGCCCACCAAAAAAAATGAGAGAAAGAGAGAAGGGACAATGCTACTATCTTTTTCCACACTTGTGCTTCAAAGTAGCACCATGATCTTCATGATTGAGAGTCTCCTATTTTGTCACTTTCATATAACTAGTGGAATTTTTTTATCATTATGCACAACCACTTAGTTTCTTTTTGAGCTTTCATACACTTATAGCTCTAGTGCATCCGTTGCATGGCAATCCCTACTCACTCACATTAATATCTATTGATGGGCATCTCCATAGCCCGTTGATACGCCTAGTTGATGTGAGACTATCTTCTCCTTTTCCTCACAACCTCCACCATATTATATTCCACCTATAGTGCTATATCCATGGCTCACTCTCATGTATTGCGTAAGAGTTGAAAAGGTTTGAGAACATAAAAGGTGTGAAACAATTGCTTGACTTCTCAACGGGGTTGTGCATGATTTAAATACTTTGTGTGGGGAAGATGGAGCATATCCAGACCATATGTTTTTGTAGGGATAGCTTTCTGAGGCCATGTTATTGCAAAAAGACACAATTGCCTTGTTAGTATGCTTGAAGTTTTATTGTTTTTATGTCAATATTAAATTTTTGTTTTGAATCTTGCGGATCTGAATATTCATGCCACAATAAAGAATACTACATGGATAAATATGTTACGTAGCATTCCACATAAAAAATTCTGTTTTTATCATTTACCTACTTGAGGACGAGCAGGAATTAAACTTGGGGATGCTTGATACGTCTCCAACGTATCTATAATTTTTTATTGTTCCATGCTATTATATTATCTGTTTTGGATGTTTTATATGCATTAATATGCTATTTTATATTATTTTTGGGACTAACCTATTAATCTAGAGCCTAGTGCCAGTTTCTGTTTTTTCCTTGTTTTTGAGTATTGCAGATAAGGAATATTAAATGGAGTCCAAACGGAATAAAATCTCCGTGATGATTTTTCTTGGACCAAAAGAAACCTACCAGACTTGGAGATGAAGGCAGGAGACCTGCCGGGAGGTCACAAGCCTGCAGGGCGCGCCCTAGGGGGGGGCGTCCCCCCTGGCTTGTGGCCCCCCTGCAGGTCCCCTAACCCTATTCTTTGGCCTATAAATTCCCAAATATTCCCCCAATACCAAAAAGAGCCATGAAAATACTTTTCCACCACCGGAAGCCTCTGTTCCCGTGAGATCCCATCTTGGAGCCTTTTCCGGTAATCTGCCGGAGGGGGATTCGATCACAGAGGGCATCTACATCAACTCCATTGCCCCTCCGATGATGCGTGAGTAGTTCACCACAGACCTTCGGGTCCATAACTAGTAGCTAGATGGCTTCTTCTCTCTTTGTTCTTCAATACCATGTTCTTCATGATCTTCATGGAGATATATCCGATGTAATACTCTTTTGCGGTGTGTTTGTCGAGATCCGATGAATTGTGGGTTTATGATCAGATTATCTATGAATATTATTTGAATCTTCTCTGAATTCTTATATGCATGATTTCATATCTTTGCAAGTCTCTTCGAGTTATTGGTTTGGTTTGGCCAACTAGATTAGTAATTCTTGCAATGGGAGAAGTGCTTAGTTTTCGGTTCAATCTTGCAGTGTCCTCACCCAGTGACAAAGTAGGGGTAGCGAGGCACGTATTTGTATTGTTGCCATCGAGGATAAAAAGATGGGGTTTTCATCTTATTGCTTGAGTTTATCCCTCTACATCATGTCATCTTACCTAATGCGTTACTCTGTTCTTCATGAACTTAATACTCTAGATGCAGGCAGGAGTCGGTCGATGTGTGGAGTAATAGTAGTAGATTGTGACGCCCTGGTCTTGTGCTACAGTAACCTCTGTAATTAAGCTACAGTAATCCCACGCTAGTTTTGCCATGTCGCCACGATTACTGTTGCTAAACTCGCGTTGGTTCAAACCCCGTTCAAATTCAAATATAAAATAAAGTCAAACGATAAAATTTTCAAATATCAAAACAAAAATGTTAAAAAGGTGACAAATAATTCATAGGTAATTATGGTGTAGAAACCACCTTTTTATAAAATGTTTGGGATCATAAAAATAATTAAAACAGTGACTTAAGCAATTATGTTAGAGCTTTTAAATTGTAGTCAATTGCAAACTATATATTTAGTGCCAAAATTGATTATGGCAGTAGGTTAAATTTAAACACAATTTTAGGTACTATATACGTATTTTACTGAAACTAAAATTAAATAGAAACTAAAATAAAACAGAAAAGAAAAACAAATAAAAATATAAAAATAAACAAAAAAAGAAGGGAAAAAACCCCTACGGGGCCTAAAACGGGCCGGCCCAGCCGGCCACTATAAGGGGGCCAGGGGCGAACCCTAACGCCCCCAGCCGCCACCGATCGATCCCTCCCCCCCTCCCCCCCCCCCCCCCCCCCCCGCGACCGACTCCTGCCTAGGTAAATTAATTAATTAATTAGTGAATTAATTAATTAGGTAATTAATTAATTAATTAGATGATTAAGATTAATTAGATTAATTAATTAAACTGTTAATTAATCTGTTAATTAATTTAAATAAACAGTATTTACTATTTTGGATAGTTCGGATTAAGTAATTAAATTAATTTCAGAATATTATTAAATCTTTAATAATTAATATAAAATAAACCGTAGCCCGGATTAAAAAGTTTTGAACATGAAAGTTGATTAGAAAAATCCCACGGTTCCAAATACGTAGTCCGTTCGTCTGTCGCATGCCTCTAGAATAGCAAACGTGGAACTTTTCCATCGATTTCATCTGTCCGGTAGTAGCCCGAGACCCGGGAAATATCGTCAGATATTCTTCCGACCCGTCTATGACGGGTAATACTGTGTTAGTGCATGCCTAGCTCTGCAGATTGCCATGTCATGCATCGTGATGCATTTGTTTGCTTTATATTTATTGTTTCTTCCCCCCTCTTCTTACTGGTAGACCCCGAGACCGACACTGCTGCCGGGTACGACTACCCCGTTGACGATCGGCCTTTTGCCGCAGAGCAGCAAGGAAAGCAAACCCCCCTTGAGCATTCCGATATCGCCTATTCCTTTCCCTCTTATTCTTGCATTAGATTTTGCTACTGTATTAGTTAGCTCCTATTCTGATGCATAGCCTGTTTTTGATAAATTGCTATCATACCTGCAATCATATCAACTGCTTAGTATAGGTTGATCAATGAATCCCCTGAGACCCCCCTTAGTCCCAGTTGCCCCTACTTCTTCATCGACGACTCGAAGACCCGAAGACACAACCGACCGACGAGCCAGGCCCCTCACATCACCGCACACCCCTTAAGTATGGCACTGCAGAGCTACTACCGAGTGCCGAGGGTGATACCTCACTTAGCACTCCCGGTGTTAATTCTGTAGCGTAGCTAATCGGTCGTGGGTATCGAGGGTGATTCCTCCTTCCCATTTATCGATAGCGACTCTTGTCATACACATACCTCGAGTGGGATCCATCGAGGGTGATTCCTCGGATATCCACTTGGTGTATAAACACACAGTTACTTCAAATTGACCTTGTTTACATGAGAAAGACGGGACTGGAGGGACAGGCGGTACCACCCTGGTTGAGGTGGACCTGAGTTCCCGACAGTCTTGAGATGGGTCGGCCCCAAGGGTACCCGTGTGTGAGATGTGGTGGGATGCGCCGGTAAGGCATCCGGGTTATGTTGAGGCGTGGACGGGCAGGAGAGGCCCTTGCCACACATCCTCGAGACGGGGTGACGGGACCGCACTTTGAGGGTCGCGCTTGCCCCGCATTAATAAAATGCTAACGGGTTGGGTATTTGATCTGAGTTGGGTCGTTGGCCTTTTTACGCACCAAACCATCACGTGGTAGAAGTTATGGGTACTCAGCGTCGTTGTGTCAGCCGAAGCTCTTCGGACGTCAGCAATGGAGCGGCACGCGACGGATTGCACTGGACGGTGCAGCACTTGGACTGGAGTGTACTAGGTCTGTTTCCGGCCGCGTACGCATCGTGCAGGAGTGCAAGGGCAAGTGGGCCCACGAACCTGCGGGCTGGCCTCTTCGTTGAGCCTAGGTGGGGCGACGACGTGCTGCTATCCCGAGGCCGGGCATGACCCAGGAAAGTGTGTCCGGCCGGAGGTGATCAGGCATGTTGGAAATGCGGTGCACCCCTGCAGGGAAGATTAATCTATTCGAATAGCCGTGTCCACGGTAACAGGACGACCTGGAGTTGTGCCTTGACCTTATACAACTATAATTGTGATTTAATTTGAAATGAATGTGGCTCCGAGATTGCTTCCTCACAGGAAGTCGAGGAAGAATCTCTGGGCGTGGTTACTTAATAAAATTGCTACAATAATATGACTATATATGATATACCAGTCTACTCTCTTCTAATGCTGCAAGATGTTGAAGATGCTAGTCTTCGATAGGACTAGGCCTTCCCCTATTCTTACTTTCTGCAGTCAGCCCAGATATAACCCCCCTCCCTTGATAATGATGCATACTTAGCATAGTTCTGATGTCAGTCTTGCGAGTACTTTAGATGAGTACTCACCGCTGCTTTGCCTTCTCTTTCTCCCCTCGATACGATGCCGCATTCAGACGTTGGAGCCCAGGAGATGGAGCACGCCGGAGACGACTACACCACCACCGCTGGAGCCTACTTCTACGTGGAGACTGCCGACGCTCAGGAGTAGTTAGGAGGTTCCCAGGCAGGAGGCCTCGCCTCTTTCGATCCGCTGCTTATGTTTGTGTTAGCCTTCTTAAGGCAAAACTTGTCTAACTAATATCTATACTCAGATAATATTTGCTTCCGCTAACTCGTGCTTGTCGAGCTTTGTATTCGAGCCCTCGAGGCCCCTGGCTTGTAATATGAAGCTGTATGACTTTAGTTTGTGTCTAGTGTTGTGTTGTGGTATCAATCAGTGAGTCCCTAATCTTGGTCGTACGCATTGTGTGTATGATTAGCGTACGGTCGAGATCGGGGGCGTCACAAGTTGGTATCAGAGCCAGGTTGCCTGTAGGTAGCCCCCTTTCCAACTCCTTGGCCGAAGTTGAGTCTAGTCTTTGAAAAACTATTTTACTGACTTGTTGTGTGGGTTATGGGCCCACATCACAAATGGGTGGAATTAGGATCTTTTATTCCTCTTCTATACTCTGGGGCTCTGATCTCTCTTCCTTTCGGGTAAAAATTTTACTAACTCTAACTCTAGGTTCTTGTCAGAAGATCACCTGCTTCGTCAGAAGATTCTGGAGATAGCCCTCGATGTTTTCCCGAGACCTTTGTGCTCATCGCCTTGGCGAGTCCTACCACCGATATATCCCTATGGATATCTGCATACACTTGTCATTCTTACAATCATTTCTCGTTGCTCTTGTTATTACAAGATGCCCCGAAATACTCTCCATTTCCACGATGGCCCTTTGAGTTTACTGCCTTATAGTTCTTTTTCGCATGGACGCCTTATGGATAATTCCTCACAATTGTCGAGGATCCGTTCATCCCAGTTGTTCATGTGTTTCACAAAATTCTTCGAAATACTTTTCGGTCTTCCGAAAATCCTCTGTAGCTTGTTGCTCTTGAAATTCTTGTCTGCTCGCATAATGGTTAATTCCATATGTCTAGTAGTCTTCGTTGACATCCCTTGTCCTTGCCATTTTGAGCCTATTGATTCAATGTGTGCGTATGCACGCAGTCATTAGGTGATCTGTTTAAATTATCTTTCCGGCTCAGACGTCCTTCCGGACATGAGTTGGTTCTCGGCAAATTCAAACCTTTATTGATTGTCTGACTAAGTCTTTTCAACTTATCCATCCTTGATCAGAGCGTCTGCTTCTGATCCTTAGTTTTGGAAATCATAATTCCTTTGTATTTTAAGCATCAGACTATTCAGTTGTGTCTTGAATCCGATACCTCTGCATTCTTTCTTCCTCTGATTGAGTACCGATACTCACATCAACTTCGTTGTGGATCGCCCGATCCATTGTTGGATTATTGTCCGACAGTGTCGTTCATATTCAATCACCTTGTGAGTTCTTCCCCTGATACAAAATGCCTTTGGTAAATTGTATCCTCTGTTTTGCCAACCATGCTCTACCTTCGAGCTTGTGTTAACTACTCTTGAAGCTTGTGGTATATGTTCCTAAGATACCCCGATGGGTTGCACCTATGCCCTCCCTAATCCGTGAGAACCCGAAAGTGTTCACGGGTCATACTCTTATGGAGTCTTGCCAGATAAATTTTCAACACTACAACATCGTCCAAAGAAAGAAATGAATGAAATGTTATACATTGATGAAGTGGGAGTCGACATTGAACTTGTGTTCATGCCCATGGAAATGATGTAGACCGTCTCGGAAGCTTCTTGCAAAATAATTATTCATCCGTATGATTCTTTCAGTATCCTTAATTTGATCGATTGCAGTTATGGTTCCGACCATGCTATCCTTATTAATTTATCCGAAAGGAATTCATACCGATGCCTCGTCAAATTTTGACAAGGTTAAAGTATCTGCTGTCGCAGGTCAATGACCCAGTTCTACTTCTATCATGTTATACCTTCGAGTTTTACCCTCTGGTATCTCGAGGATATCACGCCCTTGCAATACATCTTATTAACTTTGGTGAGGTAATAATTTTCCTTGTCTTAATCACTCCACGGGTTCTGGGATTGTTGTCAACCGAGAACACCGATTGGAAAATTTATTCCACACTGCAATTCAATACCCCTTGTAATTGTTACTGGGAATATCAAAGTCAATCTGGTCATTCCTAGACTATCGGCTACATCCTTGTCTTGCTATCTTTGACTGTGCTACCTCGTCCTTCTCTGGTGCGCAAATTCTTCAGAGTGTGAGCATTGCTTACGTCGAGCTTTCAACATCATGTTGTTTGTCTTGAAAAGCAACCCCGATATTGAGCTTGCATCTTATCTGTTGTTCCTATAACCTTCCACGGTGTCACTCCCTTACTTGACGCCACCGCTGTTCGGTTGCATTCTCTTGAAAACTCTCGACAAAAGGTGTCGTGATCATCGTCCACAATTTGACTTCTTCTGAGACGTCAACTGAGTTCTGGATGAGAAATACCTTCCTTGCCCTCAATGATTTTTGCTATCATCGACAACCTCCTTGACTTCCTTTCATCACAAATTTGTCCATGATATGGATGCAACTTGCTATCCAGCTTGTGTTATGTTCTACCCTGAAGTATTACTGTCTTTTGTGTCGAGAATGTTGTGCGGATTGCTCCACCTCTTAGAAATTCTTGGCATAGTGATACTTCTCACCATCACCATTCTTTCTTGGAGCAAACGATGCTGCTTTGATTCTAACTTCTGGCAACCCTATTGCTTTGAAGTTAACGATCGACAGTTTGTTCTTAGGCTGTTGGTTATTGAATCGTCACTCTAACATTGATCTTGCTGCCTAAGGTCATATTTCGGACGCACTTTTCAACCAATGATTAATGATGTATGTTTTCCTCGATCATACAACATTATATCATTTGAGCTGACAAATGCCATCTCCTTGTTCACATAATTGTGAGAATCCATCCGTTTGGAATTCTCGATAAATTGTCGCTGAGTCCATCAGCCACCTCCCCATCCTCTCCTTGGTTTAATGATGAACTATTGTTTCGGGAACCCGCTTTCATAGTTCATTTTCCGAGAATCTTACTATGTCATCTCGACGATTTGAGTAGCACCTTTTCTTCGCAGGCATCCTGAGTCTGAGGTATCCTGACACCGATCAGATCTGAATGTCGGTCATACATGATGGTTGGGACATATTTCCAGGAGTTATAATATTGGTCCTTTGATGACCTAGTAAGGTGATGCCATGCCTAACACACCTGGCTGGAGGACCTATTATTATAGTTTCCTTTTTGTGCAAGGTTAGCCATTCTTCCAGGAGGAATTTGTAAAACTTTATTTATATGTTGCTCCTGATGGATCAATTGTGTATCCAAGGTCTGGCCCTTGCTTGAAACACCATATCATTGCTACCTCGAAGCATGACTATGATACCCCACTCATCAACAAGAACATTGTAAGCATAAATGCTAAATGTTTCTTGGTCTGTTATCCAAACACCGTTGTATGGGTAACGTCACGATTATTCCTCTTTGTCCAAATGGCTAGGTACCTGCTCTCCTACCCTGTATGCCATGTTCTGCTTGTCCATGGGAAGGATATACTCCTACTACTTGTGCTAAATCACATTTTTCTTTCCGTTGTTCTGTTCAACCTTCTTGATCTATATGACCTAAGCAGTAATAATTCTCTGCTTATGAAAACACCTCAGTGTACAACTCTGTCAGTAAGACCTCGTTACTATTGTAGTTAACATTACGGTAACCTCCAGTGGATGAGAACTTTGCCTATTGGTCCGCCTCGTTTCAACGAGCAGGAAAATGGTTCTCTTTGTGCCCCGTCCTTGGTTCTGACGTTGTTGCCGACATAGCTGACAGGCTATCCTCTGACATGCCTTCCTACCGTGACCGTGCAAGATGTCACCGCTCTTCCTGCTCCTAACCACATGGTGGGCCCAAAAACCCACAGTTACACAGGATCGAAACCTGACTCTCCTATACATCTTTGATTCCAAAGTATCCTTTGCACTTGGCTTTGTATGTAATTCCCCAGCCACCGTCCAGGGGATGATCTATCCTAATATCAGACGCGATATCTATTCTCGTTGCTCTGAACTTCTCCCCCCTTTTCTTCATCTGATTAGGCATCGAATGATTGCCTACCCGTTTGAAACTTTTACACCGTCGCATTTTGCTCTTAGTGATTCCTCGAGTCTTAACTTGAGAAATAAATCTTGTGTTCCTCCTTGGGTTCGCCGTGAGATGCTCAACTTTGTTTAGATTCGTTCTTCCAGAGTTTTCCCTCTAATCTCACTCGTAGGACGATGAAGATCCCAAAGAAAGGATGACAACTTCATCACGGTGACCTGAAACAGAGAATTGGAAACGACGACGAAAGGGATTAACTTCTTCGAGGAGGACAACCAAAAACGAGAAGATCCGTTAGAATTTCGTAACCACACTTTTCCCCTTACCTCTACTTCTTGATTCTCAGGACGAGAATTCTTGTTAGTAGGGGAGAATTGTGACGCCCTGGTCTTGTGCTACAGTAACCTCTGTAATTAAGCTACAGTAATCCCACGCTAGTGTTGCCACATCGCCACGATTATTGTTGGTAAACTCGCGTTGGTTCAAACCCCGTTTGAATTCAAATATAAAATAAAGTCAAACGATAAAAGTTTTCAAATATCAAAACAAAAATGTTTAAAAGGTGACAAATAATTCAGAGGTAATTATGGAGAAGAAACCACCTTTTTATAAAATGTTTGGGATCATAAAAATAATTAAAACAGTGACTTAAGCAATTATTTTAGAGCTTTTAAATTGTAGGCAATTGCAAACTATATATTAAGTGCCAAAATTGATTATGGCAGTAGGTTAAATTAAAACACAATTTTAGGTACTATATACATATTTTACTGAAACTAAAATTAAATAGAAACTAAAATAAAACAGAAAAGAAAAACAAATAAAAATACAAAATACAAAAATAAACAAAAAATAGGGAAAGACCCCCTACTGGGCCTAAAACGGGCCGGCCCAGCCGGCCACTATAAGGGGGCCAGGGGCGAACCCTAACGCCCCGAGCCGCCCCCGATCGATCCCTCGCACCCCCGCGACCGACGGCTCGCCCGGCCACGCCCCCCCCCCCCCCGCCGGACGGCGCCGGGCCGCGCCAGTGCCCGCCCCTGCCCGCTCCGCTCCCCCCCCGCCGCCGGATCCGGACCGGCTCGACCGCGCCGCCTGTTGCCCCCCCCCCAACGACGGACAGGGGCGGCCGGCCCCGCGCCGTACCGGCACCCACCGTTCGCCGGCCCCGGCCCGTCCGCCTCGCCACCCGCGGCAGCCGCCCCGCGTTGCTGTCAGCCCCGCCTCCGCCTCGTCGTCGCCGCACCGCCGCCGCCTCGCGCCGCCGCCGCTACTCGACCCCCCCCTGTGAGCTCCGCCCGCCGCCACCTTCTCACCCCCCGCCGCGCCGTGCGGTTGTGCGCGCGCGCGCGTGCGGGCATTGACGCCCCCCCCCTCGGCCGAACATGTCCGGCGCCCGAATGGGTGCCGCCCGGACATTGTCCGGCCCAGGCAATGACACGCGGGGCCCAGTGCCCCTATATAAAAATAAATAAATAAATAAATTAGTTAAATTAATTAATTAATTAATTAGTGAGTTAATTAATTAGGTAATTAATTAATTAATTAGATGATTAAGATTAATTAGATTAATTAATTAAACTCTTAATAAATCTGTTAATTAATTTAAATAAACAGTATTTACTATTTTGGATAATTCGGATTAAATAATTAAATTAATTTCAGAATATTATTAAATCTTTTATAATTAATATAAAATAAACCGTAGCCCGGATTAAAAAGTTTTGAACATGAAAGTTGATCAGAAAAATCCCACGGTTCCAAATACGCAGTCCGTTCGTATATCGCATGCCTCTAGCATAGCAAACGTGGAACTTTTCCATTGATTTCATCTGTCCGGTAGTAGACCAAGACCCGGGAAATATCGTTAGATATTCTTCCGACCCGTCTGCGACGGGTAATACTGCGTTAGTGCATGCCTAGCTCTGCATATTGCCATGTCATGCATCGTGATGCATTTGTTTGCTTTATATTTATTGTTTCTTCCCCCATCTTCTTACCGGTAGACCCCGAGATCGACGCTGCTGCCGGGTACGACTACCCCATTGACGATTAGCCTTTTGCCGCAGAGCAGCAAGGCAAGAAAACCCCCCTTGAGCATTCCGATATCGCATATTCCTTTACCTCTTATTCTTGCATTAGATTTTGCTACTGTATTAGTTAGTTCCTATTCTGATGCATAGCCTGTTTTTGATAAATTGCTATCATACCTGCAATCATATCAACTGCTTAGTATAGGTTGATCAATGAATCCCCTGAGACCCCGCTTAGTCCCAGTTGCCCCTGCTTCTTCATCGACGACTCGAAGACCCGAAGACTCGGTCAACCGACTGACGAGCCAGGCCCCTCACATCACCGCACACCCCTTAAGTATGGCACTGCAGAGCTACTACCGAGTGCCGAGGGTGATACCTCGCTTAGCACTCCCGGTGTTAATTCTGTAGCGTAGCTAATCGGTCGTGGGTATCGAGGGTGATTCCTCTTTCCCATTTATCGATAGCGACTCTTGTCATACACATACCTCGAGTGGGATCCATCGAGGGTGATTCCTCGGATATCCACTTGGTGATAAACACACAGTTACTTCAAATTGACTTTGTTTACATGTGAAAGACGGGACTGGAGGGACAGGCGGTACTACCCTGGTTGAGGTGGACCTGAGTTCCCGACAGTCTTGAGACGGGTCGGCCCCAAGGGTACCCGTGTGTGAGATGTGGTGGGATGCGCCGGTAAGGCATCCGGGTTATGTTGAGGCCCTTGCCACACATCCTCGAGACGGGGTGACGGGACCGCACTTTGAGGGTCGCGCTTGCCCCGCATTAATAAAATGCTAACGGGTTGCGTATTTGATCTGAGTTGCATCGTTGGCCTTTTTACGCACCAAACCATCGCGTGGGAGAAGTTATGGGTACTCAGCGTCGTTGTACCAACCGAAGCTCTTCAGACGTCAGCAATGTAGCGGCGCGCGACGGATTGGACTGGACGGTGCAGCTCTTGGACTGGAGTGTACTAGGTCTGTTTCCGGCCGCGTACGCATCGTGCAGGAGTGCAAGGGCAAGTGGGCCCACGAACCTGCGCGCTTAGGATTTAGACCGGCGGGCTGGCCTCTTCGTTGAGCCTAAGTGGGGCGACGACGTGCTGCTATCCCGAGGCCGGGCATGACCCAGGAAAGTGTGTCTGGCCGGAGGTGATCAGGCGTGTTGGAAATGCGGTGCACCCCTGCAGGGATGATTAATCTATTCGAGTAGCCGTGTCCACGGTAACAGGACGACTTGGAGTTGTGCCTTGACCTTATACAACTATAATTGTGATTTAATTTGAAATGAATGTGGCTCCGGGATTGCTTCCTCGCAGGGAGTCGAGGAAGAATCTCTGGGCGTGGTTACTTAATAAAATTGCTACAATAATATGACTATATATGATATACCAGTCTATTCTCTTCTAATGCTGCAAGATGTTGAAGATGCTAGTCTTCGATAGGACTAGGCCTTCCCCTATTCTTGCTTTCTGCAGTCAGCCCAGATATAACCCCCCTCCCTTGATAATGATGCATACTTAACATAGTTCTAATGTCAGTCTTGCGAGTACTTTGGATGAGTACTCACCGCTGCTTTGCCTTCTCTTTCTCCCCTCGATACTATGCCGCGTTCAGACGTTGGAGCCCAGGAGATGGAGCACGCCGGAGACGACTACTACACCACCGCTGGAGCCTACTTCTACATGGAGACTGCCGATGCTCAGGAGTAGTTAGGAGGTTCCCAGGCAGGATGCCTCGCCTCTTTCGATCCGCTGCTTATGTCTGTGTTAGCCTTCTTCAAGCAAAACTTGTCTAACTAATGTCTGTACTCAGATAATATTTGCTTCCGCTGACTCGTGCTTGTCGAGCTTTGTATTAGAGCCCTCGAAGCCCCTGGCTTGTAATATGAAGCTGTATGACTTTAGTTTGTGTCTAGTGTTGTGTCGTGGTATCAATCAGTGAGTCCCTAATCTTGGTCGTACGCATTGTGTGTATGATTAGCGTACGGTCGAGAATGGGGGCGTCACATAGATGCAGAATCGTTTCGGTCTACTTGACACGGACGTGATGCCTATATGCATAATCATTGCCTTGGATATCGTCATAAGTATGCGCTTTTCTATCAATTGCTCGACAGTAATTTGTTCACCCACCGTATTATTTTCCTTCATGAGAGAAGCCTCTAGTGAAACCTATGGCCCCCGGGTCTATTTTCCATATTATATTTTCAGATCTATAAACCAAAAATACCAAAAATACTTTGCTGCAATCTTTTTACTTTTGTTTTAGCAATCTTTTATATCTATCTCTATCAGATCTCATCCTTGCAAATAACCGTGAAGGGATTGACAACCCCTTTATAGCGTTGGGTGCAAGAGTTTGATTGTTTGTGTAGGTGCGAAGATTGGGGACTTGCTTGTATCTCCTACTGGATTGATACCTTGGTTCTCTACAACTGAGGGAAATACTTATCTACTTTGCTGCATCACCCTTTCCTCTTTAAGGGAAAACCAACGCAAGCTCAAGAAGTAGCAATCCCCTACACTTGTGGGTTATCAGGCCTTGAGCTCCTGACAGTCTTCGGTGATGTGGGTGCGCACATTGTGGTAGATGCAGAGCGGACGGTGGTCCTTCTCGGGCATATCATGGTCACGACCGCGCTTTTGCTTAGGCCCTGCCGCGAGCACGTCAGGGCCGCTTGAGGTCCTTGCCCTTTGCCTTCTTGTCATCGGGCGTAGCGTCTGGGTCGTCATGGATGAACAGGCAGCCCTCTTTGGCCTTGGCACATTTGTCATCAATGTTGAACAGCTCTAGAGCCGAGCTTAGGCTGTCATTGATGGCGAGCTTATCGCACATCCGGACGTCCTTGACGCCGTTGGTGAAAGCCATGATGATGGCTTCGTCCGAGGCACGCGGGATCTTGTTGCGCACCTGGCTGAAGCGATGGATGTACTTGCGTAGGGTCTCTCCAGGGCGCTGCTTCACGCACCGAAGGTCGTTGACGGAGAGAGGGCGATCGTGCGTGCCCCTGAAGTTGGCGATGAACTTCTCGCAGAGCTCGCTCCATGAAGAGATCGACTCCTCGGGCAGGTTCATGAGCCAGGACCGCGCGGCATCCTTAAGGGCCTTGGGGAACCAGTTGGCCAAGACCTTGTCGTCGCCGTTCGCCGCCTCGATGCTCAACGCATAGAGCTGGATGAACTCCGTGGGGTCGGGGATGCCATCGTAGCACGGGGGCAGCTCAGGCTTGAACTTAATGGGCCAAACCACCCGGCACAGCTCACGAATAAATGCCCGACAGCCTACGCTGCTCGAAGGGACTCCAAGCGCAAGGGCGGCCCGGTTCTGGCGCCCGGCCGCCGCGACATCCTGGACGATCCGGTCCTGGTGCTGGCGCTACTGCTCAAGAATCACATGCACCTCTGGTGGTGCACGACGGACAATCTGGCAGCTGGCTTCGTCCTGGGCCTGCGGAGGTGCTCCGTGAGGCTGGTCGCGCCGGTGCGCATTGCGCCGAGGCTCGACTGGGTCATTGTGCAGGGGAGGTGGTAGAGGTGCTCCATGCGCCACGTCCCTAGCGCGAGACGGTGGAGAGCGAAACGAGCGAGAGAGTGACGGGGATTCTCCGGTGGCGGTGACGAGCTCGGTGATGCGGCCCAGCCAGATGTTGTAGCCAGCGTGCGCCAGGCGGTAGCGCAGCAGCTCGCGCGCCATGAGCAACGCGGCCTACGCGTTCACGAGCCCAAGGCTAGCGTGGAAGGAGGAAGCCGTGGCGGTGCGGCCATCCTGCTACACGGAGGGGTGCATGGCGGAGGCCTACTGCTCGCTGGCAGCAGGGTCAGTGGCGGCAGCAACTTTGGCGCCGGCGGAGTGGTGGCGACCGTCGTGGCCGGCAGGCATGGTCTGAACGACGCGGGCCGCCCGGCGCTCGGCATGTGCACGGCAAGCGTCAGCCATAGGGTTGGCGAAGCCGTAGCCAAAACAGAGCTGGAGAACAATGGCACACCCCTACCAGGCGCGCCAAATGTCAGAATCGGGGCTCCGGGGACCCAAGGAGGTTCAATCTCTGGGGTGCGCTGGTTCTCCCGCCCTACTCTACTTCGCAACCTCACGGCAACACTTCGACGTGCTCGAGCTAAGGAGGAAGAAGGTGGACACGACAATTTACCCAAGTTCAGGCCACCTTGCGGTGTAAAACACTACTCCTGCTTGTCTGGATTACTTGGGGATGAGAACGAGTACAAGGGTGAGTTCTGGCTAACCGGGATCGATCCTCCTCTATGATGGCAGCCTGACCTATCTTATACTGGCCCCTGGTCCTCTTCCCCGAAAAGACAAGGCGGGAAGGGTCGCCACAATGGCCAATTTGAAGGGGGACAAGGCTGCAGCTTATCCTGACAAAAGCAGTCTTCGCCTACAAAAGCCTCCCGCCATGACGCGCCGGTGGGCTCGGGGATGACCTCCGTCCTGGAGAGCCCCCAGCCTTGCTCTTCTTTCACCAAACAAAAAACCTTTGGCGATTGCTTTGGGAACCGGCGAGCTGGCCCTGCTCCCTTAGCACAAAAGGGGGAAGCCTCCCTATCCGCGCCTACTGGCGCGGCTCCCGTTGCTGCTTGGCATGGCACGCGTTGCCCACGCGAAGATGCAGGACAGCGTGACCCTGCCGGGCAACCCTTTGATTGATCCACCCCGCGAAGGCCTCAGGGGCAGCCTCGGGGGCGACCTCACGAGGGGGCTTCGCGAGGCTCCCACGGTGCTCGCTGATGCGTGCCTCGCGAGGCGGGGGCCCTCACGATCGTCTTGCTCGTGAAGCTCGACGGTGGGCCGTATTGTGCCCATGGCATGCGCCGCGCCCTAGGCCGCAGGCAGATGGGCCTGGGTACCCCCAGTCCCACGGGCCCGACAGCCTCCTCCAATGATGCCCGTATAATAGCCCAAGACCGACGCTTCACATGCATTCCAGTTATTTCGAGTTTCACTGTGTGTTTTATTTGTTTGTCGCATTCATCATCGCATCATTAGCATTGCATTGGCATTCCGTCGATGTCTCCCTCCTCCAGCTGGCACGGCCCGCGCAAGCCCAACGGTTCTGAAGCCCGCCCCTAGCCCGAATCGGGCCGAGGCAACCGCCGCCACCCGAAGCGCCAGATCTGCCTCGCTCCTCCACCCCGCAGCGCGCCCCATGCCCCCGTGCCAGCCTTGCCCGCCGGCCATGAAGGCCACCGGAGCGCTGCGCCACCGGCGACAAACAGCCAGAGCTCCAGGCCAGCACCGCGCACCGCATCTCCCTCTCCTTCCCTTTCTTTCCCTCTGCTCCCGTTCTCTCATCCCCCGTGCTCTTTCTCCTCTAGGAAACCCCGCCATGAACGCCGACGCATGGAGCTCGTCCGCTAGCCGTCCACACCTCCTCTTCGGCCAAATCCGGTCGGAATGGGTCAGGAGCAGCCGGATCCGCCGCTCCCACGCATCCCCGCCCCGCCGTTCTGTTGCTGCTTCGCCGGAGTAGTGCCGCAGCCTCCGCCATGCCTCCGCTCGTGCAGGAGCATGGGAGGACGAGGCGCCCGAGATGCGCGATTGACCGTGTCCCGCACAGATGGGCCACGCAATCGCCGACCCTCCGCCTCGGCCTCCCCAAAGCCTAGCCGCCGGCCCGTGTCGCCCCGGCCCAGCTCCTCCGGCCCGCGACCTGCTCGAACCTCTCCACCGACCAGCCTGATGCGCCAGAAGGTGAGAGCTCCAGCGATATCCCCGCCTTGAGCACATTTTAGCTATTATCCACTGCATCATGTTACCTGGGCTTGGCCCATGGGTATTTGTTGCTATGATTCGCCCTGGCACGAATTAGTTATCCGACACTCAACCCTCGACCCGTTTCCAAGCAGATTCGGCCCAACTCATGTTTTTTTTCATTGGACAAATTTATCCATTATCCAGGGAATTACAGATTTTTAGTAAACCCCCTAGACTTCATGCATTTAATAACTCCAAAACCGTGCATCGGATTAAAATAATTTATATCTGAAAAATTCTTAGACCTGTTGTTTGGATTAATTTGTCCATGTTTGCAACTTTCATCCATGTTTAAAATGTTTAAACCTGTTGTTTGCATTAATTTGTCTAAATGCCATGTTAAAATGGTTTATATCATAACTAAATAACCGTAACTCCGTTTTAAATGATCTACATATGAAACTTGACTAGACAAACGTGTAGAATCACATGGTGAAATTTATTTTCCTGGTTAATAAATATAAAATATGTTTCGTACAGATCCGGACCAAATTCATAATTTGCATATGGGGTCGTTTCGGAAATGATATATGTTGCTTCCGGCCTCATTTAAAATGCCTAGATGATATAGTTGTGTATGCTTCACCTCTAGCCATGATGAACAACATTTAAAATGATTGTTTAGTTAAACAACATTAACCACATTTCTCGTAATATGGAGTGTTATTTTTTTTGTAATAAGTATGTTCTCCTTCTCCATTTAAAATTGCTTGAATTCCATCATCACCTTATGCCATGAGCACCCATGTTAACAACATTTAATATAGACGGCTACCTAAACGAGAGTGAACTAGCTAATTCTAACATGGAGTTTCGTCAATATGCAACTCGTTGCATATTGAACTTCACTCAATTTGTAGTTCTTGATTGTTGTGCTTGCCATGCCATGCATAATTAAATGGACATGCATCATACTTGTTTGCGCATCATGTCATGCCTATGTTGTAGTGTTTACTGTGTCATTTGCTTGTTTCCGGATTGCTTCTTCTCGATAGAGTTCCGAAAGCATTCGGAGTGTGAGGATTCTTTCGACTACGTTGGTTCGTCTACTTCATGGATCCGTTCTTCTTCCAAGCGGGATTTCAGGCAAGATGACCATTTCCCTGGATACCACAACTATCATTGCCATGCTAGTTGTCTCGTTTCTATCGCTATGTCTCGCTACCTATCACTTGTTTGTTAAGCCTCCCAAAATGTCATGATAAGCCTCTAACCCTCCACATCCCACAAACCATTGTTTGGCAATGTTATCGCTTGCTCAGCTCTTCTTATAGCATTTCTAGTTGCAGGTGTAGGTTGTTCCATGTGATAACATGGATATCTTTGGGATATGACACTACCTTGTGATTTAATTAATGCATCTATACACTTGGTAAAGGGTGGAAGGCTCGGCCTTTTGCCTGGTGTTTTGTTCCACTCTTGCCGCCTTAGTTTTCGAGTACCGGTGTTATGTTCCATATTGAGCGCTCCTAACATGCTTGGGGTTGTTATGGGGACCCCCTTAATTTTCATTTTGGGATAAAACTCTTCTGGCAAGGCCCAACATTAGTACTACATTTGGCTAATAACTAATAAAACTTGCATGGTCACTTTCCGGAGCCCGTGGATAATTAATCAACAAACCGGGCCAGTGCTCCTCATGAGTGTTGGTCCACCTACCTAGTAGTCGGCGGTGCCACCTCAGGGCAACTCGAGGCATTTTCTTCAGCTACCGTCCACTTTGCATAGACGGATGATGCCCATAGATAGAGAGTGCACGGCTCTAGATGCAGATATGGCTCAGCGAGAGGCCTTGCTGGATTTGTTTTACTTTTGACAAATGTCTTGTGCACGGGATTCTAAGGATACTACGGGCTATCTGGCGGTTTAGGTTTTCCACTGCAGCTTGTGGCTAGTTTGTGATGGATGAGTTGGAGCACCCCTGTAGGGTTAAATCTTTCTAAGAGTCGTGCCCGTGGTTATGTGACAACTTGGAAATTTTATAATATCCGTTAATAGAAAACTTGAAGCAAACCAATTAAAACACACCAACTGTCTACGTAATCGTGATTGTCTCTTCTTGAGAGGTTTGAACCAAGAAGGAATGTGGTGGGGTTATGTTTGACTCCTAAGTAGGTGTTCAGGATCACTTCTTGATCATGACTAGTTCAAGTCCGTTTATGCGTAGAACTCTCTTCTTATTCTTGTACTTGTATGTTAGCCACTCAAATAAATGCTTAGTGCTTGCTGTAGCCTCAGGACTTAACCATACCTCACCCATTAAGCTTTGCTAGTTTTGATACCCTTGGAAATGAGATTGTTGAGTCCCCGTGGCTCACAGATTACTACAACAACAGTTGCAGGTACTGGTAATGCTATGCTTTGATGTGAGAGTTATGCTTGTTTGATTTGGAGTTATTCTTCTTCTTCATCGATCATAGGATGACTTCGAGGTCGGCAGCCTGGGATTAGCAAGGATGGATGTCGCTTTTATCGTTCGATTTCGTCCGCAGTCGGACCCTGCTCTTCTGTATGGCGATTGAATGTATTGTTGTATTTGAGATGATCATGATTTAGCTTGTGGCGAGTGTAAGCCAATTCCATATACTCATCTCCTCTTTACATGTACTTGTACCGATATCCATTCTTGCGAAACGACGAGATGCACTTCTATCCTTATCGAGGCCCTCGAGCCAAAATAAGGATAGGACCGCATCTTTGGCGTTACAGCCCCGCTAGGCGACATCGGGTCGTCGTGTGGACCTGCATGTGTGGCGGATAGTAACAACTCAAAAGAGCTATTCGGGATCCTCGCCGCAGACCCCTCCTCCTGAAGTCGATAGGGAATCCTATCTCTGGGGCCCGCCTCTTCCTCTCTGCTTGAAGCATGACCCCCATCTTGCCATCGTGCTAGGCAGACCGATCAAGACGACCGCTCAGAAGGGTCCTCCTCATCGGTTCGCGTAGCAAGAGTCACAGGCTGCGTCGAAGCGCAAGAGGACACTGCCGAAGCCGCTGGCTTCCTTCGCGGGCCAAAAGCCGCCAACAGCTCTCCCTTTTCACATTCCCTACTTTCCATGTGTTTGCATGGCAATCAGCTCACCTCAGCACGCGTCCCCTGACCAGTCGGCGCCATTGGGGTTTGAATCTCCCTTTGCCTCGCCGGCGGCTGATAACCCACAATTATAGGGGATTCCAGCTGTCTTCGAGGGTAGTATTTCACCCAAATTTATTGATTCGACAAAAGGGGAGCCAAAGAATATTTATTGGTCTTAGCAATTGAGTTGTCAATTCAACCACAACTGGAATTTCTTTCTGCAATGAAGTTTTTAGTAGCACAATAACAAAAAGAAAAAAAGAATAGTAACAAGCAGCAGATTGTATTGATTGTAGCACCAGCAGTAACAAAAGTAACTTAACAGAAACAGAGAAGTGAAAAGAATAGGTCATGGATCAGTGCTGGATGATTGATTTGGATGACATTCATCATGTAACAGTTACACACTAGAGTGACACAAAACTAGCTCCAATTCATTAATATAATGTAGGCATGTATTTCGTATATAGTCATACATGCATATAGTAAGAACTTGCATGACATCTTTTGTCCTACCCTCCCGTGGCAGCGCGGTCCATATGCAAACTAAGAGATATTAAGGGCTCCTTTTAATAGAGAACCGCAACAAAGCATTAACACATGGTGAATACATGAACTCCTCAAACTACGGTCATCACTGAAGATGATCTCAATTATTGTCACTTTGGGGCGTATGGATCATAACACATAATAGGTGAAAACATAATAGGTTCAGATCTGAAATCACAGCACTGGGTCCTAGTGACAAGCATTAAGCATATCAAAGTGATAGCAATATCGGTCTGAGAACATAGTGGATACTAGGGATAAAGCCCTATCAAAATAACTTGATTACATGACAAATCTCATCCAATACCATCACTGTCCACAGGCCTACAAAGGAATTACCCACTCCCGGTGGTGAGCGTCATGGAATTGTTGATGGTGAAGGGTAGCTGATAATGATGGCGATGGATTCCTCTCTCCGGAGCCCAAAACGGACTCCAGATCTGCCCTCCTGAGGAAGAACAGGAGGTGGGGGTGGCTCCGTCTAATAGTACGCGATGAAAACATATCTCTTGGTTTTCTCGGAGAATAGGAATATATAGGCTTGGAATTAGGGTCAGCAGAGCCACATGGGCTCCACAAGGTAACAGGGCGCGCCCAGGAGTGTGGGCGCGCCCTGTTGCCCTGTGGGCAACTGGTGGCCCCCCTCGGGTACATCTCCAGAAACTTTCGTCCAATTCCGAGAACTTTGATTTCCGCACAAAAAACAACACCATGGTAGTTTTGGTGCAAACATCGTCAGTCCGGGTTAATCATTCAAATCATGCAAATTAGATTCCAAAACAAGAGTAAAAGTGTTTGGAAAAGTAGATACATTGAAGACGTATCAACTCCCCCAAGCTTAACTCATCGCTTGTCCTCAAGCAATTCAGTTGCCAAACTGAAAGTGATAAAGGAAACTTTTACAAACTCTTTTGTCCTCATTGTTATATATATTTAACTGAATGTTCAGGTTTTCAGCAAAGATCATGAACTAACCATGTCAATGATAATAATTAGGTCTCACATTTACTCATGACAACAACATAACCAACTAGCGAGCAATAAGAAGATATCTCGAATGCCAACAATTTGTCAAAATAATCATGCAATAATATGACAACATGGTATCTCGTTAGCCCTTTCTGAGACCGCAAAACATAAATGCGGAGCACCTCTCAGGATCAAGCAGCGACCAAAAAATGCAATTCAGCGTAGAAGAGATCCAGTCATGCTAACATCCAACATTAACAAGACTCAATGAATAAAAATGACAATAGCGCTCTTAGGAATGGTGTTTTTGATGAGAGGATGATGACTCAACAATAAAAGTAAATAACATGAAAGTAAATAGAAAGGCCCTTCGCGGAGGGAAGCATTGACTTGGAGAGGTGCTAGAGCTCATGGTTTATAAAAGAGATGAAAGTATTATTCTGGGTGGTGTGCCTTTCCTATCAACATCACGACAAAGGATTTCGGTATATTTCATGCTAAACACATTATAAGCGGTTCCCAAGCATAATTGTAAAGTCTACTCCCATCCACCATACATACACAAGCCATGACTGACCGAATCCACGGGTGCCCTCCAACATTTCATCTTTCTAGGGCAGGTTGTTTTATTTAATTTTTTGATTATGTAGGAATGGGCATCCTTTTTACCAGCCTCTCTCGTGCAATGACATTTTAATAAACACCATCGTGAGAGTAACCCGCTTAGCATGGAAGATACTGGCGGCACCGTTGCTCCATGAGTGTTATGAGCACACAAAACAGATATTTATTTGAATGATTTGTGGTGACACATGCAAATCATGTGGAACAACTTTGGTTTAAGGATTTTGGATGCACAAACAGCATTCCCGCTTAGTACAGATGAAGGCTAGCAAATAGACGGGGAAGCAACCAGCTAGAGAGCGACAATTAAGATAATCATGCATTGCGACTATTTAACATTGAATATTAGCATGAGTAGGATATAAACATTCTGAACATAAATATCATGAAGGCTCCATTGGATTTTATTCAACTACATGTTTGCACATGTGCCAAGTCAAGCTACTCAAATTCGTCAAAGATGGATACCATGCTAACAAACTACATCACAACCATTTTAATGCATGTTGACACACAACATAAATCATTATCCACTAGCTATTTAAGCATAGCATGAGCAACTATATTATCTAATTGTCATCACAAACATGTTTACTTATGGTGAGGGGCACGCCAGCCACCGGTGGTGACGATGCGCCGGAGCCTTAGTCTTAGACAAATGATACAATCTCGAGTGGGGGGTTAGCCGGATTCGTTATGTATTCAAAAAACTCTTGCTCGGGACGATACAAAATACAGAGAATTGTCTAGCAGGAACGACCCTTGGAATCACCTGACGGCCGCGTGCTGGGGGTTCGATCGGCTCCCTTACGCCTTGAAGACCCGTGGTGCCCCGGCGCCTCACGAGGCACACGCATCCTGTGTCCTCCACCACACGTCTCCCTTGTGAGCACCGGACCCTCGTGCTCCTGGCGCCTCGTGCCTTGCTCCCTGCTTGCGGGGTCGCGCACAGAAGCTCTCCAGGCGGGAGCCCCCGAGCCCGTCCTGAGGGAGGTGCCAGACGCTCCCTCCTAAGCGGAGAGGGAAGGCGCCCCAACAGCAGGCACGGGGCCTGTGGCGCCAGCGGCGTGGGCTCCAACTCCAGGCGGCTCTTGCGTAGGAGTTGTGTGAAGGCATGGTTGGGGCCGAGGCCTGCTCGACGCTCAGGACGCAAGCAATCGTGTAGGGATCTTGGAAGCCCCCAGCCCAATCGTCATGTCGGCTATCGTTCTTCCTTGGTGGCAGTGGTAGCGGGGGGAGGCCGGCCCTGTCCTGAGGACGGGCCTCCCGAGGATGATCACATCGAGGTTCGCCGCGAGGCTCGCCACGCCGGCAATCCTTGTGAGGTTGGTCTAGCCAGTTCCTCCGTGAGTCGCGGTTGTCCTAGCGGTTCCCAATGCGGCCCTCCCTACGGCCGCTGCCATGGCTGCCGCGCTCGGGGCGGCGGCCGAAGCGCTCGTCGCGGAGCTCCCTGAGCTCCAGGCAGTTGCTGGTGTCGTGGGTGTTGGTGTAGTGGAAGACGCAGAACGGGCAGTTGCTCTTGAGGGGTTCTTCCGGGCCGCGCCCACGCATCGCCCTGGGCGCAGCTACCAGCACTGCGGGGCCCTTGCGTTTTGGCTCCTTGACCTCGGCCTTCCGATCCTCATGGTCCATCTCCAGGAGGATGCGGAGGGAGGTGCGGCCTACTTCGGCCTTAGCGCGCCCGTTCGCCGGGTTGAACTTTGGGGGAAGCGCACGCGCTCCGCCCTACGGCTACGGTATCATCTGGCAGCTCGTCTCGTCCTGCACTTGCACCAGCGCTCCACGTGGTGATTCGTGGCGTCGTGCTTCGCACATGGGCATGCGGTCGGCCATTCGCGCGGAAGGAGGAGGCGGCACGCCATGAGCCACATCTCCCACCTGGAAGGGCGGGGGGAGGAGCGAGCGGGTAGGCGCTTGGGCTTCACTAGCAGCGTCGGCGGGCTCAGCGACGCGGCTAAGCCAGTCTTCGGAGTTGTCGCCGTTGGGGTGGTAACACAGCAGTCCGTGCGCCATGGGCAGCGCAGCCGGTGCCCCCGCTGGTCCGCGGCGCGCGTGGGAGGTTGACGCCGTGGTGAGAACGGGGGACGGCGCTGCGATGCTGCCGCCTTGCCACTCGGAGGGTGGCGGCGGTAGGTCCTGCCTACCGCAAGCAGCTCACCCGATAGCGGCGTCGGCTGCGGAAGTCGCGGAGCAACGTGGAACACCCTGGCACAAAGGCACCATTTGGGCGACACGGGCAGCCCGGCTCTCGGCGCGGGCTCGACGGGCGTCGGCCATGGGGGTGGCGGAGCTGAGACGGAGTGGAACCGGAAAAAGATTACGACACGCCCCTACCTGGCACGCCAAATGTCGGAATCGGGGCTCGCAATACCCAACACGGTTCGAACACTGGGGCGTGTGCGAAGATCTCAACCGGCTCAAGGTCACAACTTGTCACGCTATGGCCTAGCTGCATCGAATAAGTGTGAGCGGGGAAGGAGATGGACTCGGAGATTTACCCAGGTTCGGGCCACCTTGTGGTGTAAAACCCTACTCCTGCTTTGTGGTGGTTGGCCTCACGAGGAGGCTGAGGATGAACTAGTACAGTGGTTGGGTGGCCTCGCGAGGGCACTTGGTGATGATGAACTGGATCCGATCCGACCTCATTCGCCCTCTCTATGGTGGGAGCTCGTCCCTATTTATAGGGGCCACAATCCTCTTCCCCCGCCGCGCTGGCGGGAAGGGATCTCACAACGGCCAAATTTGAAAGGGGACAAGTAGTACCCCCTATCCCGACTAAAGGTGGTCTTTGCCTGCAAAGCTTCCGGGTGTGATGCAGCGGTGGGTTCGGCGATGACATCCGTCCTGCCGTGTTCGTGGTCTTGGTCCTCTTGCATCGAGAAGGAAACCTTTGGGGGTTTCCTTGGGAACCCACGTACGTCCCTGTTGCCTTAGCACGAAAGAGGAAACTGTCCTCCCTCTGCGCCCACTGGCGACCGCCTGGCTTGGCCGTCAGAACCCACGTCACCCCGGCCTCACGAGGCCGGGTACTTGCATAAGAATCTCGGCTCCTCAGGAGGCGGCCTGAAGGTGTGCCACTCCTCCGGAGGCCTTGGCACTGTCCTCCTCGCGAGGCGGGGTTCTCGCGGGGGCCTTGACTTGGGGGGCTCGTTGCAGGGCCGTACCGGGCCTTCGTGGTGGGCCACGCGTTGGACCGCAGGCAGGCAGGTCTGGGAACCCCCGTTCCCAGAACGCCGACAGATAGGAGCTACTCATATGGATGCCTAGAGGCCATATCAAGCATTCAAACTACTTGGCACTCAAATAATTCAACATGCAAGCTCATTTCCAGTAGTACCAAGTGCGGTAAAATATGCAAAATATAATCCACTAAAGCAAAAACTAATCAGAGCAATGGAGGAGCCACATACCAAGGACCAATCCCTCAAACCAGTTTCGGAAATGGATCTTCGAGCAAAGATATTGAAAATCTCAAGTTTGGGAGCAAGAACACGAGAGAGAGCTACCAGGAATTTTTGCTAGAGGAAAGAGATGATGTGGGCTAAAGGAATAAGTGAGTGGGTCCCTGTGGGACCAACAAGGCATCTTGGCGCACCCAGGGGGTGGCTGCGCCCTATTGCCTCGTGGGTAGCAGGGGCACCCCCTGGTATGTTTTTGACTCCAGAAATTCTTAAATATTCTAAAAAAATCCATGTTAAAATATGTGACATTCTGAGCACTTTTATTTTTGGGTCATTTTTCTATTGTACTGTTTATTCAGAAAACAATAGAATCATGGATTTTCCTTCATTAAACTATAATTAATAGAGAGCAAACTAAAGTTACATAAAGTTGCGCCTACTAAATTTATCGACCACATGCTTCTAAAAAGAATCCATTAACAAGGTTGATCAAGTCTTAATAACGAACATTTTCGATTGACATGAAACCGATTTTTTTTCGTATGACACTAAGTTACCTCAATGGGGATATGCATTTCCCAACAATAAGAATATATATCTCTTCTTGACAGTAGGTTGAAAAAATGTGTACTCTCCGAAAGTGATTGTTGCCACCTGCTCAATAGAATTGATATTATTTATCACAACTCGTTTCTTCGGAAAGTATACCTTGTGCTGATTTCGATAAACATGAAAAGTAACCTTGTTTTTGTTGCAATCAATAACAGCCCCTGAAGTATTCAAAAAGGTTGTACCAAGGATAATCGACATGTTGTCGTCCTCGGGCATCTCAAGAATAACAAAGTCCGTCAAAATAGTAACATTTGAAATAACAACAACAGGGACATCCTCACAAATCTCAATAGGTATAGCAGTAGATTTATTAGCCATTTCCAAAGATATTTTAGTAGGTGTGAACTTATTCAAATCAAGTCTTTTATATAGAGAGAAAGGCATAACACTAACACCGACTCCTAAATCACATAAAGCAGTTTTAACATTACTTCGTTTAATGGAGCAAGGTATAGTAGGTATCCCAGGGTCTCACAATTTCTTTGGTACTCCACCCTCGAAAGAGTAATTTGCAAGCATGGTGGAAATCTCAATTTCAGGTATCTTTCTTTTATTAGTTACATATCTTTCATATATTTTGCATCAGGAGGCATCTTTAGAATATCAGTTAAATGTGTTCGCAAAAAGACTGGCCTAAGCATTTCAACAAAGCGCTCAAAATCTTCCTCATCCCTATTTTTAGAAAGCTTATGAGGGAAGGGCATCGGTTTTTGAACCCATGGCTCTCTTTCTTTACCATGTTTTCTAGCAATGAAATCTCTCCTGTTATAACGTTTATTCCTAGGTGGTGGGTTATCAAGATCAGCTGCAGGTTCTATTTCCACATCATTATTAGGTTCTTTATCATTATTTGGTTGAGCATCAACATGATCATAATCATTCTCATTATCACAAGGTCTATGTTCACTACCAGATTGTGTCTCAGCATCATAAATAGAGACACCATTATGATTCTCAGAAGACTTTTCTATCATAGGTTCACTAGAATCATGCAAAGTACTATAATTTTTATTTTATTTTTCTTCTTAGATGGACTAGGTATTTCCTTATTAATATTCTGAGAATCTTGTTGAATTCTTTTATGATGTCCTTCAAGGTATAGCGGTTCTTGTGTCATTCTACCCCCTGTAGTCACAACTCTAATAGCACGATCATTCAATTTATTATTCATTTCAGTAAGCAAATCATTTTGTGACTTAACAAATTGCTCTAACTGAGTATGAATCACGGATTAGTGTTTACCTAAACCTCTAACATCATTAGAAATTCTAAACATCAAGTCACTCAAGCGATCAATCATAATTACATTTCGTTTTAATTGATCCTTAACATACATATTGAAATGTTCTTGCTTAACAATGTAATTATCAAATGCATCCATGCACTAACTAGCAGTTTTATTATAAGGTATATCACTTTCATCGAATCTACGGAGAGAATTTACCTCTACTACCTTTGTAGGGGTGTCATGTCCATGTATTCCTTCAATAGGTGGTAGACTCTTAACATCTTCAATTTTAATACCCTTTTCTTTCATGGATTTGTTGGCTTCTTGAATATCTTCTGGACCGAGGAATAGAATAACTCTATTCTTTGTAATTCGCTTAGGAGGTGGTTCGGGAAGTGTCCAATCATTAGCATTCTTAAAAATATTATGCAATAGTTCTTCATCTTGTCCAACGGTTTGTTCCCTGAAAACACAACCAACACAACTATCTAGGTAGTCCGTAGAAGCATCGGTTAGTCCATTATAAAAGATACCAAGTATTTCATTTTTCTTTAGAGGATGATCATGCAAAGCTTTAAATAGCTGGAGAAGCCTCCCCCAAGCCTGAGGGATATTCTCTTCTTCAATTTGGACAAAGTTAAATATTTCCTTTAAAGCAGCTTCTTTCTTATGAGCTGGAAAATATTTTTCAGAGAAGTAATAAATCATACCCTAGGCTACGCACACAACCAGGAGCAAGAAAAAGGAACTAATTCTTAGCATCACCCTTTAGTGAGAAAGG
The DNA here is from genome assembly GCA_039707655.1 of Elymus sibiricus. Classification (NCBI taxonomy): domain Eukaryota; kingdom Viridiplantae; phylum Streptophyta; class Magnoliopsida; order Poales; family Poaceae; genus Elymus; species Elymus sibiricus. Next base: position 299,234,096 of record CM077665.1, on the reverse strand, counting down.
AAAAGGCTTAAGAATATAGTAATAACGATTTTTTCCCCATTAGCTAATAGGGTAGCAATATCATTTAATTTTGTAAGGTGTGCCACAACAGATTCAGATTCATAACCATGGAAAGGATCAGATTCTACCAAAGTAATTAACTTAGGATCAACGGGGAATTCATAATCCTTATTAGTAACAAATATAGGAGAATGGCAAATTTAGGATCATATTTCTTTTTTTTTCTTCATAGATTTTTCTTTCAGTTTACTTAGCATTTTCTTAAGATAATCTCTATCATTACAAGCAAGAAAGTCTCTAGCTATCTCCCCATCCATAACATAACCATCACGTACATCAGGCATTTCAATTCTAGGAGGAGATCTAGATAGAATAGGTGAATCATAATTTTCATCAATTTTAGCATTTTCAAGTTCTCTAGATTTAGCAATATGAGCATCAAGCAAATCACCTAGTGGCACATGTTCAGTTTCATCTAACATGGTAGTAGCATCATCATAATTTACATTTAAAGCAGAAGTAGCATCATCAATTACTTGCGACATATCAGATTGAATAGCAGGTGGTGGTGTCGCAAGCTTACTCAAAACCGAAGGTGAATCAAGTGCAGAGTTAGATGGCAATTCCTTACCTATCCTTGTTCTAGAGGGTATGATCTTGGTTTTAGCGTCTTTCAGGTTCTTCATAGTGACAATTAAAAATCGCTGGTGAACATAATAAACAGAGCTATGCTCCCTGGCAATGGCGCCAGAAAAGGTCTTGATATATAACCCACAAGTATAGGGGATCGCAACAGTCTTCGACGGTAGTATTTCACCATAATTTATTGATTCGACACAAGGGGAGCCAAAGAATTAGCAGTTGAGTTGTCAATTCAACCACACCCGGAGTTTCTTTATGCAATGAAGTTTTTAGTAGCACACTAACAAAAGCAATAGGAATATTAACAAGCTGGAGATTGTATTGATTGTAGCAGCAATAGTAACGAACGTAACTTAACGGAAAATAGTAAGAAAAAATCGTAGGCCATGGATCAGTGATGGATAACTGATTTGGATGACATTCATCATGTAACATTTACACACTAGAGTGACATAGAACTAGCTCCAATTCATCAATATAATGTAGGCATGTATTCCGTATATAGTCATAGATGCTTATAGTAAGAACTTGCACAACATCTTTTGTCCTACCCTCCAGTGGCAGCGGGGTCCATATGGAAATAAGAGATATTAAGGCCTCCTTTTAATAGAGAACCGGAACAAAGCATTAACACATGGTGAATACATGACCTCCTCAAACTACGATCATCACCGGAGATGATCCCAATGATTGTCGGCTTGGGGTTTACGGATCATAACACATAATAGTTGCATACACCTTGCAAGATAGGATAAAAACACTCTCATATTTGTGAAAACATAATAGATTCAGATCTGAAATGAAGGCACTTGGGCCCTAGTGACAAGCATCTAGCATAGCAAAGGGATAGCAACATTGGTCTCAAAACATAGTGGATACTAGGGTTCATGCCTTATCGAAATAACTCAATTACATGTGAACTCTCATCCAATCCCATCACCGTCCAGCAGGCCTACAAAGGAATTACTCACTCCCGGTGGTGAGCATCATGGAATTGTTGATAGAGAAGGGTTGGTGATGACGATGGCGACGAATTCCCCTCTCTGAAGCCCCAAACGGCCTCCAGATCAGCCCTCTCGAGGAAGAACAGGTGGTGGCGGCGGCTCCATCTCGTAGAACGCCATCAAAACTTCTCTCGAATTTTTTCCTCAGAGAATAGGAATATATAGGCTTGGAATTAGTGTCAACGGAGCCACGTAGGCCCTACAAGGTAACAAGGCACGCCTTGGGGATGGGCACTCCCTGTTTCCTTGTGGGCAACTGGTGGCCCCCCTCCGGTGGATCTTCGCTCCTGTATTTTTTATATATTTAATAAAAAATCTCTAGAAAGTTTCGTCCAATTCCGAGAGCTTTCATTTCTGCTGAAAAAACAACACCATGGTAGTTCTGCAGAAAACAGCGTCAGTCCGGGTTAGTTTCATTCAAATCATGCAAATTAGAGTCCAAAACAATAGCAAAAGTGTTTGGAAAAGTAGATACATTGGAGACGTATCAGCGGCGACGCCGGAGCAGGAGCCGATGATGAGGAAGAACCACCGCCATATCTAGCCGCTGAAGTAGGCGGCGCACCATCATGGCCTCCAGTAGCCCCAGAAGATCCTCCCGGTTTTCTAATTCCGGCGAGGCCGACTGAGACGAAGGGGGGGGGGTCATCAGCATAGTTGTTCTCCAGGAACAGCGTGGGCTGGGCCAATTGAACGATGGAGATTGGGTATCTCATCTCCTTGTTCCACTTGCGAGGCACACCCACGGCCGGGGCATGGTGGCCGTCGCTGCGGCTCTTCCACATAGAGCCATCGCCACTCCGAAATGCTGTCCAGCCGGTCACTCCTCAGCCAGACCTGGAAGTCCGACATGTCATCGCGGCGCACCATCTCACCAGCCACATCCACCACGTAACTGATGCCGCGCATGATCACTATCGTTGTCTGGAGCGACCATAGATTCGTCGGCACACCACGGAGCGACAACGGTACTAGGTACGAGAGGGAGGCAGCGGACGCATGTGCTTGCCGGAGCCATGACTTGGGTGTGAGGGAGAAGCCCGGCCCCGACGCGTTCTTGGCCGCCACCATCCGATCCTGATCCTCTTGCCGTCGGTAGAGCACCATGATATCCTTGGGAGCGTACGACAAGAAGGACATATCCATAGGACCAACACCTAACTCCACCTGAAGAGCTGCTGCCGCAGATGCAAGATCAACCCTCCGCCGCGTACCTGAGGTGGTGCCCAACACAACCTTCGACAGTTCACTCTCAATTCGGTAGAGGGATTCCAAAGATTCGAGGAAGCAGACCCCGGTCATCTCATCTTCTTGGACCCACTCGACACGGCGGTCGGCAAAAGGAACAAAGAACATCGAGCCAGTGACACTGCCCATAGATGGCGCCCGTGCCACCTCCACCCAAGGACGAAGCAGGCACACTACACCCGCCGGTGGCAGACTAGAAGGTGTAAGGGGGAGCACCAAGGGGGAGGGCATGGCGGGGGCAGGCTGTAGTTGCCGTAGCGAGGTGGGGGTGGGGGAAGGGCCCCCGGCCGCGGGGAGAGCATGTGGGTACGCCCTGATGCGCAACGCCGGCAACTGGCGAGGTGGACGAGAGAGTGGCGAGTTGCTCCGCCGCCATGTACATCCTTTGGAGATATGGCCGAAGGCACCACAACAGACACAGAGCGTCTCGTTCTTGCAAAGCACGTAGATGTGCTCGTCGCTTCCGTAGTTGCAGCAGCAGCCATGGAGAGCTGCCGGGATGGGAGAAGCTGGGGGCCGCAAAGTGGGGAGGACATCGGTGCGCCGCCCCCTATGCCGGGATGAAGGTAGGTTGCGCATCTGGCGGTGCGGAGGAGATGGGCTAGAGCAGTGTCGAGGGACCATCTGCCAGTCAGCGGCCAGCGCAAGGCCCCTCGGAGGCCCGCTCCGCTTGGCCTTGCCACCCAGGACCAGCGGTCCGAACATCGTCCCAATGATGGAACGAAGCCTCGGGCACCTCGGTGGGGGCGGCGGGGAGAGCCTCGCCGTCGACGTAGAGAGGGAAACGCGGGAGGCCATCAAAGCATTGGGGTGGGCACTGCCATCAGAGTGGTGAGCGGCGAGGTGGGGGGGTGGTTGCCGGATGATGACCCGCAAGTATAGGGGATCAATAATAGTTATTTCGATAAGTAAGAGTGTTGAATCCAACGAGGAGCACAAGGAAATGATAAGCAGTTTTTAGCAAGGTATTCGCTGCAAGTGTTGTGAGTAATAGTAGTAGATAGTTTTACAGCAAGATAATTTGTAAGGACGAAGGATCCAAAGTATCTCTAGAGGGGGGGGGGTGATTAGACTACTTGACAAATAAAAATCTAGCCTCTTCCCAATTTTAGATGTTGGCAAGTTTTAGCATTTATATCATGTCAAGCACACCCTACACATGCAAGTCTAAGAGTATAGCAGCGGAAAATAAAGACATGCACATATAAGTAGAGGGAAGGGATAGGAGAATCAAACGCAATTGGAGACATGAAGATTTTCCCGTGCGATAGGTGGTGCTATCGTACATCTAGGTTGATGGAGACTTCAACCCACGGAGGGTAGCGGTCGTGAGAGTCCACGGAGGGCTCTAGCCAAAAGGGTCCACGAAGTAGCAACCTCATCTATTACATCACGGCTTACGTCCACGAAGGACTAGCCTCACTAGGGGTAGATCTTCACGAAGTAGGCGATCTCCTTGCCCTTAGAAACTTTTTGGTTCAACTCCACACACGAAGACGGAGGCTCCCAAGCGACACCTAACCAATCTAGGAGACACCACTCTCAAAAAAGTAATAGATGTGGTAACAATGATGAACTCCTTGCTCTTGTGCTTCAAAAGATAATCTCCTCAACACACAATCAATCTCTCACAGATTTGGCTTCGTAGAAGAGGCTGATTGGGTGGAAAGCAACTTGGGGATGCTATAAATCAAGATTCATATGGTTGGAGTGGAAGATCTTGATCTCAACACATGAGAAGGTGGTTCTCTCTCAGAAAAATGGATGGGGCAAGTGTTGGTCTTTTCTGAGTGCTTCCTCTGCGAGTGAGAGGTAGGTGGAGGGGTATATATAGGCATCTCCAGAAATCCAACTGTTACAACATTATTGCCCAACTCGATGAAACCGAAGCAAAAACTCGGTTGCACCGACTAGCGCAAAATATGGCAACTTTTGGCGTTTCGGTGAGACCGATAGATAATTCTCGGTGGGACTGAATTGGCTGACCTAGGCAGTTACCAAAATTTGGTGAGACAGATTTCCAAAACTCAGAAATTCCGATTTTTAGAAATAGGATACCAGAGAGTTGGTCAGTGATTTCGGTTTCACCGAAATGAAAGTTGGTGTCACCGAGACCTTAGGGTTTGACTTAGGATCTGTGTACGGTGAACCTTGGTAGGGCTGATTTGGAAATATTGGTGGCACCAAATTTGATTGGTAGGATTTAGACAGACTATTTTGTGGGAGAATTTCATGTGTATTTTTGGTGGCTAACTCGAAGCACTTGAGCAACCAGATCATCATGGATACCTCATCCCCTTTTAGTAGTATTGGCTTCCCTATAGAGTCTTGAATATTGTTGCCAATTGATATTCCTAGCATCTAGGGGATCTCCTCACAATCCTTTGCCAATCCATTCATTGAACTTTACCTGAAATATACTTGGTAGAATCATTAGTCCAATGAAATATATGTTGTTTTTAATTACCAAAACCACCTAGGGAGAAGTTGTGCTTTCAAACGAGTGACAAGTAACAATAGTAACCAAGGTGCAGTGAGGTAGCCCAATCCTTTTTATAGCAAAGGACAGGTCGGAAAGTATTCTTATATGAAGCAAGCGCTCCCGAGGACACATGGGAATTACTGTCTAGTAATGTTAATCATGTTGAGTTGATTCGTGTTCGCTACTTTGATAATTTGATGTGTGGGTGGACCGGTGCTAAGGTTCTGTTCTTACTTGAACAAGCAACCGACTTATGATTACCCCCTCTTGCAAGCATCCGCAAGTATGAAAGTAGAATTAAGATAAATCTTACCATAGCATGAAACGTGTGGATCCAAATCAGCCCCTCATGAAGCAACGCATAAACTGGGGTTTAAGCTTCTGTCACTCTAGCAACCCATCATCTACTTACTACTCCACAATGACTTCTCTTAGGCCCATAGTATGGTGAAGTGTTGTGTAGTCGAGGTTCACACGATACCACTAAGAGAAGTAACAACATACACATCATCAAAATATCAAACGAATACCAACTTCACACATGATTACTAATAACAAGACTTCTCCCATGTCCTCAGGAACAATAGAAACTACTGACACGTCATCAACATGTTCAAGATCAAAGGTATAATAATGAAGATTAAGGATCTGAATATAATATCTTTCACCAAGTAAACCAACAAGCATCAACTACAAGATATAATCAACACTACTAGCAACCCACAGGTACCAATCTGAGGTTTTGAGAGAAAGATTGAATACAAGAGATGAACTAGGGTTTGAGATGAGATGGTTCTGGTGAAGATGTTGATGAAGATTGGTCCTCCCATGAAAGAGGAAGCATTGGTGATGACGATGGCTTCGATCTCCCCCTCCCGAAGAGAAGTTCCCCCGACAGAATCAGCCTGCCAGAGTGCAAAAGGGCATCTGCCTAGGTTTCCGCCTCGAGACGGCAGCACTTCATCCCAAAAGATTTCTTATGATTTTTTCTAGGGTAAAACACACCAGATAGGAGAAGAGTGGGGTCAGGAGATCTGCTGGGGCCCCACAAGCCATCAGGGCGCGCCCAGGGGGGTGGGCGCGCCATGTTGGCTTGTGGCCCCCCTCAGGTATATTTTTGGCCCAAAAAATCTTAAATATTCCACAAAAATTCTCCGTCAAGTTTCAGGTCATTTGGAGTCTGGGGATTTTTCTTCCTTTTTCTTGGTTTCCCGGTCCAGAATTCGAGTTTCGAGAGATTTCCCTCTTTGTGATGTATCTTGCATATTCAAAGAGAAAAGGCATAATAATTGTATGATAATAAGGAATAATGGACAAAAATGACATAAATATCAATAAGAAGTCATGATGCAAAATGGACGTATCAACTCCCCCAAGCTTAGACCTCACTTGTCCTCAAGCGAAAACTGAACTCGAAAACAATGACCACATGATTTGAGAGAGAGGAGTCAATAAAGACAAAATACAGACATGAGAGCATCATGAATATTAGCATAGCAGAAAGTTTTCCATCATATAGCTTCGCATAAACAAGTAACGATCTATTCACATCTGAAGAAGTGTGAAGCATAAACATTATTGACAACCAACAAACGGTGCTATTAGTCATAGAGAAAATCATAATTCATCATATTCAAGAGAATAGTCTATGTAAGAGCTTTTATTCTAGCAAGTTCACATACTCAACTAGCATTTAGCCTTCTATGATTGTTGAAACTCATTTCATATTTTTAGAGCTCATGTTTCCGTCGAACACATAGGAAGATGGGGGCATTATTATTTGCCACCAAACTCGTTTATCTCAAGGATAATGTCAACAATAATGGGTCATGATTACCTACATCCAACCGGATATACATATGTGGATCTTTCCTCAACACATGATGCTTGCCAGCTAAAGAGTTAATAGGTCAAAATAAGGATAAACATTATTGACTCAAGCACGAAAGTAAATGCTTTAAGAAGGTAAAAGATAGGCCCTTCGCAGAGGGAAGCATAGGTTGTCATGTGCTTTTATTTGTTTGGATGTGCGAACTCTTAATGCAAAGGAATGTCACTTTATATTGCCCCTTGTAATAGCGAACTTTATTATGCACTCTGTCGCTTTGATTTCTTCGCCATCACAAGATCGTACAAAGCTTATCTTCCCTTAAAATAAAAGATCATACATATTTATAGGCAATTTTTATTGCTTTGTGCATCGATGACAACGTACTTGAAGGATCTTATTCAATCCATAGGTAGGTATGGTCGACCCTCATGGAAAGAAAATGGGTTCAAGGGATTATTTGATGCACAAGTAGTATCCCTACTTAGTACAATTTTTTTGGCTAGCAAAAGATCTAAAGCAAGCACCACATGTTAAGTTATCCATGACAATATAAGTTCTATGCAAATGTAAAGAATCATGATCATTATGTTGTCTTCCATGTCCAACATCAACACTCGATCATTATATAATATTTGATGGGGGCTCACAATAATTGAAGGTGTCCAAGATAGTGTATTTATATGTGAATATCCTCTTCTATATCATAATATTGCATATATTATATCAATTACTAAGGCTATGTTTATTTATTCTCAACATCTTTTATCACTTATACCTTTTTCTATGTGAAGTCATTACTCCTCATGAGATAAGCATAAAATCTTTCTATTTCTCTTTATTTCCATGCTATGATGATAGGTGCATGAGAATAAATCACACAAACTCAACTAATCTTTATTATATGACTCTCACACTCGATTACAACAATATATAGATCTCAAAGGAAAACTTCTAAGCAAAGCAAATATGAAATTTTATTTCCCTAAATCAAGAAATAGCTAAGGATCGAACTAAGAAAGATGGTAATGCTAAATAGGTGATGGTGATACGTTGCCGGGGCACCTCCCCCAAGCTTGGATCAAGCTAAGGGTGGTGCCCATGCCCATGTACATAAGTGTCCCTCTTGGGTGAAGGTGGTGATGATGTAGTAGGCTTGTCCTCCATCTTCCAGGGCATAGGTTCTCCATCATAGAAAGAAGATCTCGTCTCCGGAATCATGAAATCGACAGCCATGCTCATCCTTTTAAACCTGGATTCATAGTCACAGTTTTGGTTTCGCAGGTCATAGATTTGAGCTTGGAGATGCTGCATCCGCTCTTGAAGCTTGAAGACATCCTCTCCCACGTTCCTTGTGTCCATCTTATTTTCTCGGATGAAGTCCGTGATCATAGAGTGGTTAGCACCCAGACCACGTTCAACCATCCCTTGACACTTGGAGATCTCCTGCTCCACTGTTCCAAGCCTGGACTTCTCGCTCCCCTCCTTCTTGGGGCTTGAACATCCAGGATGTGGAGCACCCCCTCACGCATCTCAATGGCTTGAGGGTGCTTCATCACCTCCAGCAGGTAAGGGTTGATGACCTTCTCTAAGAACTTGTCCTTGGAGGAGCTTGGCGACGTCATGGCGATCTAAATCTGTCAGAAAAACAGCCCAAAACAAGAACAAAGGAGAAACATGCGGTGCAGTGGTCAAAACATACGGGAGTATATATAATGATTTTTTCTAGGTCAGAATACGTGTTCGGGAACAAAACAGAGTCCAGAAGGCACACGAGGGCCCCACAAGCAATCAGGGCGCGCCCTGTTGGCTTGTACCTCCCTTTTAATTTTTGGATTTTTTCTAAAATACCAAAACCAACAAAACATATATTTTGGAATTTTTGGAGTCGGTTTACTTACTGTATCACGTACCTACTCCTTTTTCAGGTTTTTGGATTGTCCCGGAAGGTCTCTCTTATGTGCTCCTCTGGTGTTATCACTTGAATAATATTAGTTTCAACATTAATGGGCGTGCCTGAGATATAATGCTTAATTCTTTGCCAATTTACCACTCTCAGATTTTTTCCTTGGAAGTTATTAATCTTTATAGCACCATAGCGATAGACCTCCTGAACAACATAATGGCCTTCCCATTTGGAGAGGAGCTTACCTCCAAAAAATCTGAGACGAGAATTGTACAAAAGGACTAGGTCTCCTACATTGAATTCCTGTTTTTGGATTCTCTTATCATGCCATCTTTTAACTTTTTCTTTAAACAACTTGGCATTTTAATAAGCTTGTGTCATCCATTCATCTAATGAACTAATATCAAATAACCTCTTTTCACCTGCAAGTTTAAAGTCATAAGTAAGTTCTTCAATTTCCCAATAAGCTTTATGTTCTAACTCAAGAGGTAAATGTCATGCTTTTCCATAGACCATCTTATAAGGGGACATCCCCATGGGATTTTTGTAAGTAGTTCTATAAGCCCATAGAGCATCATCAAGTTTATTAGACCAATTTTTTCTAGATCTATTAACAGTCTTTTGCAAAATTAATTTTATTTCTCAATTTCGCAATTCAACTTGGCCACTAGACTGAGGATGATACGGTGATGCAATTCTATGGTTAACGTCATATTTAGCTAGAAGTTCACGGAAAGCACCATGAATAAAATGTGAAGCACCATCAGTCATTAAATATCTACAGACTCGAAACCTCAGGAAAATGATATCTTTAAGCATTTTAATAGAAGTGTTATTATCAACACTACTCGTTGGAATAGCTTCTACCCACTTAGTAACGTAATCAACAGCAACTAGAATATGAGTATACCCATGAGAGGAAGGAAAAGGTCCCATATAATCAAATCCCCAAACATCAAATGGTACAATAGCCAGTGAATAATTCATAGGAATTTCCTGACGTCTACCAATGTTACCAATTCTTTGACATTCATCACAAGAAAGGACATACTTACGAGCATCTTTAAAAAGAGTAGGCCAATAAAAACCGGATTGTAATACCTTGTGTGCAGTTCTGTCTCCAGCATGGTGTCCTCCATAAGCCTCGGAGTGACACTTCCGTAGGATCTATCCCTATTCATGCTTAGGTACACAACGTCTAATAACACCATCTAATCCTTCTTTATAAAGATGTGGGTCATCCCAAAAGTAATGTCGTAAATCATAATTTTTTTTTCTTTTGTTGATAGGTGAAGCTAGGTGGTATATATTTAGTGACAATGTAATTAGCATAATCCGCATACCAAGGAGTACTATGTGAAGTATTTATAACAGCAGTTTCTCATCAGGAAAATTATCATCAATAGGCAATGGGTCATCAAGAACATTTTCCATCCTAGACAAGTTATCTAGTACAGGGCTTTCAGCTCCGTTCCTATCAACAATATGCAAGTAAACTTCTTGAAGTAAAAGCACCCACCTAATAAGTCTAGGCTTAACATCTTTCTTTTCCATAAGGTATTTAATAGAAGCATGATCAGTGTGAATAGTTACTTTGGAATCAACAATGTAAGGTCTAAATTTACCACATGCAAACACCACCGCTAAAAATTCCTTCTCAGTAGTAGCATAATTTCTTTGAGCATTGTCTAGGGTCTTACTAGCATAATGAATAACATTCAATTTCTTGTCTACTATTTTCCCTAGAACAGCACCAACAACAAAATCACTAGCATCACACATAATTTCAAATGGTAGATTCCAATCAGGTGGTTGGACAATAGGTGCAGACATCAAGGCTTTCTTAAGTATTTCAAAGGCTTCTACACAATCATCATAAAAAACGAAAGGAATATCTTTTTGAAGAAGATTAGTTAATGGTCTAGAAATCTTTTAGAAATCTTTAACGAAATGCCTATAAAAACCAGCATGACCAAGGAAACTTCTTATACCTTTCATATCTTCCAGACATGGCATTTTCTCTATTGCATCATCTTTAGCCTTGTCCACTTCAATGCCTCGTTCAATTATTTTATGCCCAAGTTCTATACCTTCATTCACAATAAAGTGGCACTTCTCCTAATTCAAGACAAGATTAGTTTCTTCACATCTCTGCAAAACTCGACCAAGGTTGCTCACGCAATCATCAAAAGAAGTCCCATAAATGGAAAAATCATCAATGAAAACCTCAACAATCTTTTCACAGAAGTAAGAGAATATAGCAGTCAAACATCTTTGAAAAGTAGCAGGTGCATTGCATAGACCAAAAGGCATACGTCTATAAGCATAAGTTCCAAAAGGGCATGTAAAGGTAGTTTTCTCTTGGTCCCCTTTTGACACAGGTATTTGAGAGAAACAAGAAAATATCCAACAAGAAAGCAAAAGTGTGTGTGCTAAGATAGTATTTCTAACATTTGATCAATAAGGGCAAGGGGTAATGATCTTTATTAGTAGCTTTATTTAATTTCCTGAAATCAATTACCATCCTATTACCACTTACGATTCTTTGTGGAATAAGTTCATTTTTATCATTAGGGACAACAATTATACCTCCTTTCTTAGGAACACAGTGAACATGACTTACCCATCTACTATCAGCTATGGGATAAATTAGGCCTGCCTCCAGAAGCTTTAATATTACAGTTCTTACCACCTCCTTCATCTTAGGATTCAAACGACATTGATGATCAATGACAGGTTTAGCATCCGGTTCCATATTAATCTGGTGCTGACATAGAGTGGGACTTATGCTCTTAAGATCATCAAGAGTATATCCAATAGCAGCCATGTGCTTCTTCAGAGTTTTAAGTAATATCTTTTCTTCATGCCCTGAAAGGTTAGCACTGATAATAACATGATATATCTTATTTTCATCAAGATAAGCATATTTCAAAGTATGATGTAATATTTTTAGCTCAAACATGGGATCTCCCTTGGGTAGAGGAGGATCCCCTAAAATATCAATTGGTAAGTTGTGTTTAAGAATATGTCAGGGAAACCACGATTTATTGGTCCGGCAAGGATCCTTTGTAATCAGGTGGGTAGGTCTCTAACAAAAAGAGCATCACTGATTCCTGCGTACGCAGGGGTTTAGACAGGTTCAGGCCGCCGGAGCGTAAAACCCTACGTCTTGTGTTCTTGTGGTTTATGGGTGTTCACAGTACATGGCGCAACAACCCCGGCAAGAGGTGCCTCGAGAGTGCAGCTACGCGTGTAAAATGAACAGAGTGTTGACCTTTGTAAAGGTAGGCATGGGCCTCCTTTTATAGACAAGGGGTTACCACAATGGCAGGTCTTTACATCTGGTGAACAGTGGATACTGCCCTCTGCCAGAGGGTCAGCAGAGGTGGTAGTCGGAAATACCTAACTTGACGGACTAGGACATGCGGATTGAATGCGCCGTGAGGTGTCAAGCTGGCGACGTCTCCCGGCAATGATTGCATCTCCTTCTGTGCTGTCCACCCAGCTACCTTCTATTCTTTTGCCACGCCAGGGGACGAGTGTCGTTAAAGCTGATGTAAATCCCCCCACGCTGCCACGCGCCCCAGCCAGTTCCACCTATCCGCCTGCCCGCTCGTCACCTAGTCGATGTAGACATCCAGCCTGGTGACGTGGAGCTGGGCCTTGGCGGGTGGAGTCCTTGGTGGGTGCGTGCGTCCTTGAGTCCCCGACAAAGCGTCTTGCCGGGTTTACTTGGCCTTTGCTCGTTGTAGTTGGAGGAACGCTCATTCCTGGCAAAATCTTGCCGGGCTAGAGGCTGCGACGTCTGGTGCACAAGTCCAGGTGCTAAGGACCCCGTTTCTGAGTACACCGATAGGAGCCCCCGGGCCTGTACCACACAGGCATCTGCGACGTTTGTTGGGCTAGGCCCAAAAACAGTGCAAAGGCGCATGCGGCCGTAATCTTCTGCGGTTATGATGACTTTTACTTACCTTTCCCATGGCGCGTAGTAACTGCAAGTCGGGGGAGTGGTGGAGCGGGGCGGTTGCTTCGAGGGCTCGCGCTGGGGCCGAGACAGGTGGCCCTTGCGTTTTTCGTCCCTATTAAGAGGGGAGGTTTCCGCAAGCATGTCGTCCGTTCCAGTTGCAGTCTCGCAGCACCATCGCCTCTCCTAGTTTTCCCTTCCGTCACCAAAGAAGCTCAGGACTCCCCCACCCTCTCGGTTGTCGCCTTCCTACGAGCTCGCCATGGCTCCCAAGCAAGCGGCTTCTTCCTCCGCCTCTGGCCCGTCAAAGAAGATGAAGAGGTCGTCGGAGGCCGAGGCAAAGGACGCCTTGGCGGCAATGCAGAGGAAGTGCGCCGTCTTCTCCGCTTGCGCGCTGAAGGAGAGCGACCTCATATCGAGGTATGCTCCGATGTGGGGGAGGGAGACCAAGGCGCATCTGGCACTGGTGGTGCTTCCAGGGGACTGCAAACCCAGAAACCAAAAGTGAAAGTGCTAGTTATCGACCGGAGGGGGGTTTAAAAGGTGATTTTTATGAAAGGCTTCGAAACAATGAATGTATTTGAAATATGCGGAAGCGGAACAGGATCAAGTAGGGATAACTATCAAGGATCTAGGCAGGGCATGCAATACAATGAAGACATACATACAAGTTGAGCATGATCATCATACACACTAAGATAAGTCGTAGACAAATTTAGACAGTATGAAGATAAACAGCAGATATTAATGTCTTCGGGGTATGTCTTCAAACAGTAGTGAAGGCAATGGCTTCATACTTCAGAACAAGAATGTAAGAGAGTGAAGGATAGAACCAGTAGCTTGATGAAGACACATGATTTGCTGGACCAGTTCCAGTTGCTATGACAACTGTACGTCTAGTTGGGGAGGCTGAGATTCAACTCAAAAGACCTCCTGTTCACCTTGTTCCCCTTGAGCTGAAGTCACTTAGACATCGCCTAATCACTCAGGTAAGTCTTCAGGGGAGACTTCCGATACCTATACAAACTTGGTCACCCGGCAATCCACATTGACTCTTGGATGCTCTAGACCGAGATGCCTAATCGTCTGGAAGATCACAGTCTTCAAGTGTAATAAGTCTTCAGTTCACTCAGAACAGAACGACTTCGGTGATTCTCAAACACTATAGCTCTAGGTGTTTAGGTTTATCCTCGCGGGATAGTTCTCTCTCTCTCTCTCTCAATTGATTCGAGGTGGGTTGCTCCAAAACGACAATAGCCGTATCTCTCTCTGAGCAGCCACCTACTTATGGTGGAGGGGGGAGCTATTTAGAGCCAACAGGCAACCAGACCTGATATGACCGAAATGACCCTCGGTCAATGGCCAACCGACACGTGTCCCAACGGTCGGATTTCAAACACACGCAGCAACATTACTTGGGCTACAAGTAATGCTGACTCAACCAAATCTGGAAGAGATTTCCTCTCATTGTCTTCACTCGAAGACATAGGTATGGGTTGAGCATCATGTCAGCGTCTGACTTTGATCACATCGACCACACTTAACAGTACAGTGGTTCCTATGACTCAGGAAAGAAGAAACAAAAGTACCAAAATACTTCGCCTTCGCGTTTCATTATCTTCAAGCGATTATCTTTGCGTACCACCAATGGCTTCGGCCCATCAATGTCTTCGGACATTTTTAGGGGTCGTCTTTGATGGTTAAACCGAATCTCCTGGGACTTCTACCTATGTTAACTGATGAACTCTCACAACCACAATAGTCCCTCAACCACGTTTGTCTTCAATACTCCAAAACCAAATAAGGGTGGCACTAGATGCACTTACAATCTTCCCTTTTTGGTGATTGATGACAAACTGGTTGAAGTTTTCATCGGGGATAACGTATATGAAGATAAAGACTTGGAGATTATGATTGCAAGATATAGAGATCTCCCCCTGAAGATGTGCTTACGAAGATTTTTCTTGGAATGCAAAAGCACATGGCAGGTTTGGATTTGTGGAGATCCCCCCTATATCTTGTAATCCAATCACTATGCATTTAAATAATATTTCGAAGATAATGAAATGAATAATGAAAAATGGGCATCTGTAGTATGGCTTCGGGCGCATATGATAAAACTTGAAGTAGTGCCAGGAGTACGGTAAACATAAAGTGTGTAGACGTCCATCAGGACTTAAGTTTTACAACCCAAATAGCAATTGTTCATAATGAGAGTTGTAAACTTAACAAAATAGCAACACCCAGCCCATATAGATAGACCCGCTTGAAGACTATCAGCCCAATGTTTCTCCCCCTTTTTCATTGAATGACCAAAAAGAATGAACACATTGAGCACTACGTGTCCCCAACATGAGTTGAGGTCGACGGTGCAGCAGGGTCTTCATGCGTCGGTGCAGTGCCGCGTCGCTGAGTTGGTGCAGATTTGGCATCATCAGCTTCATCAAGCCAAACATGGACAGATGGGGCAGAGGGTCTTCAAGGGAGGGGGTCTGATGCCATTTCTCTTTGCGAGGAGGAGGAGCACTAAACCTGTAGAATTGTGTGAATCCATCCTCACGAAGTTCATGTTCTGGGGCCAGCATAGTCAATGTCTTCCAGGAGCGATGACTTGTTTCATGAGCCACGAAGGCATTCTTGGTGGTAAGATTGCGAATGCGGTTGATGTCTTGCACCATAGAATGCACTTGTCTTCAGGTCCACTCGTGATGACGATCCTGCTTCTGGATAAGCGCAACTAGAAGTATTCTATCAGTCATTGCACGCTCTCCTCTGGGTTGACGACGGCAAGGCAAGGTGCTAGCAGTGGCTTCAGTGGCAGTGACGCTGGGCTGAGGAAGGCGAAGTGAGCCTATCAGCCTTGCTCTGGTTAGATCAGAGGGGTGGTGTAGTCCTTCATCATCAGCAGTGCCACTGGTGCCTTCCACGATGGAATTCTTGCTCTTGGATGGCTAAATGTCTTCATGAATGACTTCCACGTCTGGAAGATATATGCCATGATTGTGAGCACATGGAAAAAACCTTGTGTTGGTTCTGTACTTGATGAGTCGCATGATCCATGGTGCATAGATCTTTGGTTCGAAAAGATTGATGCCATTTGCTTCCAGGTTGCGTAGGAATAAGTCTTGAAGGTTGAACCTGATGCCATACATTGTGTTGTAGACCAATGTCTTCAGAGCACCTTCAAGCTTGCGTGTAGAATTACACCCATTGGTTGGCTCGATGGTATGCCAAAGAATGTGGTATATTGTCTTCGGAAGATATTGAAGATCGTCAATGAAGAATGATATGGGGAACTCTGCATCTAGAGCCAAAGGCTTCATCAATGTGAGCATAGCAGACATGTTGGACTCTGGCATTTGGAATATGCTTTGGGTGGCTTCAGCATAGGCCGCAAACCTCGGATGGAAGTCTTTGCCTGAGGCAGCAAGGGGTGTTGCGGGCTAGAATTCCATGGAAGCAGCAGTGATGTGTTCATCACGAATCATGAAGTCCATCTTCCATGTATTCAAATCTCTTCCGAATCCAGAGATGTGGAGAGTTGCATAGAACTGGAGAATGAGTTTGTCCTTCCAGTCTTCGTGGTCAGTGACAAATGGAAACGGACCAACATCCCGAAGACATTCCAGTGCTTCATCAAATCAAGGAAGATCCTTCATGGCTTCAAAACTGAGATGTTTGTGGGAGGGAGATCTTGTTTTATCCATAGAGCACACACATGTAGTACTCACGTTGTGGTGCACTCCAAAATCTGCTAGATTGTATCTTCGGACGATTGTATGGATTCATGTCTGAGTCAAGGAAGGTGTTGTTCAATCTGAAGCTCTTGATATCAAAGACAGAGGTTCTTGCAGGACCATACTATCGAAGACATGGAAGTCAGGGCATTGGATTCATGACACTTGGGCGGCGATGGATGTAGAATTCAAATTGCGGGCCCATCCTTGGTGGTGGAACTAGCCTGGGCCATCTCACGGGCACCATTTCTCCTTCCCTATTGCGAGCTGACGTGGCTTGAGACTGCGTCGGTATTTCCCCAAAAAGGAAGGGATGATGTAGCACAGTGACAGTAAGTATTTCCCCCAGTTATGAAACCAAGGTTATCGAACGAGTAGGAGGATCACCACCACCCAATAAGCAGCACCTGCACACAAATAACAAATACTTGCAACCCGACGCGAAAGAGAGGTTGTCAATCTCTCTACGGTAATAAGATAGATTAGGCAGTGATAGATAGGAGAGATAGATCTCTCAAGAATGCAAATAAAAAGAGTAAATAGGCAGCAATATATTTTTGGGTTTTTGGTTTTGTAGATCTAAAAACAAAGAGTGCAAAAACGTAGATCGGAAAGCAATATGATGGAAAAGTAGACTCGGGGGCCGTAGGGTTCACTAGTGGCTTCTCTCATGAGTATAGCGCACGGTGGGTGAACAAATTACTGTTGGGCAATTGATAGAAAATCGAATAGTCATGACGATATCCAAGGCGATGATCATTATATAGGCATCATGTCCAAGCTAGATAGACCGACTCCTGCCTGCATCTACCTCTATTACTCCACACATCGACCGCTATCCAGCATGCATCTAGTGTATTAAGTTCAAGGAAAAACGGAGTAATCCAATAAGAACGATGACATGATGTAGACGAGATCTATTCATGTAGGAACAGACCCCATCTTGTTATCCTTAATAGCAACGATACATGCATGTCTTGCTGCTCCTTCTGTCAATGGGAAAGAACACCGCAAGATCGAACCCATCACAAAGCACCTCTACCCATGGCAAGAAAAATCGATCTAGTCGGCCTAACTAAACCAAAGATTTGGAGAAGAAATACGAGGCTATAAGTGATCATGCATATAAGAGATCAAAGAAGAATCAAATAATATTCATGGATAGAAACTGATCATGAACTCAAAATTCATCGGATCCGAACAAACACACCGCAAAAGTTTACATCAAATAGATCTCCAAGAGACCATTGTATTGAGAATCATAAGAGAGAGAGAGAAGAAGCCATCTAGCTACTGCCTACGGACCCGGAGGTCTATGGTGGACTACTCACGCATCATCGGAGAGGCACCTATGAGGAAGATGAACCCCTCCGTGATGGTGTTTAGATTGAATCTCGAGGTTCTGGAACTTGCGGCGGCTGGAATTGTGTTTCGTCGACTCCCCTAGGGTTTTTGGAATATTTGGGAATTTATAGGCATCAGAGGCGGTGCGGAGGGGCCCCGTGGAGGGCACAACCCATCAAGGCACGCCGGGGGCCCCCTAGCGCGCCCTGGTGGGTTGTGCTCCCCACAACCCACCTTCATGGCTCTTGTTTGGCCCACCGGGTGTCTTCTAGTCCAGAAAAAATCTCCAAAAAGTTTCGCCGCGATTGGACTCCGTTTGGTATTGATTTTCTGCGAAGTAAAAAACAAGCAAAAACAGCAACTGGCAATTTGGCACTATGTCAATAGGTTAGTCCCAAAAAATGATATAAAGTTGTTATAAAATGATTGTAAAACATCCAAGAATGATAATATAACAGCATGGAACAAGCAAAAAATATAGATACGTTGGAGACGTATCAGCATCCCCAAGCTTAATTCCTACTCGTCCTCGAGTACGTAAATGATAAAAAAAGAATTTTTGATGTGGAATGTTGCGTAACATGTTCATCTCATATTCTTTTCTTTTGTATAGCATGGACATTTGGACTTATAATGATTCAAATCAATAGTCTAGTTTTAACATAATGACTTCAATACTCAAGCATGTCAACAAGCAACCATGTCTTTCCAAATATCAACACTAAAGAAAGTTATCCCTAGCCCATCATGCTCAATCATTGATCCATTCATGAAACACACTCAAATATTAGCTATGCCCAATGCTCAAGTACGATCATAGTGCCCCCTAGTTGGTGCTTATAAGAGAAGATGGAGACTCAAAGCTAAAATAAAAATTGCATAAAGTAAATAGATAGTCCCTTTGCAGAGGGAAGTATGGATTTGTAGAGGTGCTAGAGCTCAAGTTTTAAATTGAGAGAGAAAAAATATTTTGGGTGGCATGCTTTTCCTGTCAACGAAAACGACAAAGTAGCTCACAATACTTTCCATGCTAGATATATCATAGGTGGTTCCCAAACAGAAAATAAAGTTTATTCCTTTTTCCACCAAACTTTCACTTTCCATGGCGGGTCATATCCACGGTTGCCTTCCATACCAACACTTTCCAAGGAATTTATTATTTGACAACATAAAGTAAATATTTTTTCTTTTTTCATTTCGGGAATGGGCATCCCTATTACCGCCGCACTCTCGTGCAATGACAAGTGAATAAACACTCATCTTGAGAATAACACATCTAGCATGGAAAAAATATTGGACAATCCCCACCGTTTCATGAGCGGTACGGGTACACAAAAGAGAAAATTTATTTTGAAAATATAGAGATGGCACATACAAATTTGCTTGGAACGGCATGGAAATACCACATATAGGTAAGTATGGTGGACTCATAAGTCAAAACTTGGTTTAAGGATTTTGGATGCCCAAGTAGTATTTCTACTTAGTACAAATGGAGGCTAGCAAATAGATTGGGAAGCAACCAAACCAAGAAACGAAAATTCACATAAGTGAGCATTGAACATAACTAACACCGAATAATGCACCACAAGTAGGATGTAACTACATTGCATAACTATTGACTTTCGTGCATGCATACGGAATCACAAACCTTAACACCAATATTCCTACTAAGCATAATTGCTCGCTAACATGACTCACATATTACTATCATCATGTTTCAAAACTATTACAAGGAATCAAGTTTAATTTGTCCAATGATCTTCACGATAGTTTTTATTATATCCTCCTTGGATATCTATAACTTTGGGACTAGTTTCATATATTGCCATTGCTTTTTGGCAAGCTCAAACAAATTTAAGTGAAGCACATGAACATAGAGATTTCATCTATCAAAAAGGTATAAGTGAAGAATGAGAGGATTTCTTCAAAATTTACCTACTCTCAAATTAATCTAAGTTAATCATGAGAGTATTTCTAAAACAAATTCCAAGCACACCGTGCTCAAAAAGATATAAGTGAAGCACTAGAGCAATTCTATAGCTCAAAAAGTTTAAGTGAAGCACATAGAGCAATTCTAACAAATCATAGCATGATTTTGGCTTTCTCAAATAGGTGTGTCCAGCAAGGATACAAAGGAAAAACTAACAAACAAAGCAAGCAAATATACAAGACGCTCCAAGCAAAACTCATGATATGTGACGAATAAAAATATAGCTCCAAGTAAAATACTGATGGTCGTTAGAAGAAAGAGGGGATGCCACTCGGGGGCATCCCCAAGCTT
The DNA here is from genome assembly GCA_039707655.1 of Elymus sibiricus. Taxonomy (NCBI): domain Eukaryota; kingdom Viridiplantae; phylum Streptophyta; class Magnoliopsida; order Poales; family Poaceae; genus Elymus; species Elymus sibiricus. The sequence continues at coordinate 299,213,660 of CM077665.1, read as the reverse complement.
AGTTGCTTGTTACTCTTTGGATATATCTTGGGGGTGAGGTAGCATCCCCAAGATTAGGCTTTTTATCACTCCTCATTCCTTCATCCATCGTGATCTCACCCAAAACTTGAAAACTTCAATCACACAAAACACAACAAAATCTTCGTGAGATCCGTTAGTATAATAAAGCAAATCACTACTTTAGGTACTGTTGCAAACCCATTCATATTTTATTATTGCATTATACCTACTGTATTTTAACTTTACTATGGCTCATACCCTTCAATATAACACATAGATTCATCAAAACAAGCACACAATGCAACGAAAACAGAATCTGTCTTAAACAGAACAGTCTGCAGTAATCTGTACTCTACCCATACTTATGTAACTCTAATTTTTTTGAAAAATTAGGAAAACTGAAGTAATTTGTATAGAAATACTGTGTTAAAATTTCACCTCAAGATAACATTCCAGCTAAAAAGTAAAATTCATATACTGGACGCAAAGTTTCTGTTTCAGATTCAGCATCGCTTCTACTCATCCTATGAATCATCCTACAGGCTTTACTTGGCACAAACACTAAATAAAACATAAAAACACAATCATAATAGGGGCATAATTGTGTCAACACTCAAAAACATAAAGGAACAAGCAAAATTTTATTTATTCATTGGGTTGCCTCCCAACAAGCGCTATCGTTTTACGCCCCTAGCTAGGCATAACACATAGATTCAAGTATTGTCATCATTGGTTTTGGCCACTTTTGTGAGGGCCTTCTCGAATCCGGGGGGCTCTTTCCGCTTCCTCAAATTTTTAGGAGAAGAAACCATCTTAAGATCCAAAATATCCAAACGCTTATTGCAAAGGGTAATCAAAGTGTTCAAGCGATTGAGGTTCCCACTAATATGTTTGAGGGGTTCGTGATATTTTTGTAACTTGACTAAGTGCTTATGTAAGTCACCCAATTTGTCGAGAATTTGAACTCCCTCTTGTAAAAAGGAAAGCCCCTTTTTTGGTGGAGGAACCCCCAAAATTCCTTCCAAAACTTTATAAGCGGCGTTTGCATCAAGTTCAATAACATTACCCTTTGAGGCGAAATCCAAAAGCTCTCTATGATGCAAAGCCAATCCAATATAAAAATTTCTAAGCAAAAGTTTTGCGTCTCCTTTTAGATTGGAAATACGATAAGATTCCATTAGCCTATACCAGGCATCTTTCGAATTTTTCCCTTGTTTTTGTTTGAAGTATAGAACTTGAAAATCTGGTGACAAAGGGGGAGTAGCAACAAGTAAGAGATCTGACGAAGTGGGGGAGAGGAAAACGAGAGGCAAATGGCAAATAATGTAATTGCAAGGAGATGAGATTTGTGATTAGGAACCTGGTAGATGATGGTGGAGTCCCCTCGGCGCCTACGATAGTCACGTAGAAGACACCGCTTCCTCCCTGGCAACGACGCCAGAAATTCCTTTGATGTGGCTTGAGACTGCGTCGGTATTTCGCCAAAGAGGAAGGGATGATGCAGCACAGTGATGGTAAGTATTTCCCTCAGTTATGAAACCAAGGTTATCGAACCAGTAGGAGGATCACCACCACCCAATAAGCAGCACCTACACACAAACAACAAATACTTGCAACCCGACGCGACAGAGAGGTTGTCAATCTCTCTACGGTAATAAGATATATTAGGTAGTGATAGATAGGAGAGATAAATCTCTCAAGAACACAAATGAAAAGATTAAATACGTAGCAATATATTTTTGGGTTTTTGGTTTTGTAGATCTGGAAACAAAGAGTGCAAAAACGTAGATCGGAAAACAATATGATGGAAAAGTAGACCCGGGGGCCATAGGGTTCACTAGTGGCTTCTCTCATGAGTATAGCGCACGGTGGGTGAACAAATTACTGTTGGGCAATTGATAGAAAATTGAATATTCATGACGATATCCAAGGCGATGATCATTATATAGGCATCACGTCCAAGATAGATAGACCGACTCCTTCTTGCATCTACCTCTATTACTCCACACATCGACCGCTATCCAGCATGCATCTATTGTATCAAGTTCATGGGAAAACGGAGTAATGCAATAAGAACGATGACATGATGTAGACGAGATCTATTCATGTAGGAACAAACCCCATCTTGTTATCCTTAATAGCAATGATACATGCGTGTCTTGCTGCCCCTTCTGCCACTGAGAAAGAACACCAAAAGTTTGAACCCATGACAAAGCACCTCTACCCATGGCAAGAAAAATTGATCTAGTCGGCCTAACTAAACCAAAGATTCAGAGAAGAAATACGAGGCTATAAGTAATCATGCATATAAGAGATCAAAGAAGAGTCAAATAATATTCATGGATAGAAACTGATCGTGAACTCAAAATTTATCGGATCCCAACAAACACACCGCAAAAGTTTACATCAAATAGATCTCCAAGAGACCATTGTATTGAGAATCATAAGAGAGAGAAGATGCCATCTAGCTACTGCCTACGGACCCGTAGGTCTATGGTGGACTACTCACGCATCATCGGAGAGGCACCTATGAGGAAGATGAACCCCTCCGTGATGGTGTTTAGATTGGATCTCGAGGTTCTGGAACTTGCGGCGGCTAGAATTGTGTTTCGTCGAATCCCCTAGGGTTTTTGGAATATTTGGGAATTTATAGGCATCAGAGGCGGTGCGGAGGGGCCCCGTGGAGGGCACAACCCATCAGGGCGTGCCGAGGGCCCCCCTGGCGTGCCCTGGTGGGTTGTGCTGCCCACAACCCACCCTCCTGGCTCTTGTTCGGCCCACTGGGTGTCTTCTGGTCAAGAAAAAATCTCCAAAAAGTTTCGTCGCAATTGGACTCCGTTTGGTATTGATTTTCTGTGAAGTAAAAAACAAGCAAAAACAGCAACTGGCACTTTGGCACTATGTCAATAGGTTAGTCCCAAAAAATGATATAAAGTTGTTATAAAACAATTGTAAAACATCCAAGAATGATAATATAACAGCATGTAACAAGCAAAAATTATAGATACGTTGGAGATGTATCACGAGCCATGACAATATTATCCGCATTGTCGTCAGTTGATGCTGTTGCTGGGACAGAAGGTCCATCTGGGGATGTGGCATTGGATTCGCCCACAGTGTTATTTGCAGCAATGTCCTCGGCTGCCTTGGCTTCGGTCTCAGGTTGATCACGAGGAAAATATTCAATCCTGACCACTTTATCGACTGATGCAATCGGAGTAATACGTACAGAACAGCTCTGGGTCCTCGACGAAGCCGTTTTAGTGGAGACACACTAGCAGAGGCTTCATTCTCCCTGGCGACGAAGGGTGATTCAGGTGATCTTGGTACAGGTGGAAAGAACGACGGTGAAGGAGTACCGGGATCAGCTTCAGGAAACTTTGGCCTAATTGGGGTGCCAATATCCACGAACTCACTTTCTTGTGGTGGCGATGATACCATAGGTACATCAATTAGAGGCATGGGATCTTGCTCAACATTGCCTTCAGGAGCAATGTCTTCAGCTGCATGGGGGTCGGCAATTGGTATCTCTCCAGTGGTGTGAGCCCCTGTGGGAGGGGGCTCATGAAGAATAACTTGCCTCTCGGTATTTCTAGCAGCGGGAGGAGCCACAGAGATAGGCGTTACACGGAGGGGCTCCTCTCGAACAGGCGGTGTAATAGACGTAACTCGAGCAGAGCGCGAAGACTTTGACTTCTTGAGCTTCGGCTGAGTTGAGTGTTGGACTTCAGCGGGCTGAGCTCTCTTGCGTTTTCTAGCTTCAGCTTCTGCCTTCTTAGTCTTCTTCACTAGTGCAGAAAAGCCTAGCTATGGCGTGGCAAAAAGGTCCTTGCTGGCGTAGGCACCCTACGCCAGCAATATGGTGCCACAGTTAAAAATCTGTAGTGGCGTTGGATTCGACGCCAACAGTATTTCATATACCTATGGTGTTGGATTTGTCGCCACGACGGAAATATCATATATATGTACGGAGTGTTACGGGCGGACCGGATGTTTCGCACGCCAGTACTAAATGACCAAACGCAACAAAAAAACACTGCCACCGCAGCGAGAAATGTTGCGGCGGCAGTGCAATTTTGTATCAGTATATACATATTGATGCTTGTGTCCCACATTGATTCCGATAAGAAATGAAAACGCACGTACAACATAATTTATATTATGGTACACATCATATATATATGCATACATTAACCATCGTCGTAACTACTAGTAAGGTACTCATCACGTTTATTAGGATCAATCTTGAAGAAGAGGGAAATTAACCCCCTCATCTCCATGCATGGTGGAGCATAGAGATTCACCGATCTCCAATCTTCCAAGTTGCGATCACTCGGGTAGTTGCCTCCATTTGTTAACTCTTCCAAGTTGCGATCACTCAGATAGGTGCCTCCATTCTTTTAACTCTTCGAAGTTGCGATCACTCGGAAGCTGCCTCCATTGTTTTAACTCTTCCAAGTTGCGATCACTCGGGTAGTTGCCTCCATTCTTTTAACAGTACGGGCATTCTTCCATTTTGTGCTGCATTCACAAAATAAAAGTCAATTGAAAAATGGACATATTGAGAGCAAGAAATTTTGATGAAATGGAAATGAATCCACGTTTCGCCAAAACATTGGCCACACTCTCGACCTTTCCCTGCAAAAAGAAACATAGCTAGTGCGAGACAATTCACAAGAACACACGATGATGCAACATATAACATATTTCATCAATTCACATTTCATCAATTCACATTTCATCAAATGGTTAGAGATAGATTTGTACCGTCCGGATCGAGTGGGGATCGGCTGTCAGCAGGGCACGGTGGGTGCGCCCATGAAGACTGCGCGATGGGGTGGTGTTGCGTGGCGGACGGGGCAGCCGGACAGGGTGATGGAGGGAGAGATTGGCCAGACAGGACCACCACGGAGGGATAGAGTGGATGGACAGGATGATGAAGGAAGAGGCTCTTGGATGAGCGGGTGGGCTTGGGGAAGGGCTGGGCAGTGCGGCAGCACGTCTGGCGCAGGGTGGGGGCGCGGCTGGGCGGGGGAACGATGGAGAACAGTGTCTGGCGGCGGGGGGAAGAAGGGAATCTGAGTTGTTCTCACAACAGAGTGTACATAAAAGTACCGGTTAGTCATTAGTGCTGGCGCCAATGACGTGGCCGACGCCAGCAGTAATTGGTGTTGTGTTAACTTAATTGGGCTCTTCTAATAATACTTGACAAATGGGGTGTGGAAATGCATACATGAATGTGGATCAAAGTATATAATAATGCAAATTAGGAGGTACAAATGAAGTACAATATCGTGCAAAGTACGTATTACGCAATGAGAAGTACACAAAGTGTATTACACGAATAATGAAGCACACAAAATAATCAAGTATGACGTCATTTGACAATCCTCTCAACGACGGTTTGGGTCTTCTTAATCTTGCTTGAATACTTCCGTCCCGCGTTATGACTCTTTCGTAAGAAGGGACGTCCTGTCTCAGGCAAGGTAGTTCTGCTCCTTCTGGTGGTGTACTTTTCATCGTCATCATAGTTCTCCTCTTGTTTTGGGTCGACGCCGAACTGATTAGAGTCATCCTCGTTGGCCACTCCGTCCATCCCGATGATGAATCTCTTCGATCTCCTGACGACAAGACGACTTGGCTTTGCCGGGTCAGTTATATAGAAGCATTGTGACACGTCCTTAACGAATACCCAATGCTCATATTTGGCAGTAATTCCTTTGACAACCTTTGCACCAGCATCTTGTGCTTCGGGCAGGGACATGGTAACGGCCCACGTTCTTCCTTCTCGACATTCTTCGGCCATCTAACCCGGAACAGTGGCACCGTGTGATCTTCGGCGTACTCAAGTTCCCATATGTCTTCGATACTTCCGTAGTATCTGTTAGTTTCATTCTCGGTGGAGGCAACTAACGTGACGACTGAGTTCTGGTAATCGGAGTTTTTGTGTTTTGCATTAGTATAGAATGTGTATCCATTGATATCATATGATTGGTAGGTGGTGACGGTGCATGCGGGGCCTACTGCTAATGCATAGATGAGATTTGCATTGGCAATACCCGTTGGCAGTGGTTTCTCCCGAATTCGCTCTTTTAACCAGGCTGCAAATTTGGAGTTGTGCTCTCTAATGATCTGGGCTTCGGTCCTCTGTCTCCCTGCCATTGCATTCTCTCTCTTTAAGGTGTCCTTGTGAGTCTGCTGCCAAGGAGTGATTATATCTGCTTGTTGTAACACCACTGTGTGCGCTCTGTCGAAGTCGTCTCGGCAGTTATGTGTATCCACATTTAAATCACGCTTCAACTGTGAGTGACCTACTCCATCAAGCCTATCGGCATGCTTCCTCGTGGGCAAACCAAGAGATTGATCATCATCTATATAATTATTGCAGAATGATATGCACTCTTCGGTCAGATAGGCCTGGACGATGCTTCCATCCGGACGGGCCCTGTTACGAACGTAACCCTTCACAGTTCCATTCATCCTTTCAAATGGGAACATGGTATGCAAGAATGTCGGTCCAAGGTCTTTAACCTCAGAAACAACATGAACTAGGAGATGCACCATCACATCAAAGAATGACGGGGGGAAATATATCTCAAGCTCACATAGTATTGTGATAATCTCCTCTTGTAGTCGAGTGAGATGTCGCACGCTGATCGACTTTGGAGAGAGAATGTCGAAAATGTTGCAGAAGTCAAGAAGTGTGTTTCGAACGTGATCATCCATTATCCCTCTGAGAGCTACCAGAAGTAATTGCGTCATCATCACATGACAATCATGGGACTTCATGTTGCTAAACCTTTCCTTTTTTGTGTCTAGATATCTGTGTATGAGCCCTGAGTTACCAGAAGGAACTTTGATGCCGTCAAGGCAATTGAATAGTTGATGAAGCTCATCCTCGTCGAGCGTGAAGCAAGCTGGGGGCAATAATCTTCTTTGTTTTTTGTCACGGTTTTGCCCTTCGTTGTCTCATCGTCTATGGAGATGTTTTTGACCTTGCCAATCTCCTTGGTTCTTTTAAGGATGCAGGTTGGAGCTCTTCCCTAATACCTATATCTTTCAAGTCTTGTCTTGCCCTCGTACTGTCTTTACTTTTTTCTAGCATGTCAAACAGTGTGCCAAGCAAACTCTCACAGATATATTTTGTGATAAGCATCATATCAAGAGAATGCGGCGAACTGAGTAGTTCCCAATACTTCAAGCCCTAGAAAACAGACTTTTCTTTTCCATACTTTTAGCAGCATTTTCTCAGCCTTCTTTTTCTTCTTTCCAATTCTTTAACATCTCATGGATTTCTTCTCCACTCCTCTTATGTGGTGGCCCTCGGGCAATCTGTCCAATTCTTCGGGCAATCTGTCCAATTCTTTAACATCTCATGGATTTCTTCTCCACTCCTCTTACGTGGTGGCCCTCGGGCCTCATCCGTGTTGTCGAACAGGTCGCCACGACTTCTCCACTCATCATCTTTGTCATGCCACCTTCGATGGCCCATGAACACTGTCTTGCAACTGCCCTTTTTTGATAGCTGGAGAAAAGATGTGTCATCCATACATTTAACACATCCGCAATGTCCATGACACGCTTGTCCAGAAATATATCCGTAACCTAGATAGTCATGAATGGTCGTGAGCAATGCTGCTCTCATTGGAAAGTAGTTTCCAGTGCTGGCATCCCACGTCTTGACGCCTTCATCCTCCCATAACTTGTCTAACTCCTCCTTCAATAGCTCAAGATATGTGTTGATATCGTTGCCTGGTTGGAGAGGTCCTTGAATGAGCATTACCATGTGTATGTACTTTTGTTTCATGCAGAGCCAAGGCGGGAGGTTGTACATCCACACAAACACGGGCCATGTACTATGTGTGCTACTCTGCTTGCCAAATGGATTTAGTCCATCACTACTTACACCCAACATGGGGTTTCTTGGTTCTGCTGCGAATTCTGGTTCAATGTAGTCGAGTGCTTTCCACTGACAACCATCAGCAATATGTCTCAGAATGCCATCATTTTTGGATTTCCTGGTCTTGGGCCAAGTCATGTTCTTTGCTTCCTTCGTGTCAGCGAAATAACGTTGCAGGCGTGGAATCAACGGAAGGTACCATACAAACTTTCGAGGATCCTTCTTTCCATGCTTGTATCGGGGTTCCTTGCAAGTTGGTCACTCTATTTTGTGCTCATGCTCGTTACGATATAAGATGCAATCATTTATGCATGCATGATATCTTACATGTAGCAAATCAAGAGGGCACACGATCTTTTTCGCCTCATCAATACTCTTAGGCAATAAATTCCCCTTGGGCAACACTGTATGTAAATATTCCAATGTAGCGTCCAGACTTGCGTCTGTGCTCTTGAATCTTGCCTTCATGTCTAGAAGTTTGAGCGTGACGTGCAAGCGGGTGTGCTCAGGATCACAACCTTCATACAGTGGAGCACTCGCATCTAACTCCAATTGCGCCAACTTGAGAGCCTCCTTAATAGCAGCTCTCTCATTTGTCGTCTTCTTGTGAAGCAGTTCTTTAACATGGTGATCCTGCAGCATTTCAGCCAACGACATATCCTGGATGACATGGTCCTCTTCATGTTCGGGTGGCGTTTCAACATTTCCTCCTCCAGGCGCATGTTCATTATTGTTTCCTCCTTCTGGCGGCCCTGCTAATTCATCATTGAAAGGGTTCTCCGCTTCCATATCCGCTGCTCCGTCGTCGTCGTCATTCTCCTCACCATGCTTTGTCCATCGTGTATAACCTTCAACAAAACCACGACAAAGCAAGTGCGCGAGGACGCTACCATCGAACGGGTTATGGAAAATTCCATTTTTGCCGGCCTTACGTGGACATAATATCTGCGTTTCACACTTTTGTATCACATTCATCACCGCAAAATTGAGAAAGGCCTTCACACTTCGATCCGTATTGAATGTTTCGATAGATCAAAGTAGCCTGTAAAGGGAAATACAAAAAGAATTACATATATATCAAGCGGGGGCATACAAAATTTCGGCATGACCTTTGCTAAACGTGGTACACATTGAGTACCAGAAATTTGACAAAACGGAAATGAATCAATGTTTCGCGAAAACATTGGCAACTCTCTCTACAAATTCGCCATCCATGCACGTTTCGCCATTTAGCAATCAAACACGTACGTAACATGTAAATGACGTGGAAGTGTTTTTTGTGTTAATTACCTCAAGCAGAAGAAACACGAGTCGAGCTAGTCCTCGATCGATCCCACGAGAAGCCGTTCGACCGTACGTAGGTTGGTGGGCGCCATTAATGGAGGTTGAAGGAAAATTTAATGCAAGTGCGTGGAGGAGAGAGCTAGATAGCTAGCTTAATTAGAGAGTGGGTGGAGGAGGCTAGCAAACGTAACTACGCATCAGCTAGCTAGATCTAACTACCTAATTAAGAATCATGATAAAATAATTGAGTTTCTCAAGATGAGGAGAGGGAAGAGAGAGGAGAAAGAGGAAGAGCAAGAGGAAGAAGAAAGGGGAATCTAGTGTATACACAAGGGTTAGCACGGGTATAGTAGTGATGCGACTTTATTACTGGCGTTTGAAGACAACGTAACGCCAGAACTAATATGTATATTCCTGGCGTACTGCCATATGCTACGCCGGTGTTACGTGAGACCCAATGTTGACTAAAAAAATGGACCCACAAAATAAACTGTTGGCGTCCGGACAAAGTCAACGCCATAGATATATGAAATACTGCCGGCGTACTACCAACCTAGTACGCCAACAGTAAGTTACGCCTCCACACAACCTTGGAGGCCACATACAAGTGGCGCTCCGCGTATGTCCAGCGCCAGCACTATGTAACTAGCGATGGCGTACCAAAATGGGTGATGCCAGAGATATTTGAAAAATGTAGTGCTGGCGTCGGCAGAAAACGGCGCTCCACCAACAAGAGTTGTGGCTATACATTTCTCTACTAGTGCTTGCTGGATACAACAAAGGAAGGAGGAGGTGACCTTGAGCCGGATAATCCGGCAGGGAAGACAATGCCTCGAGATTCTGATCTGGAGGGAGCGGGTTGACTCGAAGACATTGAAGCCTACGTGGATCGCTCAATGATCATTGGATCAAGTTTAGGCTGTCCAAGAGCTTTTCTCTTCAGCATGTCATTGTGAGCTTGAACCATTGTTGATGCTTTCTTATTGAGACGCGCTAGGGCGCATTTGGCAGCTTCACACCTCTTCTCAAACTCAGCCTTGAGGTCTTTCATCATAAGATGGTAGCCATGGATTTGATCAGCTGTGAGCTTGTTAACATTTGCCTTGAACAGTGCCTTCTCATGGCTAATTTTTGCTTGTTGCTGAATGGCCTTCTGAGCCACAGCAAGCTCCTCATTCACCATTCCTTGGAAGGTGACGCTCATCCCAATGGGTAGCTATAAGGCGTCAATGGTGAGGGAGGGATCAGCAAACTATTCATCAATGAAGTGGTCGAGAATTTGTACATCAAAAAGAGGTAGGTCTTCAAGACGTTTAGCTTCTTCCTCTTTCTGCTGGATAATCTTCGCCAGTGCTTCATCATCAAATTCATCATCTGATAGCTCGATCATATTAGCAGCATCCATCAAAGAGACAGATGGTTTCGGTCCTCGGGCAGCAACAACTCTCCATTTCATTCGCCTGACTAGGCGAGATTCATCCTCGGTCTCTTCTGGATCAGCAGATGGTGACCGTGAAGCCTGAGGTGTTGTGGCAACGGGCTTGGAAGCCTTTGAAGCCTTAGGCCCTGAAGCCTTTGCTTTCTTCACAGTCTTTGGATCAGAAATAAGAGGTTGTTCTGGATCCTCTTCAGCAGACTCTGCATGTGCTGGGCATCCAAGAATGCTGGATGGATCTGGATGCCTTGGCATTGGAGGCCTGACCATGCAAGGAAAGAAGCAAATTTTTCTAGCTTCGGCCTCAGTCTTAGGATGAAGATTCTTGTAGATGATGTCAGTCTAGGAAAAGAAAAGGATCAACAAACAAGCCAAAAGCAAGTCGAAAAGCAGCAGGCGGAGGAAGAGAACTCGAAAACAAAACTCACGCTGGAAAGCCTCGTCCATCTCGAGGGCAAACTGAAGGCCCGCCCTCCGCTCCCGCTCCGGCGCCTCCTCCGCCTGGGAAAGGGCGGCCCCGCGCGTCTCAAGCTCGCCCCTGAGGCGAGCCACTTCGTCCTGGAGAGCGGTGGCCCGTTGGGTGGCATCGGCTGCCTGCTTGCCGGCGTCCTCCCGGGCCGCCACCTCTTTCTCCAGCTCCACGGTCAGGCGCTCCTGGGCCGCCTGCCCATCAACAACCAGGCCGCCCAGCCGGTCCTGCTCCGACGTGATCGCCTGGAGATTCCGCTCCAACCGGTCCCGCTCGGAGGCCACCTCGTCCCTCTTCTGCCAAATCGGGGCCAAGAGCTCCAGCTCCTCTGCGAAAGGATCGACCCAAGTTATTTAAAGAATGTGGAAGGTTCGTGCCGGCTGCCGAGCAGCCGGCCCGACTCTCGGGGGCTACACCCAGTGGGTGCGCTCGCGCGCCCCTACTGGAACTAACTTACCTTGCACCTTCTGCAGCGCCTCCTGGACCTGATAGAAGCCGACCTTGCCGCGGTTGTGGATGGCGACTGCCTTGTCAAAAATAGCCTGCCGCTTGGCGTTCTCAGCCCGCTCCGCCCCAGGAGACGAGAAATCAGACAAACTAAAAAGAGATAGATCTGGCCCAGCTGCCACGCAGCCGAGCAGCCGGCCCGAATATCGGGGGCTACACCCAGTGGGTGCGCTTGTGCGCCCCCACTGAAAGTCCAACGCAAGACAGAAGAATCTCACCTCCACCGCCTCGTCCACGTGCCGAAAATTGCTTTCGGCGGCCTCCGCAAACCTAGCCAGTCCCTCATGGCAGTGCGCCATGATGCGGCCTGGCTCCCCAGGCACAAGGACCTGGCTGCTGGCTGGCGGATCCGGGACGACTAGGACGAGGGCCAGCGCTTTCCAGTCCTTCATCACGTCGAGCATGGTCCGTCTCGACCGCCTCGCCCCACCACTCGACCCGGTGACCGCCGTGGCGGTAGCCGGCGGAAGGTTGGCGGTAACCACCAGGGCCCGGGAGCCGGCCTCGGGTCCCTCGGCGGCCAGCGTGGCCGGCTCCACCATGTGCCGAGCCGGCTTGACAGCCGGCTGAGCCGGCTCGCCCCTCCCACCGACCGCTGTCTCCGGTGCCGCCTCCGGCACGGCCTGGACGACGGGCACTTCTGCCGCGGCCGGCTCGACGGCGGGCGGGGCTGCTACCGTCTCCCCCCGCTGGGCCGTCTCCTGAGCCGGCTTGGCAACCGCTCCCGCCAGCCAGGCCACCTCCGCTGTGGGCGGGGTCACGGCCGTCTCCACTGCCGGCTCCGGCGGCTCGCTCGACGGAGGCCTCGACACCGCGTTGATTCTGCCGCCGAGTCCGTCGTACGCGCCGGGTCGGCAGGCCACCTCCGCCTCCCATCGCCCGAAGCCCCCGAATGCGAGGGCGCGCCTTTCGCCCCTGCCTTCGCGGCCGCAATTCTGCGAGCCTCCTCTTCTCTTCCCGCGCCGTGGCCGCGTGCTCCTGGGCCTGTAGGCTGGCCGGCTCCACCGGGTCGGCGGTCGACTCCGTGTCATGGAGCTCGATGGCATCCCTAGGGTAAACAAAAGACAGGCCCTCAGGCGCTTGCCGGCTTGAAAACTCGAAGAAACCCATCAAAATTAGGAAAGTACTTACCCAGCGATGACTGGGAGGGCCCGCCTGGCCCGGGGCGGCGGCTTCGCGGCGGCCGCCCACACTCTCTTGCGGGCCGGCGGCGGCGCCGACGGCTGCCCCGAGGCCGGCCTCTTCCCCGGACGGGAAGCCTCGGCCGTCTGGCCACGAGCCGGCCGCTCCTCGCTCCGTCTGCGTGGCTCCCGCCGAGCTGTGGGGGAAGGCACGTCCAAGATCCGGACATCATCATCATCATCATCATCATCATCAGTCCAATCTTTGATGGAGGGACCGGAGGGGAACTCACCAGCCGCTCTCGACCCACCGGCTCCAGGGTCGCCCATCGCCCCATCCGCCTCAACCTCTCCCGAGGAGTCGACCTCCTCCTCGACGCCTCCCCCGACCTCGAAGTCCTCCGGGTTGGATTCGGCGCGTTCCGCCTGGAAAACCTGGGGGTGCGGGCCGTCCGGCGTGTTCTGTCGAACAAAATGCTGCGGTTAGCATGGCGTGTGAGCAAGGGGAGGCCGGCTGGAGAAACAGAGAAGGGAAGAGAATCACCATGTCAGAGCATACCAGGGGCGCCGGGTCGTGCCGGCTGTATGGTAGCTTGCCGAACCTCCAGGTCCCCGGCTTCAGTTTGAAGTTGGTGATGGCGTTCACCCGCCTCGCTACCTGGGCTGTCGACAGGTCGAAGGTGGACAGCCGGCAAGGGTCCCTCCGGGCCGACATGTCGCAGATCCGGTACGGGCTCTGCTGCAGGGGCAGCACCCGGCGGTCGATGAAGGCGGCCACCAGATCGGCAACGACCAGTCCCTCTCTAGCCCTCATGGTCTGGAGCCGGCCCAGCATCCCGAGCAGATCTCCAGGCGGCCCGTCGCCCGTTGATAACCCACAAGTATAGGTGATCGCAACAGTTTTCGAGGGTAGAGTATTCAACCCAAATTTATTGATTCGACACAAGGGGAGCCAAAGAATATTCTCGAGTATTAGCAGTTGAGTTGTCAATTCAACCACACCTGAAAGACTTAGTATCTGCAGCAAAGTATTCAGTAGCAAAGCAGTATGGAAGTAACGGTAACAATGGCAAAGTGACAGTGGCAGTGTTGTAGTGATTGTAACAGTAGCAACGGAAAAGTAACTTAGCAAAGATCAATATATGAAAAGCTCGTAGGCAATGGATCAGTGATGGATAATTATGTCGGATGGCATTCATCATGCAACGGTTATAACATAGGCTGACACAGAACTAGCTCCAATTCATCAATGTAATGTAGGCATGTATTCCATATATAATCATACGTGCTTATGGAAAAGAACTTGCATGACATCTTTTGTCCTACCCTCCCGTGGCAGCGGGGTCCTAATGGAAACTAAGGGATATTAAGGCCTCCTTTTAATAGAGAAGCGGACCAAAGCATTAGAACTTAGTGAATACATGAACTCCTCAAACTACGGTAATCACCGGAAAGAATCCCAGTTATTGTCACCCTGGGGGATGCGGATCATAACTCGTAATAGGTGTCTATAACTTGCAAGATAGGATCAAGAACACATATATATTCATGAAAACATAATAGGTTCAGATCTGAAATCATGGCACTCGGGCCGTAGTGACAAGCATTAAGCATAGAAAGTCATAGTAACATCAATCTCAGAACATAGTGGATACTAGGGATCAAACCCTATCAAAACTAACTCGATTACATGGTAGATCTTATCCAACCCATCACCGTCCAGCAAGCCTACGATTGAATTACTCACGAACGGCAGAGAGCATCATGAAATTGGTGATGAAGGATGGTTGGTGATGACGACGGCGTCCATTTCCCCTCTCCGGAGCCCAAATCAGACTCCAGATCCGCCCTCCCGAGGAAGAACAGGAGGTGGCGGCGGCTCCGTATCGTAAAACACGATGAACTCTTCTCTCTGATTTTTTTCTCCATGAATAGGAATATATCGAGTTGGAGTTGAGGTCGGAGGAGCTCCAGGGGGCCCACAAGACAGGGGGGCGTGCCCTAGGGGGGGGGGCACGCCCCCTGGCTTGTGGCCAGGTGATGGACCCCCTCCGGTTGATTCTTTCGCCAGTATTTTTTATTAATTCCAAAAATATTCTTCGTAAATTTTCAGGTCAATCCGAGAATATTATTTATGCACAAAAAAAACACCAAGGCAATTCTGCTGAAAACAGCGTCAGTCCGGGTTAGTTCCATTCAAATCATGCAAATTAGAGTCCAAAACAAGGGCAAAAGAGTTTGGAAAAGTAGATACGATGGAGATGTATCAACTCCCCCAAGCTTAACCCATTGCTTGTCCTCAAGCAATTCAGTTGACAAACTGAAAGTGATAAAGAAAAACTTTTACAAACTCTGTTTGACCTTGCTGTTGTAAATATGTCTAACTGATGTTCAGATTTTCAGCAAAGATTATAGACTAACCACATTCACAATAACATTTAGGTCTCACATTTACTCATATCAATGGTATAATCAACTAGCGAGCAATAATAATAAGTCTCAGATGACAACAATTTTATCAAAACAATCATGATACAGTATGATATAATGGTATCTCGCTAGCCCTTTTTGAGACCGCAAAACATAAATGCAGAGCACCTCTGAAGAACAAGGACTGACTAGACATTGTAATTCATGGTAAAAGAGATCCAGTCACACTCATACTCAATATCATTTAATAACAAAGCATACAAATGATGGAGGTGCTCTCTAACTGGTGCTCTTTATAAGAGGAGGATGACTCAACAGTAAATAAAATAGATAGGCCCTTCGCAGAGGGAAGCATTGATTTACAGAGGTGCCAGAGCTCGAGCTTTTAAAACAGGGATGAATCATAATTTTGGGAGGTATGCTTTCATTGTCAACATAACAACTAAGAGATCTTGATATCTTCCATGCTAGATACATTATAGGCGGTTCCCAAACAAAATAGTAAAGTTTTTTACTCCCCCTCCACCAATCGATCACACTCCACGGAGGGCCGAATCCACGGGTACCGTCCATACAAACAACAATCCTGGGGGAGTTTTGTTTCATTATACTTTGATTTGATTTTTTTGAGCATGGAACTGGGCATCCCGAATACCAGCCACTTTCTCGTGAATGATAGTGAATAAACACATATCATGAGAATAACCCACCTAGCATGGAAGATACTGACAGCCCCTAGTCACTACATGAGCGATTCGGGCATACAAAACAGGGTATTATTTGAAGGTTTAGAGTTTGGCACATGCAAATTTACTTGGAACGGCAGGTAAATACCGCATATAGGTAGGTATGGTGGACTCATATGGAACAACTTTGGTTTTATGGAAATGGATGCACAAGCACTATTCCCGCTTAGTACAAGTGAAGGCTAGCAAAAGACTGGGAAGCGACCAACTAGAGAGCGACAACAGTCATAAACATGCTTTGAGATTAACCAACATTGAATGCAAGCATGAGTAGGATATAAATCACCTTGAACATAAACATCGTAGAGGCTATGTTGGTTTTGTTTCAACTACATGCGTGAACATGTGCCAAGTCAAGCCACTTGAATCATTCAGAGGAGGATACCATCCTATCATACTACATCACAACCATTTTAAAATGCATGTTGGAACTCAAGATAAACCATTATACACTCTTAGCTAATTAAGCATGGCATGAATAACTATAATCTCTAATTGTCATTGCAAACATGTTTCATCCATAATGAGCTGAATCTAGAACGATGAGCTAATCATATTTACAAAAACAAAATAGGTCGAGTTCATACCAGCTTTTCTCCATCTCAGTCACTTCATCATATGTCATCATTATTGCCTTTCACTTGCACGACCGAACGGTGTGAATAATAATAAGAGTGCACGTGCATTGGACTAAGCTGGAATCTGCAAGCAATAACTCAAAGGAGAAGGCAAGGAAATATGGGCTCTCTGATAGATAAACAATAATGCATATGAGAGCCACTCAACATGTCATCGTGGTCTTCTCCTTACGACCCAAAGAAGAAAGGAAAACTATTTACACGGGAAGGCTCCCAACAAGCAAAATAAGAACGAGAAATCTTTTTGGGTTTTCTTTTAATACTACAACTAAACAAACTAGAAGGTAAAGCTAGAACTAATTTTTTTGGATTTTCTCAAGATTAATTAAACACATAAGAAGAAAGCAAAAAGAAGAAATAAACTACCATGGATGGTACAATGAAAAAGTATGAACACCGACAACTGGAATGAATGTGTGAACATGAATGTAATGTCGATGAGAAATACGTACTCCCCCAAGCTTAGGCTTTTGGCCTAAGTTGGTCTAGGGCCATGGCTGGAAATAACCATCTCCTGGATACTCCGGAGGATACTGACGGTTGTACTGGTTGGCGAGCTCCTGTGGCTCCCACTGAAAAACTGGATTCTGATACGGATCAGGGGCTGGTGCCGGCTCAGGTGCTGGGGGTTGCGACAGGCCCCAATATCTGTAAATGTCCTCGGGCATAATAGTGTACCTGCCTGAACGAATATCGAACAAAGAAGAAGCAGGCAAAGCAATAATCTCACAAGTACCCTGACTAAATACTAAGTTGTAAAGCAGCCTCTTATCATTATCTTTCCTAATAAAATCATGTGCTACCATGCTGTCATAGTCTAAATATCTCGTGGGTAGCAGCATTTCTTCTTCCTCGTCAAGCCTAATGGGTATCTCGAAGTGTTTGGCTAGACGAGATGCATAGATACCTCCGAATATGGGGCCCTTCGAACGGTTTAAGTTCAACCGTTGGGCCACTATAGCACCCAGACTAAAAGTTCTATCAGCAAGTAAAGCGTGGCGCAGAATGGCGAGGTCGGGAGCACTAAGGCTTCCACTCTCCCCTCGACCAATGAGACATCTCCCCGCAAATAATGAATAATAGCATAGAACTAGAAAATGCAAACTGGCTGCTCTGGCCTTTGACACCCCTCTCTCTTCCCCCACAGTGATTGCGGCAATAAAGTCCTCCATGTCTCTAGGACGTGGTTCAATGATACTGCCCTCATAAGATATTTTGCAAACATTGCAAAAATCGTATAGTGACATTTCCTTAGGCACATCATATAAGTAAAATTCAGCAATGGGAGGATTTTTCCTAGGATAAAAGTGAAAAATTTGCATGAAAATATTAGTGAGTAGGAGGTACTGGTCACACTTATCGTTTTGGAAGTCGGTGATACCTGCATTCTCTGCCAAATAATATAAATCTTCATAAATTCCAGCCGCCCTCAAGAATGCATCACTTGGCCATTCACATGGCCGAACCTCCGCGGTGCGGGGAATATTGTATCTGGGCTTCTCATTTTCATTTTCTTTAGAACCCCGGCTTGAAGAGCCTCTTAACAATCTCCTCATCATTTCTTTCTCTGAAAAATAATTCTGAAATTTTTAGTGACTCCAAATAAAAGTGAACAAAGCTCAACAAAACTTAAAGCAACTACTCCCACAAGTGCCTAGAGGCTATATCATGCATCAAAACTACTTGCGACCATACAAATTTGACATGCAAGCTAAAGAACAAGGTCACCACAGCAGCAAAAATTTCCAATATATAAAGCACAAGAACAAAAACTAATTGGACCATTGGAGGAGTCACATACCGATGAACAATCCCCTAAAACAGTTTTGCAAATGGAGCTTTGAGCAAGGAGATCGAAAATGGCAGCAAGATGAGCTAGAACACAGGTTTGAGCAATGGTGGGATTTTTTCTGGAGGAAGACGAAGTGGATGGGTGCTGGAATAAGTGAGGGGGCCCCACGTGGGACCCACAAGCCAGGGGGGCGCGCCTAGGGGGGTGGGCGCGCCCTGCAGGCTTGTGGCCCACTGGTGCAGCCCCCTGATGTGTTCTCAGTGCCAAAAATTCTTAAATATTCCAGAAAAAATCATACTAAATTTTCAGGGAATTCTGAGAACTTTTATTTTCAGGTCATTTTTCTATTGCACGGATAAATCAGAAAACAGAGAAATAATAGCATTTTTACTAAATTGAAACTAAAGAACAGAAAATAAAAGTTGGGTGTAGAAAGTTGTGCTTTCTAAATTCATCCATCTCATGCTCATCAAAAAGAATCCATGAATAAGGTTGATCAAGTCTTATTGACAAACTTTTTTCGAATGACATGGAACCGGAGAATTTTCGAATAACACTAGGTTACCTCAATGGGGACATGCATGTTCCCAACAATAAGTATATCATATTTGTTTTTGGCAGTAGGGAGAGGGAATTCAAAGTCTCCAATAATAATCGTTGAAATTTTTTCAATGGAGTTGATACTATGAACTTGAGGTTGTTTCTTCGGGAAGTGTACCGTATGCTCATTACCATTAACATGAAAAGTGACATTGCCCTTGTTGCAATCAATAACAGCCCTTGCAGTGTTCAAAAAGGGTCTACCTAGGATGATTGACATACTGTCGTCCTCAGGAATATCAAGAATAACAAAGTCCGTTAGGATAGTGACATTTGCAACTACGACAGGCACATCCTCACAAATACCGATGGGTAAAGCAGTTGATTTATCAGCCATTTGCAGAGAGATTTCAGTAGGTGTCAACTTATTCAAATCAAGTCTACGATATAAAGAGAAAGGCATAACACTAACACCAGCTCCAAGGTCACATAAAGCAGTTTTAACATAATTTCCTTTAATAGAGCATGGTATAGTAGGTACTCCGGGATCTCCTAGTTTCTTTGGTATTCCACCTTTAAAAGTATAATTAGCAAGCATGGTGGAAATCTCAGCTTCCGGTATCTTTCTTTTATTCGTCACAATATCTTTCATATACTTAGCATAAGGAGACATTTTCAGAATATCAGTCAAGCACATACGCAAAAAGACAGGTCTAAGCATTTCAACAAAGAGCTCAAAATCCTCATCATCCTTTTTCTTGGATGGTTTAGGAGGAAAGGGCATGGGTTTCTGAACCCATGGTTCTCTTTCTCTACCATGCTTCCTAGCAACAAAGTCTCTTTTATCATATCTTTTGTTCTTAGGTTGTGGGTTATCAAGATCAACAGCAGGTTCAATCTCCACATCATTATCATTACTAGGTTGAGCATCAACATGAACATCATCATTAATACTATCACTAGGCTCATGTTCATTACCAGATTGTGTCTCAGCATCAGAAATAGAAATATCATTTGGGTTTTCATGAGTATCAATAACAGGTTCACTAGCAGCATGCAAAATCCTACCGTCACTCTTTTTCCTTTTATTAGAATGACCAGGGGCATCAGTATTAACTCTCTGAGAATCTTGCTCAATTCTCTTAGGATGGCCCTCAGGATACAAAGGTTCCTGAGTCATTCTACCACCTCTAGTAACAACTCTAACGGAATGATCATTGTTCTTACTAATCATCTCATTAAGCAAATCATTCTGTGCCTTAAGTACTTGTTCTACTTGAGTAGTTACCATGGAAGCATGTTTACTAATAAGCTTAAGATCATTAACAGTTCTACTCATATAATCACCTAAGCGATCAAGCATGCAAGCATTATGTTTCAGTTGTCTGCTAACATAAGCATTGAAATTTTCTTGCTTAACAATAAAGTTATCAAGCTCATCCAAGCATTGCCTAGCAGACTTATTATAAGGAATATCACCTTCATCAAATCTACGGAGAGAATTTACCTCTACTACCTGTGTCGGGTTATCAAGACCATGTATTTCTTCAATAGGTGGTAGATTCTTAACATCTTCAGCTTTAATACCTTTTTCTTTCATAGATTTCTTTGCCTCTTGCATATCTTCAGGACTGAGAAATAGAATACCTCTTTTCTTCGGAGTTGGCTTTGGAGGTGGTTCGGGAATAGTCCAATCATTATCATTGCTCAATATATTATTCAATAGTAGTTTAGCTTGTTCAATAGTTCGTTCCCTGAAAACACAACCAGCACAACTATCTAGGTGGTCCCTAGAAGCATCAGTTAGTCCATTATAAAAGATATCAAGTATTTCATTTTTCTTGAGAGGGTGATCAGGCAAAGCATTAAGTAATTGGAGAAGCCTCCCCCAAGCTTGTGGGAGACTCTCTTCTTCAATTTGCACAAAGTTAAATATTTCCTGCAAGGCAGCTTGTTTCTTATGGGCAGGAAAATATTTTTCATAGAAGTAATATATCATATCCTGGGGACTACGCACGCAACCAGGAGCAAGAGAATTAAACCATATCTTAGCATCACCCTTTAATGAGAAAGGAAACAACTTAAGAATGTAGTAATAATGAATTTTTTCCTCATGAGTGAATAGGGTGGCTATATCATTCAATTTAGTAAGATGTGCCACAACAGTTTCAGATTCATCAAGCAATACGTAGAGTAATTCCCAATATAGGAGTAAAAACAAGACGTAAAAAGAGTCCAATTTTTTTTAATTTCCATTCCGTGCTTCATTTAGTGTTCAGAAAGCATGGAAAGGATCAGATTCTACCAAAGTAATTAACTCAGGATCGACAGAGAATTCATAATCCTTATCAGTAACAAAGATAGGTGAAGTAGCAAACTTGGGATCATATTGCATTCTAGCATTCAAAGATTTTTCTTTCCACTTGCATAGTAATTTCTTAAGATCATCTCTATCTTTACAAGCAAGAGAGTCCCTAGCTACCTCTCCTTCCATAACATAACCCTTAGGTATATTAGGCAATTTATATCTAGGAGAGCTAGGTCTAGCAGGTGTCTCATAATGTTTAGTTTCAGTAATTTCATCAGTTTCAGAAATATCATCAGTTGCAGCATTGACTCTAGCAATTTGTTCATCAAGAAATTCACCCAGTGGCATAGTAGTATCAAGCAAAGTATCATCATAAGCATCATGCATAGCAGAAGTGACATCATCAATTACTTGCGACATATCCGAATCAATAGCAGGTGGTGGTGTCGCAAGTTTACTCATAACAGAAAGTGAATCAAGTGCAGAGCTAGATGGCAGTTCCTTACCTGTCCTCGTAGTTGAGGGGTAGATCTTAGTTTTAGCATCTTTCAAATTCTTCATAGTGATCAACAGATATAAATTCCAAGTGACTCAGAGAATAGAGCTATGCTCCCCGGCAACGGCGCCAGAAAAAGGTCTTGATAACCCACAAGTATAGGGAATCGCAACAGTTTTCGAGGGTAGAGTATTCAAGCCAAATTTATTGATTCGACACAAGGGGAGCCAAACAATATTCTCGAGTATTAGCAGCTGAGTTGTCAATTCAACCATACCTGAAAGACTTAGTATCTGCAGCAAAGTATTCAGTAGCAAAGCAGTATGGAAGTATCGGTAACAATGGCAAAGTGACAGTGGCAGTGTTGTAGTGATTGTAACAGTAGCAACGGAAAAGTAACTTAGCAAAGATCAATATATGAAAAGCTCATAGGCAATGGATCAGTGATGGATAATTATGTCGGATGGCATTCATCATGCAACGGTTATAACATAGGGTGACACAGAACTAGCTCCAATTCATCAATGTAATGTAGGCATGTATTCCATATATAGTCATACGTGCTTATGGAAAAGAACTTGCATGACATCTTTTGTCCTACCCTCCCGTGGCAGCGGGGTCCTAATGGAAACTAAGGGATATTAAGGCCTCCTTTTAATAGATAACCGGACCAAAGCATTAGCACTTAGTGAATACATGAACTCCTCAAACTACGGTAATCACCTGAAAGAATCCCAGTTATTGTCACCCTGGGGGATGCGGATCATAACTCGTAATAGGTGTCTATAACTTGCAAGATAGGATCAAGAACACATATATTTTCATGAAAACATAATAGGTTCAGATCTGAAATCATGGCACTCGGGCCCTAGTGACAAGCAATAAGCATAGCAAAGTCATAGCAACATCAATCTCAGAACACAGTGGATACTAGGGATCAAACCCTAACAAAACTAACTCGATTACATGGTAGATCTCATCCAACCCATCACCGTCCAGCAAGCCTACGATGGAATTACTCATGAACGGCAGAGAGCATCATGAAATTGGTGATGAAGGATGGTTGGTGATGACGACGGCGTCGATTTCCCCTCTCCGGAACCCAAATCAGACTCCAGATCTGCCCTCCCACGGAAGAACAGGAGGTGGCGGCGGCTCCGTATCGTTAAACGCGATGAACTCTTCTCTCTGATTTTTTTCTCCACGAATAGGAATATATAGAGTTGGAGTTGAGGTCGGAGGAGCTCCAGGGGGCCCACAAGACAGGGGGGCACGCCCTGGGGGGGGCGCGCCCCCCTGGCTTGTGGCCAGGTGGTGGACCCCCTCCGGTTGATTCTTTCGCCAGTATTTTTTATTAATTCCAAAAATATTCTCCGTAAATTTTTAGGTCAATCCAAGAACTTTTATTTCTGCACAAAAATAACACCAAGGCAATTCTGCTGAAAACAGCGTCAGTCCGGGTTAGTTCCATTCAAATCATGCAAATTAGAGTCCAAAACAAGGGCAAAAGAATTTGGAAAACTAGATACGATGGAGACGTATCACCCGTCCAGTTCATCCCCGAGGACGGGGCGTTAACAAAGGCCGGCAGCCGGATGTAGTCCCGCGTCGGGTCGACGTTCTTCACGTAGAAGAACGTCCGGTTCCATCTCTTGGCAGACTCGATGAGGGAGAGGCGGGGAAACGGCGGGCCCCGCACGGATATCACCGCGCCCCCACAGGCGTACGGCACATCATCGTTCCTCAAGGCCTTGAGGTAGAAGAGCTTCCTCCACAACTCCACGAAGGGGAGAAGTCCGAGGTAGCCCTCGCAGAGAGTGATGAAGCTCGAGAGTTGGAGGATGGAGTTGGGCCCAAGGTGGTGCAGCTGGAGGTCGTAGGTGTCCATGAAGAGGCAGCAAAACTGGCTCACCGGCAGGCCGCAGCCGCGCGAGAAGTCCGACGCAAACACCACGAACTCCCCCTCCTGGGGCTCGGGCACCACCTCACTGCCCGGCGGACGGGCGGTGATGCGGTCCTCTGACGGCAGCATGCGGGCACGGCGGAGGTGCGCGATGTCTTCCTCGGTGATGACGGAGCCACCCCAGCTGCCGGAGGGTCCGTCGGCAATCTCCGAGGCGATCGAGCGCAAGGAAACAGGCGAGCGGAGCAGTAGCGCGAGCCGAAGCGACGGACTGCTAGAGGAGGGAGACGATGGGGATAGGGGTGTGTGAACTGCCTCCGCCCCTCCCCCTCCCCTTATAAATACGGAGCGACGCCCGGGGGACGTGGGGACTAACTGCGCCCACTCCCCCGGAGAATCCGCGGGACGTGGGCACCGTGGGCCGCGGCCGCTGGGGTCTCGGCATAGAGGATCCCAGCCTATGGCCCGAGGCCTACTGAGTTAGGCCCGTGGCCTATCGGGCTAGGACCAGGAGGACGTCCCATCGAGCCCCAGGTGTGGGGCCCTCAGCATCATTATGCTCTGCGTGGCGTGCCGTGGTCCGGCACGGGACCCGAAGCGGCGCGACAGGACCCGAGGCGTCGGGAGCGGTTGCCGGCACGGCTGATCGATCGTTCCCACGCGATAGGCGGACACCGCCGAATGAAGCCGCTGGCTCCCCCTCGTCGGGCGGACGCGGGCCCCCACCGGCTTCGGGGACTACTGACGGGGTTATTACCCCTGGGTAGGCAAAGACTAGGGAATCCAACCCCTTATGAAAAACCATATGGCCGGCTGGTCCGCGACCGACTGGCGTGCCGCCGGCTGGGCCAAGGCCGGCTGGCTGGCTACCGGCAGGCCTGCTGCCGGCTGGCCCGCGGCCGGCTGGCCAGGAGCCGGTCGCCCAACCCCTGGCCAGCCCGCGGCTGGCCGCCCTACAGCCGGCCCTTCCACTGACCTCTGGACGGGCAGGCACCCGTCCCCTCCCACTGTGGCCTAGTACACCGCCGTCCACTCCATTACCTGCTCTGGTGTGGCTACAGCGACTGCTGACGCACGGGCAGGAGTAGCTACAGTCCGGACGGCCGTACCGCTGACCAAGACTGATCGAGACTCGGCGGGGCAATAGTGCTTCCACGCCGCCGTCCACTCCATTACCTGCCCCGGCGTGGCTACAGCGCAGCCGGCCGTACCGCTGACTTCGGCCGGTAGGCGCAAGACGACACCGCACGGGGCGGCCCGTGTCGCGGCAGGTGGGCGCGGGCCAACAGAAGAGCCGGCTGGCGGGCCCCAGTTGGCGATGGGACCCCGCAGCCGGCGGGCCCTACGAGCGACGGGACGACCTAGCCGGCGGGCCCCCTGGCTGGCCGGAGAGGCTGCCAGCCGGGTCCGCTCTTTAGTATCTTAGGAATATTGTGAGCCGGGGGGTTGGCCTATAAAACCCCCCAAGGCCCCCATGCATCGGGCAGGCAAGCACTAAGGAATTCTCCCACCTCGCACTCTCACTACAACGTAGCAAGGGAAGAGGAGCCGGCTGCTCCTTCTTCCTCCTCTAGACCTCAGCTCAAGTAGCACCATTGTAACATCATCCACCATCTAACTAGACCAGCAGGACTAGGGGTGTTACCTCCCACGGAGGGCCCCGAACCTGGGTACATCGTGTGTCCCTCACTGCTTGTGCCTAATCCCGCTCCCGGAGCCCGTCGGCGTCCTTCGGCCCCAACCTCTCTCGATAAGCCACCCCATGGCATCTGTCGTGAGAAAGCGATGACACCTGCCGCTCGCGTTGACCGACGCTGTCGTGGGCCGCGACCTGCTGCCAGCACTGGGCCCAACTCGCCCTCCGCCTGCTAGCCAGCCCAGCCGACCCGAAGGCCATTTGGTGAGCCGCCCCACCTATATGTTGCCCCCTACACATTATAGGTATCTTGCGCCCATGTGCAATGTTGGCCCAGTTCATTCAGATTCGGCCCATGTCACGTTTTTCCCTATTAGCGATTTTTTCAATTATCCAGGACATTTAATAATTAGAGAAAACTGCCATGCATTTGATATGCCAATAAATAATTAACCGTACATCGCATGCAAATACTTCATATATGTAAAATGTCGAGAATTTTGTGTAGATTCACAATATCCAACTTTCAACCATGTCAAAAATGTTTAAACTTGCTATTTGTTTAAATTTGCATAAATGTCATGTTTTTGCATTGCGCATAATTAATTAACAGTGCGTCGAGATTAAACAAACCATATATGTAAAATGTGTAGATTATTCATGACCTTTTTTCATGCATGATAAAAATATGTGATGTGATGTTTGCATTTAATTTGCATAAATAACTTGCTAAAACGGTTTATGTCCTAATCTCGCATAAATGTTGTGTCATTTGTATTATAGTAAAAACCCACATATTATATATGTTTTCGGGGTAGAAAAAATCCATAGAATTTATCTGTGCAATTAGTTTTTTCATTTGAGCAATTTTTGTGTGCATGTTATTTTGCTATGATGCCCTTTTGTTTATTTGGTGTGAATTAATCCATGCATGATATGAAATAATTTTGAACATGAGATATGCCCTTGGACATGTGTGCTAGGCCCTGGTTTTTTTGGTTGCTATAGAAATCCATGTGTAGGTGTTATTTTCTTGTTGCCAACATGCTATAAAAGGTGGCTGTTTTGAGATGCTAAAATATTTCTAAGTCTGAAATCTGTGTTATTTTGTTACTGTCTTGCCATGTGGTTTGCTATTAATCTATAGCTCTTTTGGTGTTGCCACAATGGGATGTATTGTAAAGCATGTCATGCTTTATCATGTTGTGCCAATAGGTTGCATGAATAGGTTTTGCATCATAATTAACTCTGCTGTCCAACATACCAATCTGTTAAAAACTGCTGCTCATGTCAACTCTAAGTTTCACCAAGTCTGAGAATCTGGTTATTTCAGAATGCCATGTTGTGTTGATGTTTGCCATGAATCTGTGCATAATTTGGTGTTGCCATAATGGGATGAATTGTAGTGCATCATTTCCTCTACCATGCTGTAAATTTTCATGCCCTGATATGCCCTGTAGCATATAGTTTTATTGCTGCCAATATGCCTTCGTAAAAAAACTGCTTTGCTAAAAACTGTTATTTTCACTAAATCCCTAAATGCTATATTTTATTGTCATCTTGTGAGCTTCCTACCACGTGTTCCATGATTCTTTTGAGTATGATATGTTAAGATGAAATGAACTGGGTGTTATATGCTACTGCCCCATACTTAGTTTGTGCATTTTAGAATCTTGTAGATTGTTGTTTTCATGTGCGCAATTTGCTATGTTGCTGTTTGGGGCAGATTTTAGTTAAAACTTGTATTGCTTGCTATTGTTGAACCGTTACACCGTTTTGAACATGTTCCACATGAAACTTGCTTAGAATCTCATGTAGTTTCATAATATCTTGTTGCATCCATGGTTTGACATGTTTATGGTTGATGTTTGCATGCATTTTGCATTCATGACATATTCATCTTGTGTGTGTCATATCTTTTAGGCCGTAGCTCCGTTTTAAATGATCTATATATGTAAATCGCTTAGAATGACGAATAGAATCTCATTGTGCATTTTATGTCCCTGTTTAATAAGTATAAAACGTGTTTAGTTCAGATCTGGACCAATTTCGAAATTAACACATGGGGTCGTTTCGGAAATGCTATATGTTGTTTCCGACCTCATTTAATATGCATAGATGTCTAGTTTACTTATGCTCCACCTCTTGCCATGTTAAACAACACTTAAACTTGCCATATAAATAAACGAGAGCGAACTAAATAATTCAAGCGTGGAGTTTCGTCAATATGCAACTCGTTGCATATTGAGCTTCACTTAATGTGTAGTATTTGATTGTGGTGCTTTGTCATGCCTTGCATAATCGTATGGACATGCATCATATTTGTTTGCGCATCATGTCATGCATATGTTGTGGTGCTTATCATGTGTTGATTGTTGTTTCCGGATTGCTTCTTATCGATAGAGTTCCGAAAGTGTTCGTAGTGTGAGGATTCGTTCACTTATGTTGGTTTGTATTCTTCATGGACTCGATCTTCTTCCAAGCGGGATCTCAGGCAAGATGATCATTTCGCTGGATACCATTAGTATCATTGCCATGCTAGATATCTCGTTTCTTTAGCTTGTCTCGCTACCTACCACTTGTTTGTCAAGCCCTCCCAAAATGCCATGATAAGCCTCTAACCCTCCACATCCCAGCACACCATTGTTTGGCTATGTTACCGCTTGATCAGCCCTTCTTATAGCATTGCTAGTCGTAGGTGCAAATTCTTTTCCATGTGACAACATGGATATCCTTTTGATACATCACAATATTGTTGCTATTTAATTTAATGCACATATATACTTGGTAAAAGGTGGAAGGCTTGGCCTTTTTCTCGGTGTTTTGTTCCACTTTTTCCGCCCTAGTTGCTAGTGTACCGGTGTTATGTTCCAAATTGAGTGCTACTAACATGCTCGGGGTTGTTATGGGGACCCCCTTGACTTTCATTTTGGGATAAAACTCGTCTGGCAAGGCCCAACATTGGTACTACATTTGCCTAATAACTAATAAAAATGCATAGGGACCCGCCGGCACCCGCGGATAATTAATTAACAACCCGGGCCTGTGCTCCTCATGAGTGTTGGTCCAAAATAGAGCACTGTGCAGGGACAACCCGTGGCAACTCGGGAGATTTCTATCAGGCCACTGTACGCGTAGCTCATCTGCCGTGCCCTGAGAACGAGATACACGGCTCCTATCGGGATTGTCGGCACGTCAGACGGCCTTGCTGGATTTGTTTTACCTTTCTCGAATGTCTTGTGCGGGGGATTTCGAGGACACTTTGGGCTATCTCGAGGTTCAGATTTTCCAACGGAATTTCCAAGGAGATCACGGTTTTCGTGGTCTAGGTTATTCCCGCGGCGTGTGGTTAGTTTGTGATGGATGAGTTGGAGTACCCCTGCAGGGTTAAATCTTTCATGAGAGCCGTGCCTGCGGTTATGTGGCAACTTGGAATAATTTGTTTAACACCTGGTCATAGAAAACTTAAAGTAAACTCAAATAAAATACACCAACTGTGTGCGTAACCGTGACTGTCTCTTCCCGTGAATTTCTGATCCGGGAGAGAACACGGTGGGGTAATGTTTGACCTAAGTAGGTGTTCAGGACCACTTAGTGATCATTACTAGTTCGCGTCCGTTCATGCGACGATCATCCCCCCTTGTTCTTGTACTGGTAAGTTGGCCACTCAAATAAATGCTTAGTGCTTGCTGCAGCCTCACCACTTAACCATACCTCACCCATTAAGCTTTGCTAGTCTTGATACCCTTGGAAATGAGATTGCTGAGTCCCTGTGGCTCACACATTACTACAACAACAGTTGCAGGTACAGGTAATGCGACGCTTTGACATGAGCGTGATGCTTGTTTTATTTGGAGTTCTTCTTCTTCATCTATCATAGGATGGGTTCCAGGCCGGCAGCCTGGGATAGCAAGGATGGATGTCATTTTATCGTTTGATTTCGTCTGTAGTCAGACCCTTCTCTTGTCACACCCTGATTTTTGGCAACTTTTTCTTTTCAAAATCTTTTGGGTTTTATTTGCAAAGTTGGTTGATTTTCAAATCCTCTCAATTGATTTAGATCTGTGAATCTTTGAATCTTTCCCAAGTAACCCAAAACCCTCACCACCTTGCCAAAACCTTTCTAAACCTCTCTTGGATCAATTTCCAATATTAAATCTTTTCCAATAAATTCTTTTCTTTATTTGGGAAATTATGTCACCACTATGGGTTGTGAAGCAACCTATAGCTTTGATGATCAATAAATTCCCAAACTTTTTCCACATCTTCTCATCATCATATGATTCCATAATCTCCAAAAATATTCCATTGCTCAATGCAAAATTTTGGCCAGAAATATTATTTCTTTTCTGACCAGAATTTGTGCAGTGTGAAGCAACCCCTATTTTGCTATCTCAAAAAATTCAAAATAAATTCCCCAATCTCCTAAGGATACTATCTAGCCCCAATATCCAAAAACATCATCTGGTCCAGTAAAATTTTTGAGCAGCAGGACCCTGTCAAGTTTCTGCTTATTTTGAACCTTTGTGAAGGAAGTACAAGCTAGGGGTGCACAATTGATCTACAATTTTTATGGCATGTGTGCACTACCAAATAACTTCCCTCCACCAAGTTTCATCATTAGAAGAGCATCCATGTGAGTGCCACAAGCTCATTTAGATTCCGGACCAGAATGATGGTTTTCAAAGGAACCATATTCATTTCTTCTTCATACTTTCTCCAACTTTGCCAGTCTGTAGTCCTTCCAACCTAGATGACACTAGACATCTGCATTGGCCGTATCTCTATCCCATTTCCTCTCCAGAACCTCCCCAAGTTGGCAGTCAGGAACTGTTGGTGAAGCTACCTCTCATCTCAGTGGCTTGCTGGGCAAGCCAGTGCCATGAGGAGGTTCCAGAGTGCAAGGACAGCACTCCAGACGAAGCCCTGCAGGCCAGCTCGCGCCGCGTGTACCCGTGCACATGGTGACCGCGTAGCCAGCCTGCCAAAACCGCGCTCTGGGCGCCGGCAGGCTCGGGTCTCGTCGGCGCTTGACGACCGCGTGGCCGTACCTTGTCCAAATGTGCCGAAATCGTCGTTGCCCTCCACTTGGACCCTCCAGACCTTTCTCCCTTGCCGGAATCGCCCTCGGCGGCTGCCACGACGATCGGGAACTGTGGCGCCCATAGTGGGTGAGTGGGTCGTCGTCTTCCTCGCGAGCCATCGCTTCGCCATTCAATGCCTCTGCCCTCTTCCGTCTCGTCGCCGCTCCCGGACAGCCAGCTAGCCGTCCATGCCCCGGCGACATGGCCACAGCTCCGACCGCTCTAGAGAGCTCGGCCGCCTTCGCCTCCCGCCTATTTAAGGCTCCGCCCAGCCTCTCCGAGCTCCTCACCTCTTCCCCTCCACCTCCAATTGGCCTACTGAGAAGCGAGCCACGGCCGAGAGGCCCTCTGGCCTCGAAATCTCACCGGAGCTCCACTGCTTGTAGCCACCTCGCCTCCAGCATCTTCCCTCCACCTTGAGCCCCAATTGACCTCACCCTCGAGCTCAGGGCATTCCCCTGGTGCTCCTAGACCTCCTGCCCAAGCCAGCCATCGCCGAAATAGCCTCCTCCGACGACCACCCGAACGCCGCCGCCGCCGGAGAGGAAGGGGACGACGCCGTCCGGCCATCTCCAGTCACACTGCGGGTACGTGTGTGTTCTTCTTCGAGCGCCCGATCCATTCCCCTCAACTCCGAGTGCCGCCGCCGTCTCTATCGCCGGCGACCGTCGCCGGAGCTCCGCCCCATCTCGGTCCCTCCTCTCCCTCTCTGTTTAAACAGAGCAGGCCCCACCTGCCAGCGGCTCAGGCCCGCGCCCGAAGTGGTAAGTGGAGGCACCCCTCCACTTTACGCCTTCGACGTGGCCCGCTGGAGGTTTTCTGATTTTTCTGAGTTTTATTTATTTAACAGATTTTGACCAGAACTTTGACCTTGAATAAATTTTTATCTATAGTTCCAATTCAATTGATTCTTTTTGCATTGAGTTGGTATTGAACCCCTTTAGTTGCTGACAAATCTTGGTATTTTTCCAATACTCACAGAATTTCTGGTTAACAAAAAGGCATTATGTGACATTTTCCTTTGCATTTGAAAAATAATTTCAGAAGGAAACTTTGGTGACTTTGAAGACCAGGAGTGTTTGAACCACCCAACAGAGCAAGGCAAGCCATGATACCCATTTTATGTAGCATCTACATAGCATTGCATATTTTCATGCATTATGCTTACTTATTTGCTATAGGTTAATTTATGATTAATTAATTTAAAAGCTTAGTTGCTTATTATGATGAACCAATAAAATTGAGATAAACCTAGTGGTTGATCTTGAGTCATCTGTACGGGCTTGACTTGGTCTGATTGCGTGCTCTTTCACCGGTACCTCCAAAGAGGGAGGGTTATGCATGCACGCTACCCTGATCAGGTAGGCGGTGATGACCCTGTGAGCCAGTTGAGTATTGTGCCGGCGTCCCCTTTTGGGATAGTTTAGTTTGGCCACGACGATGGCAGGTGTCATGAGGACACAGGGCCACCCAGGGCCGGACTCCGGGGGAGGATGAATTCCGGTGGTACGATGGAAGAGTCACGGGTCAAGCAGGTTTCGTTGGAGCAACGCTGGTCCACCCGAATGGGATTACGAGGCCAGGTGCTTCATGGTGTGGGTAAAGTGCGCAACCTCTGCAGAGTGTCAAATCTATTCGAATAGCCGCGTCCACGGAATTGGACAGCCCGTCCAGACCTCACTAGGTGGTCAACCGTAACCATGTTAGTAATGATGGAAGAACTCTTCGTATGATCGGAAGTACTCGATGAGTATTCCGAGGGTTGTGGATAACCCGGACGAGAGTAAGTTAATAACTGGTACAGTAAGTGAACTACTTATGCATTTAATATGATGATTGCCATGCTATTGTTTGCTGCATTGTTTGGTTGTCGTTAGCTTGTGAGTACATTCAAAGTACTCACCTGGCGTATCATGCTAGATGCAGGAGAAGCCGAGGACGAAGGTCCTGATGATTCGTGCTAGGCTAACTAGGATGTGTCCATAGCAGTGTCCCTGTGGATGGAGTTGCCGCTATGATCCGCTACGCCATAGAAGTACCTAGCAGTTCCGAGGCCCCGCTATGTGCCATAAATAATGTAGATACTGTCATCGCACCGAGTGTGCCTTTGGCCTCGCTAGCATTGTAAATATGAGATTGTACTCAAAATCTATCAATAAAGTCAGTT